>CM031586.1:1812571-2294130 GCA_018467065.1 Ephestia elutella | reverse complement strand
AAAACTAAACGCAGGCGTTTCGCATTGCTGCCGCCAGAGGGCGTTCGGGGTTTTCACATTGCTAGCGCGAATGGCTCGCGGACGGTCGCAATTGCCCTATGCGATATCGGTTTGATTTTTAATACGCGAGAGGTTCCGCGTTCTTTGATTGCTAATTAGCTTGAGTTGTGTTTGTGAATTTCCTGTTTGTTAAATAACTATTGAACTTTGTGTTTGTGTACCCGTCATTGTGACTTTCTCCTGTGGGATGTGACGCGTGGCTGCTCGCTCGCATCTACCTGTTGCCGAGCCGATTTCGGGAAGAAATCTATTTATTTGTCCTGAAGACTTGAGATCTCAAGGGTTAGGTAGGGTAATTAGGAATTCCCCCTTCCCGAAGACACTCAAGTTTGGATCCGAAGAGAAAGAAGATTTAGCTTGGTAAGTGTTCAATTCTGGTTAATTTATAGGTTAGGTTATCATATAGGGCCCTGTAGCTCCCTTCATAAGCTACGGTGGTAGCAGACTGCGTATAGCTTAAGTTAGATTCTAGTCGGACAAGCGTGGTGTCGCGTGGAGATTTTTTCCCGGTACTTAATTTTACCGGTAGATTTTTTCCCGGTAAAGTTCCGGTACAGAATTCTTCCCGCCGCTTCGTTTGTCCGGATTCGCTCTGCGCACATTTTCTGGCAGCAGAGCGTAGTTGCTCTGCACATTTTCTGGTAGCAGAGCGTAGTTTATCTACCCTCTATCTGTTCGTTTGTAAAAAATAATTAATTGTTTGTAAAAATTATTAGATTTTTCTTGGTTTGTTTGTATAAGAATATTTGTAACCTTTTTTGTATTTGTTTGCGTTTTGTACCGTGCGTTCCGGGTTTGTGCCATTCTCATACCTACCGCGGTTCTTCGTGTAGTTGCTTGATTTTGTTGTTTTTTATTTACCTTTTGTTATTTTTTGTTTGTGACTTGACGCGATGGCGAAGGCCTCCAATGCTAGGGCGACACTCGCCAACGAATTGAGATGGTTTGTGACGGCCGGAGGACTCCTGTCCCGGAAGGACAGGGAAGGCGCCATACACTGAGAGCGGATCACCTCCACTCACGATTGATTAGCGCGGAAGCAGCCGCGGCGGCGCTTACCGAAGCCGATCTTACCCCGGGGGGGCCTACGCAGGTCACATGGCGGACATGGACCAGATCCTGAGTCTGCACGATGATATCGCGGAGGCGGTGACCGCAATAAGGGCGAGACAGGCTGGCGGACCAGCCCCTCGCACACCTGTTAGACAGGAAGGACCAGCGGTTACTGGTCGGCTCCCCACCCTTCAGCTGTCCCACATTGGGGGTAGGATGGAGGAGTGGGTAGCATATAAAAATATGTTTGAGTCCCTGGTCGTAGCACGACAGGATTTGTCGAAGGCCCAGAAGATGGCCTACCTCCTCTCCACTCTTGAGGATGAAGCGCGGTCGCTCATCCAGCACCTCCAGGTGGAGGACGACCAGTACGACACGGCTTGGGAGTTATTGAACTCCCGCTATCAAAAACTTTCTGTTTGTTAGCGGATGCGCACGCCGCACTGATTGATGGCCCTGCCCAAGGTGGCCAACAGGGCACAGTTGCGCCTGCAGTTGCTCACGCCCGTTACGGTGGCCTGCAACGCGCTCCGCTTACACTGGGGCTGCCGGTGGACCAATGGTCCTTTTGCTGGTGCACATTGTATTGGGCAAATTACCCGGCGACATCCGCTCGCGGTTTGAGCGCGAGAATGCGGAACAGGGATAGCACCACCCTACCAACATTCACTGACTTGGTGAAGTTTTTGGAGTTTGAGGCACGGGCGGCTGAGAATACCATGACGGACTCAGCGCCATCCAGAGCCGCCTGAACGTAGACCCCAACAGGGACAGCAACCGCCACCGCGTGGAGCTGGTGTGCGGGTTGCACACACGGCAGCAGTCGCGGGGGACGCGGACTGCCTGCAATGTGGCCGGATGGGTCACGACCTGCTACAATGCAGGGACTGGCAGAGACTGCCAGTACAAGATCGACGCCGCATGGCAAAGCGGTATGAACTTTACTTCTATTGCATGGGCAGTCACTATGCACGTGACTGTCCCAGTGCCAGATGCAGTACATGCCGTGGGTGGCACGACGTGATGCTTTGCATGAACCGCAACGGGGATGGCACCCGGATGTTGAGGCAGGGGTCCCCTATGGGCGGGGGCGCTCCTGCGCGAAGCCCTCCACCACCGGACCGGAGGAACTGACTTCGCTCGTCGCACCCCACTCGGGAGGGGGTCGCGTACCGGCGCAGGTCAACCCGGCGGACCGGGACCACGCGCCCCAAGGTCATGGCCAGTATGTGGCTGGCCAGGCCCCGAATGGGAGCCCCCATGAGCCAGGGGGCCCTAGATCGGACGTGAGAGTGGGGACACCCCCTCCACGCAGGTTACCCAATACCCAACACATGCAGCCGCAGCGGTTTCTCCGCCGCTGCACGAGTACCCACGGCTGGAGTACCACCCGCCGTACCATATGTATGGCCGGGCCGCGGGTTATGCCCCCCCACAGATGGGGATGTGCACTCGCCCGCCATATTATCCCGGTCAGTGGCGCGCCCCTGGTTTGGAGAGAGTGGGGAGCCCGTAACTAGCTTGCTCCCTTGCTGGGACAGAGCCGCGGACGGTTCTGCTCCCTACCGCGGTGGTCCGCGTATGGGGTCGTAGGGGGGAAGCCATTAATTTGCTGAGAGCTCTGTTGGACTCAGGGGCTCAAAGCAGTTTGGTTACCACTCGAGTGGCACGCCAGTTAGGTTTAGTCGTGGAAGACTCGCCTGTGCCACTTCTTGGAGTTGGTGGCATACAGGTGAAGTGTCTGACGGGCCAGACACTTGTCACCTTTTCTTCGCTGAAGTCCTCCACAATGAGGATCACGACTTCGGCTATGGTAATGGATGCCATTGCGGGTTGGCACCCCTCGACAGACATACCGCCGGGTGTGTTGTCTTTGGTTTCGGGTCTGGATTTGGCCGACCCCTTTGTCTTTCATCCCGGCCCAGTGGACTTGCTCCTGGGCTCGGACGTATTGGGTTGGATTTTGTTGGGTACCTCAGAAAGCTCTGGGTTCGTCTTCACTGATGGCAGTGTCTACTATCTTTGGTTTCGCCCTGATGGGCCCTGTGTTTGATAATGGCACCGCGGAGGAGCCACCTTCGGTTGTCGCATTCTGCGTCCTTGGCCAAGACCATGCAAAGGTTTTTGGGAGGTGGAGGAGCCACCCTGAGTTCCAGGATGGATCCGGAACACGCTGAGTGCGAAGCCCTTTTTCGATCGACCACGGAGAGGTTGCCCTCCGGGTCGGTTTGTAACTAGGGTTACCTTTTGGCGCTGCCTTCCTCGTCCTAGCCTCAGGAGCAAAGTAGGGCGCTTGCGGAGAAACGACTGCTGTCCATGGAGCGATGTATGCAGCGTGCATTCGACGTACTTCTCGTGCGATAAATATATTGAATAACTTATGCGCGAGTACGAGGATTTGGGTCACATGTCTCCGGCTCGAGTTGATTGGAGCTCAACTGAGCATTATTTTTTGCCCCACCACGCTGGTGGTGAAGGCCTCAACGCGGCAAGTTGCGGACTGTCTTTGATGGGTCCGCACCCACTTCGAACGGAGTTTCGTTGAATCTATGTTTGCATTCAGGTCCCAAATTGCATAGGGACATAATTGACATCATCCTTGAACTTTAGAAGACATCAAGTGGTTTTTGGCGCGGACATCCGGATGATGTTCCGCCAGACAGATCATACATCCTGAGGACAGGGCGATTCCAGTTGATACTCTGGCGTGAGCGCCCTGAGGATCCTGTGACGGTGTATGAACTCAACACAAACACGTATGGTTTGAAATCTAGTCCCTATATCGCCATCAGATCATTGCTTGAATTGGCAGAGCGGGAACGGATCCGCTTTCCCCGTGGGGCTTCCGTGCTGTCACGTGACTTGTATGTTGTTGACGTGTGCACCGGAGCCCAAAGTATTGAGGAGGCCCTCCTACTGCGGGATGAATTGATTGAAATATTGAAGACAGGTGGCTACGAGCTACGTAAGTGGTTGTCTAATGAGCCTAAAAAGTTCTAGAAGGGATCCCGGAGGATCACCAACAGAACCCTCACCTGTTTGAGGATGTGGATGATCCCAACAGGATAGCGGTGCTGGGCATGCAGTACCAGCCGCTAACCGATATTTTCACATTCCAAGTGGACTTGGAAATACCAAAAAGTCTGGACTAAGAGAACGGTGTTGTCCGTAATAGCTCGTATGTTTGATCCAAGCGGTTGGATCAGTCTAGTCCAATCATTCTCTGCAAAGTGTCTTCTTCAGGAGACTTTGGACTTTGGGCGTCTCGTGGGACGAGCCGCTGTTTGGCTCTCCATTGGATGATTGGCTCGAGTTGTTTTCATCGATTAAGGAAGTCAATCGGATTGCCTTTGCCTCGTTCGAATATTGCCCCGGGAAATATCGAGCCAGCCTACGCCATGGCTTTTGTGACGCGTCGGAGCGAGGCTACGCCGCGTCAGTCTATATGCGCGGACAGTTGACGCCGATGGCCGGGTCAATGTCTCGCTTTTTGGTTAGGGAAGAGCAAGGTCGCCCCCATCAGGACTAGGCTGACTATTCCCAAGCTTGAGTTGAGTGGAGCTCACCTTCTCTCTAAATTGTTGCATCACGTTGCCAGTGAGCTGGCGGCCACGGTCGAGATACGAGACATCTTCGCCTGGTCGGATAGTCAGGTCGCGCTTGCATGGTTGCGCGCGGCCCCACATACCTTGGAGGTTTTTGTGGGAAATCGGGTTTCCCAAATCCAGAATATCGGAATTGATATAACATGGAGACATGTGCCGGGAGAGCTTAACCCAGCGGACTGTGCTTCCCGAGGTTGTACGGCACCAGAATTGGTGTCACACCCGCTCTGGTGGGGTCCAGAGTGGCTGATGGGATCAGAAACTTCTTGGCCTGTCTGTCAGACAGATGTTCCTTCTTTGAATTTGACTGGGCTCCGTGTACATGCTGTAGTCGCTGAGACGACGTCGGAGCCGGATTGGCTACTTGCTCGGTATAGCAGCTTGGATAAGCTTCTGGGTGTTACCAGTTGGATTAAGCGTTTCATACATAATTGTAGAAACCCACAGGCAAAGCGGTTGGAGCAGATTGCAGGTGCAGAAGAGCGCCGGAGCGCATTGTTGCATTGGGTCCGTGTCGTGCAGACCGGACGGTTTGAGTCAGAGCTTCGTATTTTGCGCGACGGACGCGCTAAGTTGAAGGGCGCGGTCGCTCGTTTGAACCCGTACATCGACTCGGATGGGCTTCTTCGGGTTGGAGGCAGGCTCCGGAAGGCGGATCTTCCATATGAGACTCGCCATCCTCTGTTGTTGCCCAAGGGCGGACCCTTGGTGCAGCTTTTGGTGTCTGATCGACACATTCGTAACGCCCATGCTGGGTGCAATGCTTTGTTGGCTATCTTGCAACGCGAGTTTTGGATTTTGTCAGCCCGAAGAGCAATCCGTAGTGTTCTGTTTCGATGTATTGCATGTTATAGGTTGAAGGCATCCACGATGCAACCACAGATGGGTGATTTGCCCGCTGATCGAATCCGACCTTCGAGACCGTTTGACGGCGTTGGAACCGATTTTGCCGGTCCCTTTTCGATCAAGGCTTCTCCCTTTCGTAATGCCCGTATTGTGAAGGGCTATTTGTGTATTTGTTTGTTTGGCCACCAAGGCTGTCCATTTGGAGGTGGTATCGGCTCTGACTACGGAGGCCTTCGTCGCCGCGTTGGATCGCTTTGTTTCGCGTCGAGGTCTACCTTCCCTTATTAGGTCTGATAATGGCACAAACTATAAGGGATCTGTAAATTATCTTAAGGATGTTTCTGTGTTTATTGATAAAAATTGTACTAGTTTAAGTCAAATTGCTGCCCAAAGGGGAATAACCTGGAAGTTTAGTCCCCCAAGTTGCCCCCATTGGGGAGGGATTTTTGAAGCGGCTGTGAAATCCGCTGAAAAACCCACCTCCGCCGCATTATCGGAGAAACGGCTCTAACTTTTTGGAAGAGCTGGCCACGGTTTTTTTGTAAAGTTGAGGGCGGTCCTCAACTCTCGTCCTCTCTTGTCCGCTATCTCCAGATCCAAAATGACCTGGAAAGCTCTTCACCCCTGGTCATTTTTTGGTGGGAAGGAGCCTTTGAATGCCTGCCCGAATACCCGTGGAAGGATGAACGCGTATATCGGTTGTCGCGTTTTCAAATGTTGCAGCAAATGAGCCAGGACTTTTGGCGTCGCTGGTCGCTTGAATATTTGCATTTGCTGCAGCAAAGAGTGAAGTGGACAGACAGGACTGAGCCTCCCAGGGAGGGTGATTTAGTATTGTTAAAAGAGGCAAATTTGCCCTCATTGCTTTGGCGACGAGCTCGCATATTACGTTTGATTCTTGGCGGAGATGGCACTCCGCGTGTGGCTGAGGTGTTGGTCGACGGTTCGATTTTAAGGAGAGGTGTGACCTCTCTCGCCCGCCTTCCCGTAGAGTAAGCTAGCGGTCTGCTTCTCAGACCGGGACGGGGGGATGTTTGTAATATATTGGGTAAAACTAAACGCGGGCGTTTCGCATTGCTGCCGCCAGAGGGCGTTCGGGGTTTTCACATTGCTAGCGCGAATGGCTCGCGGACGGTCGCAATTGCCCTATGCGATATCGGTTTGTTTTTTAATACGCGAGAGGGCCCGCGTTCTTTGATTGCTAATTAACTTGAGTTGTATTTGTGAATTTCCTGTTTGTTAAATAACTATTCAACTTTGTGTTTGTGTACCCGTCATTGTGACTTTCTCCTGTGGGATGTGACGCGTGGCTGCTCGCTCACATCTACCTGTTGCCGAGCCGATTTCGGGAAGAAATCTATTTATTTGTCCTGGGGAATTGAGATCTCAAGGGTTAGGTAGGGTAATTAGGAATTCCCCCTTCCCGAAGACACTCAAGTTTGGATCCGAAGAGAAAGAAGATTTAGTTTGGTAAGTGTTCAATTCTAGTTAATTTATAGGTTAGGTTATCATATAGGGCCCTGTAGCTCCCTTCATAAGCTACGGTGGTAGCAGACTGCGTATAGCTTAAGTTAGATTCTAGTCGGACAAGCGTGGTGTCGCGTGGAGATTTTTTCCCGGTACTTAATTTTACCGGTAGATTTTTTCCCGGTAAAGTTCCGGTACAGAATTCTTCCCGCCGCTTCGTTTGTCCGGATTCGCTCTGCGCACATTTTCTGGCAGCAGAGCGTAGTTGCTCTGCACAGCGGCGATTGCTTACCATCAGGCAACCCGCATGCTCGTTTGCCTACTATTCTATAAAAAAAGGGTTGGTATCATTATATGAAACTGGTATAATATGTATGCCTTCCTGTTATGTGGATTGTAAATGAAAATTGATAGATAAATAACTATACATTATGTATTTCACATATGTCTGTCGGTCGTTGTTCACATATTATATGTACAGTATTTTAGTCACGTTGGTTCTTGGATTTTAACGATTGGATTTGTCCAAAGCCTTCTTTTTTGAAAGACAGTTTATGACAATTAAAATGATCCCAGAAATCTAATTTAAAAACTACGAAGATACTAAGTTATGCTGAAATATCGAATGACTGACTTCAGTACATTTTTAAACCTCGGTACACCGGATGCGCTACGCGTCACTTTTCGATGTACATTGCGTTAACACCACTACGCGACGCGTCATGTAAACCATAGTCACAGAAATAATATAAGTACTACGTACAGAAAGGAAACTCCCTGCCCCTCCCGCAATATGGCACCCCCCGCACTTGCCCCCGTTCTTGTGTGTATTGGGACGCTATGACTATGAAAACGCACACATTGACGTGTTACTGACGTGTTCACGGATATACAGTTTCATTAGTACGCCCGCCCTGTGCCATAGTGAGCGAGCAATGTTCATCGAAAAGTAACGCGTACGCATACACAACATATCGGTCTGCATCGGCCTTTATTCATAGCTAGTGAGGACTTGGCTTATCTAGTCGTTAATATCTTAAGAGTTGGTTAGAGATGTGATATGATATATCTTCCTTCGCGCTGCGCACGCGCATGTTTTACTATATGTAGAAGTTTCGAGAACTATTGACTTGTGAATATAATATATTGATAGCGAAATTTATAAACGGTTAGCTTTTGTGGGCATATTGCGTATTAAAAAGCGTTTGCACTTATATTGCAGTTTTATTTACAAACCAAATATAAAAATGTATAAAAATTATTAATTACATTAAATTACTTCTCTTATAAAAGTAATTAAAGGACCTCAAAAATTACTCAAAAATATTTAAATAATAGATCTATAATAAACTAAATCAGACGGACGAAGTAAAGGAAAAATTCTTATAATGCATTTGTGAGCATTTGTGTATTAGATTCTAACATTACGAAGAGCTAAATAGAAGATTAATTGGAATTAAAAAATAATTAAAATTATTGATAAAAGCTGATTTGTTATTCGTAAAAAAATGTTTGTTACTCATAGGATAATTATTTCTATGGTGTTACTAGCATTTGGCTTATTTAAATTCAAAATAGAAGACTGCAGAAATATAAATAAATATTACAATAGAATTTCGACCAGGAGCCTGCCACTAGTAAATCACCTTAAAAACAATAGGAAATATTCCTAAATTAGCTGCCTAAGTACACTATACAACTCAAATCTCGCGACTACGCCTGTGCAGGTAGTGCTAGCTTGGCTGTGAGTTCCCGCCCCCTGCCCGCCACGGCGCCCAGCATACGGCCCATAAGGCCACGGGGCTCGGACTCGACTGATTTCTCTACAGCTGAAACAAATAAATATATATATATATATAGAAACTAGGATATGAAGGGCTAGGATGTGTCGTATAAGCATTCAGTAGTTGATTTAAAGGGTCCGTGTCCCCCGTGCCCTCCCAGACAGTACATATCAAACTTCACCACTGTCTTTAGGATTAATCTCAAGGCATCCAATTCTCCCCATGGCCTTGTATCACCCCCAGAGAAAAATCCTGGATCCGCCCTTGTGAGCATTTGACAATCGGCAAATTTACCGGACTGTTGTAGATTTACAAAAAGACAAAGGCATTCTCCAACTAGGTGGTCTGGCAGGAAGATGCTGTCCCACTTTTAACTGATCAAGGTTTCCACCTTAAGATGTTACAATGTAGAGGCCTACAAGACTCATCGACTAAGAGCTACAAGACCAAAGCAGGTATCTCAGGGTCAGTGGGGTCAGGCTTGGCCACCAGTCGCAACAAGGAGCTGACGCAGTGTTTGTGCGCTAGAGACCAGCTGCGTGGCGCTGTCTCGACAGCCGATCAGATGGGAACCTACAGGAATTTCTGTCTTGTGTCTGAGATGAAGATTTGACTCACCAATTAAACTCCAACACCAAAGCATTTCGCTGTAGCCATACAGTAGCATTTTCCAACTAGGTGGTCTGGCAGTAAGATACTGGCCCGCTTTCAACTGATCAAAGTAGACCTTGAGATGATTGATACTACATACAATATACATGATACAATCTCCCCTTAAAGTGTAGAAGCTGATACTTACCGACTAAGAACTCCAAGACCAAGGCAGGTATCTCGGGGTCTGTGGGGTCAGGCTTGGCCACCAGTCGCAGCGAGGAGTTGACGCAGTGCTGTGCACTGGAGACCAGCTGTGTAGCGCTGTCTCGACATCCGATGAGTAAAGCCGGTGGTGCGATCCGGTGACCGGGTTCTATGCGCCACCACGCTGCTCCTGAAAATGAGGGAAACCCATGTTTAAGGTGTGTGTAATTTTCTCTTGCCTTTTCTGATCCGATGAACTCTTTATGGAACTTACACATAAGAAAAAGAAGTTGTGTCGAATGAGACCGTGTGAGACAATGCGAGATGGACTTTTGTGGTCAAAAAGTCTACAAATCCCCTGAGCTGGGGATCTTCTAAGAGGGTTTGTGGAAGAAGCCGTCCAGAAATTCCTTGTAATGAGAGATGGAAATTTGTGAACAAAAAATAGTCTACAAACAAATCTCTTGAGCTCGGGGATCATCTATGGGTTTTGTGGAATAAGCCGATGAATTTATGGTAGGTTTGGTAAACTGTGCTGGTAGTATGACACAAAATAACATAACCTCACCTCGGACATAGTTGAGCGCGCCCTCCCAGTCGCAAGCGCGCGAACTTGACCACCGCGTGTTGTCTCCATTCCTCAGCTCACCTTCAGCCAACCATTTCTCTGGGAAATGTGGCCACTGCGAAAACAACCGATTTATATGGTTATTTTATTAAGGAGCTCGGTAGTGGGTCGCGTCTTCGGTTAGCGATAGTGGCAGTTAAGCAACTTTCGTAATGGTCGGTCACAGGATGGGTGACCACAAATGTACGTCCCGGCTTCGCAGTCGTTAAAACCAACTAATCCGCATTTTGCAAGCTTGGTGGGTCATGGCCTATTCTCCTTATCCATTAGGAAGCCCAGTACCCCAGCAGTGGGTACTTTAAAAATGGCAAATGGAAATATTATGAATTTATTATTGGTAACACTAGACCCATTACTTGTCCATAAGTAAACTGGACGTAATACCCTATCGCTTCATAATTAGCAGGTTGTTAACGAGTGCAATATCTCCTGGCTGGCACATGATCCGACCAATAATTAGCGCAATAAAATAATGTGAAGTGGAGAAATTATCAACGCTAATTGATAATGATTTATTGGCTTGGAAACTTTGCTCTGTCCTGTGTGTGATAACTTTTGTTGTTTGTTTGTAATAACTTTTTGTAAGAAAAAAATAACATACGTGGTATTTAAAACTAAAATAAAAATGTAATAATACTTTTTTCAAAAAAATGAACCGACTTCCACCATAAAACTTAAAATCATGAAATAACAATAAAGAAAAATGTATTAGCATGCTACCTACTGAATGAGGTGAAGTCGGTGCCGAGTGGCCGAGCCGAGTGCAGGAGTAAGGGTGTTATGTAATTGTTCAACTAGGCATTTTTATACATATTCATCCATGATTCTAATGTTAATTTAGATTACTTAATTTTTAATTTGGCACCTACTTCACCCCATTCAGTAGGTAGCATGCTAATACATTTTTCTTTATTGTTATTTCATGATTTTAAGTTTTATGGTGGAAGTCGGTTCATTTTTTTTGAAAAAAGTATTTATCATTTTTAGTGCTTCTATACCTATTTTCTTTATTAAATCTTAAACTTTTCAATCACTGGCCGAAAATAAAGAATTTAAAACTTTTTATGTCAGTTTGATTTGAAATGTCATTATTTTTGGCACATAAATAGACCGAGAGTCCGCGATGACCAAACCTTCCTTATTTTCAAAATGCTGAATGTTTCTCTGCGTGGTATTTACGGGTAAAAAATATTAGCGACTAGGTATTAAGTTTGGTTCTTACTTGCTTATGCAGGTAATATTTTAAAGCAAGGGTGATTTTTATAGGTATGAAAAGCACCCTTGAGGCCTCCCAAAGTGACATTAAATTCAGCTTTTATAATAAAATAAATATAACTATAATTTAGTAAAGTTACAATGTCTAGCAAGGGTTTATATCTGCACCAATGGCCTGGTAATGGATAGCGTGATTTCTAATATTATTAGGAATAAAATCTTTAAAAAACTTTACTTTGAAGAAATTGAGCTACCACTTTAAATGTTATTGCTACAAATAATCTGCCTCAGTAATCATGATCCAACTTTTATAGTCACTAATCGCTATTTCTATATGTTGGGGACATACACAGAAAATCTTGAGTTTTAATAAAATAAGGAAGGGTATGCTGTCGCGGGCTTTTGCTCTATAATGCAATGTTGGTATTTTTATATTTTGTTAGGTATCTTTAAAATTACCGAACAGATTCTAACGTGGTTAAAATGGGACCAACTTGGGAATATACCATTACGAATAAAAAAACAATTTTGGAAATCAATCGGCGAACATACATAAAAAAAAACATACATACATCGAAACATATAACCTCCTCCTTTTTTGGGAAGTCGGTTGAAAAAGACAAGAGCGAACTTTATTCCGGATTAGAATTTCTTACTTTGTTATATTACAGGATAACCAACCTGAATCTGTCTGTAAGTAGGGGAGACTGGGTACGGTTGTAACAGGGTACGGTTGTAACAACTCGAATATTATCCAAACTATGCGCGGTAGTTGAAGAGTGCAAGGAGAGAAGCACGCGGGCAACGAGTCCTGACATGATTCGCAGTGTTGTGTCATCTTTCGCGCGCTAATTACATTCAATCACTGGATTGTTGTGTTTTATACATCAAAAGTAAGTATTTTTTATAAAATTATTAAATTTACTGCTAATTTATCGGAAATTTTGACATTAGTATCGTTATTCAAAATGTAGGTACTTATGAAATCATTGTATTTTAAAGATTAACTTAAGCCACGTTTATTTTTGTGCTGTTAAGCTGCTACTTATACTTGTAACGATATTATTCCAAAATGGAGGTGTGGGGTCAGTTGTAACATTTTCTATGGGGACGGTTGAAACATATGATGGGAGTAGATATTATATATGCCATAACTGCGATGAGTCTGATTAGATAGATAGGAACTAAAATTTTAGTGACTGAATATATTTCATTATTTTGCTTTGATTTATTATAGTGTTAAAATTATTTTGCGAGTTTGAAAATAAGAGACCCGAAATAAAAGAAGAAAATTACTATTTTTGTTGAATTACTTTAGGTTTGTTCTAATATAGAGGTACCTTAAATATTGTTGATTTGTTTTAAGTACATTTCTGGTAATTTATATAAATAAAACTGATATTATTTTTCCATGTTACAACTTCCCCCCAGCAGTGTTACAACCGCCCTTGATGTGAGGTCGATTGTAACAATCACACACGTTTATTAATGTTATATATTCCTGCTTAAATGTTAAACATGGGCTATTGTTTTTAATATAATTTTAAAGCTAAATAACTATGCTTTCATCTTAAATGCTTCAATTGATACTTACATTTATAATACCTTTACAGTGGTAAATTTAAAAAAAAAATGTTACAATCGTACCCAGTCTCCCCTACACATAACTCTAGCAATGTGCAGGCAGATAAAGTATCAGTTATTGTTATGCTAACTTTTACCCAATGGGTAAAGATTTTTCTACGGTATAGGACTGCAAACGAGCAAGCGAGTCACCTGATGGAAAGTCCGCCGCCGCCCATGGACAACTGCCACACCAGGTTATCACAAGAGAGTTGCCGGTCTTTCAAGAAGACGTAGACTCGTATTTTGAAGGTTCCAATGTCGTATCGGTTCGATAAAGATATAGTTTTTATAGTATAATTGATGGGTTTGCTCTTGACCACAATCTTGCTTGAGGACAGAGATGAGGTCTACGGTGTAGCGAGCATACCCAGAAGGAGCCTATTCACTCTGGTTTTGAAGAGAGTCAGGTTGTATGTGTTAGGGAACACAGACGCAGGCAGGATAGACGATAGACAGACGATATTAATAAATACCTGTATAAAATGCAGTGCGCCCTTGCAGAAGGGAGCAGGTGGGCTTTGCCAATACAGGTTGGGATGCGGAGCACCCACCACCACCATCTTACTCATCAGGACGCCGTAGCAATGAGCTAGGTACCTGCGAAATACCATCAGTTAATCACCACTTAATGATCTCTGCATGACCCTGAGGTAGACTGGTAAAAAATGCTTTCGCATTAAGTCCTTTGGACTTTTACACATGTATTTTGAGCAATAAAGTTTAAATAAAATAAAATAAACAAATCAGTGTTCATAAATCTGTCGGATTGTTGTATAGAAAAATGAGCAAGAGTTAGTCAAAGGAAATAGCGTTTGAAAAGAAATAAAGAAGTAACTATATTTTGTTTCGGTAATCTGACATCAGTAGCAAGTAGTCAAATATGGTAGGTACCTAGGTGCTGCTGTAAGAATGTACAGTCAGCTGCTTAGACATCTGACCCCCCTGAGTTAGGATTCGGTGATCTCCGGTCAGAATTCTCCGCAGCTGACTGTACCAAAAACGTATAAATAGATTAGGGCTTATTACCGGTATTAAATTTTCCATATAAACTCGTGATTTTTTATGAGAATTTGTACCGGTACCTATCAACCGGTAACAAGCTCTACGTCTTAATAACGATCACAGTATAAAGAGAATGATCTACAATAACACTTTGGCTAACCTTCGTTAGTGGGGCTTGTTTCGGTCATTCTTTCAGATAGCTGACATAACTTTACGACTATTGCCATCTAGCGGCAGTTGTCGTATACACACTAGTAAACTAAACAGTCAGCTTGCGTGCAGGTTTCCTCATGAGGTTTTCCTTCACCGGAAGCAGTTGGTGGTCAATGAAAACTAGTACAGGAGTCAGATTGATAAAGGACAAACTCATGAGGCACCAGACCTGGGTCCTTTCTACCACAAGTCTTGTTTTGGCTTGACAAAAATGTTATCATTCGTTACCTAATATGACGAAATTTTCCACGATGCAAAAAAATACTACTGCCAAGATTAAAACCAATATCTTTTTATTAAAAAATTGCGATGACCTCTCTGCATATTTTTTAAACAATCAAGCCAATCAATTAAGTAACCTCGATGCATATTCAATTTTAAAGTTATCTGTAATTTGGTTTGTAAATACGTTCCTTGATAACGGCTTCAGTAATAAGTATATTTTTGACAAACAAATTTAATAGTTAAAAAAATATAACAGTTTTGGTCTACCTACGTCATCAGGTGATATGAACAGACCTAGATCCCAAACTTAATGGGTTTTCTAGTAGGCATTCTAGGGGTTTCGTTTAATCTGTGGTTTCATCTCCTAGCCTCGAGTTCCATTACCAAGCCCCGGTAGCGGATTTAGGGGGGGGCACGGGGGAGGTTCCAGACAGTGGAGGGAGATTCCATGACAGTACATATCAAATTAAGAAATAACAGTTTTGTTTCTGCCTATCTGGTTTATTTCTTGATTTTTTGCAAAGTGGTCCTGCTGTGGCGTAGTGAGCATCAGGACGGATATCTATTTGTTGCAACCCCCCCTCCACCCCAATATGCATAGTCCGCCACGGTCCTTGTGCCAGCCCCAGAAAAAAATCCTGGATCCGCCGTTGCCAGGTAGATGGCTCATTGGTACTTACCATCTTGTTTTTATCTAATTCAAGTTTCATGAAGATACGAATGAAATGAATGGGTGGGTGAAATTCAGCTACTTAGATCATTCCTAGTACCTACATTGTTACAGGTCGACCTAATAAAAGTGCGTTTGGAAAAGACAGGAATACAAGAACATTTATTTTAAAGATGGTGCAGAACTACATAGCTACTTGTACAGGCAAAATGAATGTCAAATTACCCTGCATTGATTGATTTTTAAGTGGCTGTAATAAGCGCCCAATTTGCAATGAAATTAGAGAGGGTTAAGAGCTTTTTATAATCAACAGTAGGAAGTAAATTTAATATAAATATGTAGGTATAATCTAATTAAGTTAATTGGTCATGAATATTATGCAATAAATAATCAGTCAAAGCGCCAGACGCGTACTTTGTCTCGAATGATCGATAACAATAGGATATATATGTTACAAGGTCCAATTGTCTATGGCTTATCGATATGGTGATTCAAGTTAAAAATATTTGGTGACCAATTTTTTGATGAGACTCGAAAAATCTCAACGTATACTGCTCAGTTTTTTTTAATAATTTATTCCATACTAGCTTTCGCCCGCGGCTTCGCCCGCGTGAATTTCCCACGGGATCTTTGCTTTTTCCCGGGATGAAAGGTACCCTATGTCCTTCTCCGTACTTCCAGCTATGTGTATGCGAAATTTCAGGGAGATTGGTTCAGTAGATAAAGCGTGAAGAGGTAACAAACAAACAAACTAACAAACAAACCAACAAACAAACAAACTCACTTTCGCATTAATATTAGTTAGGATTAGGATAAAACAATATATAAGATATAAGTACACTTATATGTACAATATTTACAGAACTGTGGAAACCTCGCAGGGCTTATCTGTGTTCGGTAAGTCGCTATTTACACTTGTGAAGAAAGCATTTTTAAGTTTACATTTTTTCAAGTTAAGTTTATACCTACAACTCCTGTAGTTCTGTTGGAAGTGAGTTATGATTTGACCACAAGGGAAAATAAGCAATGTATGTACCTATTGTACGACGATTTGTAGTAACGTTTGGCAAGGATGTAAACTTCTTCGATACCTACTAACTTACGTAAGTACAATATTTGGTATACATTTTGAGTGTTTTCCTATTGTAGTAAAAAAAATTGCATTTTTCCTACTGTCTTATATTGAGGGGGAATTAGAACATGCCAATACCGCAGAAGGGAAGAAAATCTAAGGGATTTTAACTTGCAAGATTTATTACACTCAAATACCCTATGACACTGCAACCAGTCTTCGTCAAAAGATAAAGAATTATATGATTACCATAGACAGAAAAAAAATTCCCGAAGTTTATGACAAACAATTACAGTGTTATTATAATGGTCTAAAATATTCGAATTAAATCCGTAAAATGGGGCAGAGAAACCGTGATGTTTTTGAAAAGGCTGATGATGAAATCAGATATTATTGTTGGACATAATATCATCATCGTTGTATCAGATAAGAATAGGACATTTCATGTTTTCGGTTCATCCAAGGATTAAATAAATAAATTTAAAGTAAATAATTTATATCTATCTATGACTTATTGACCTTTGGACGTAGGTATGTAGTTCCTGTTTATAGTCAGTCAGTATTTACTGTTTTAAAAAATTGTTTGGTCAAAAATATACGTGACATTCTTTGGCTTGCCTAAAAATATTGAAAGGGCAACTGCAAGGAAAGGGTTATGTTTGGTTATGTTTTTCGCGCATATATATCTTGTACTCGTATGTATGTATTGTAGCAATATTGTCAGATAGATTCGTCTTGACAGCCCAAGTTTTCTTAAGGATGTTAAAAAAACGGCTGTAAGTTGCTATACCTATTTAAAGTGTGTTTTTGTATGTTTTATTTTAAATGTCTAATCGTATGGACTTTTCAACATATTAATGTTGTTTACTGCATGTGCTTGTGCCGCCATCTTAGTGGAGTTTTGAGTAATATTGTGTGTATTTATTATTGTATGCTACCTTACACATGCAAAGCGAAAACTTACCAAGTGAGCATTCCACCAATGCCGAAGCCGATGACGACGGCAGGCTGGTCTTTTGAGACTCCCAAAGCTACCATCAAGGTAGCCAGCTCCTCCACTACCCTCGGAGGGGACAGCGCCCTCCGGCTGCCCCCCTCGCTCCCCCCATTCCCCCTCAAGTCCAGGGTTACCACGTGGTACCCGTTGTCGGTCAGTCTTCGGACCACGCGGGACCAAATGGGACCCCAAAGGTTCCCTTTGTCTGGAGCATCGCCCAAGACCAGCAGTTTCTTGCCGGATTTTGGACCACTCTCCACGTAGTGGTATTTTACACCCTGAAGAAAAAATAGGGTAAGTATAAAAATTCGAAATTTGATCCAAAAAATTACTGTCCAGTTTAGTACCTATTTATAAGCAAAAGAGAAAATAAACAGTCAGCTGCAGTGGAACCTGACCCCTTATCTTAACGAATCCTATCTCAGAGGGTCAGGTTTCACTGCAGCCGACTGTACTAAAGTGATAAAAACAATTCTGCTGTAGTATTAAAAAATACATTTGCATGAGATGTACCTAAATAGTCACGATCATTGTTATCTATGTAACAATTTTAGCCCTTATTACATTGTCTTAAGGACAGATGTGTTTACATATTTATGCTCGTAACTGTACCTAGGTTTTTTCGAACGAGTCAGATCGGTAAAATAGGTGAGAGGTTATTTTTTCTTTTATCTTTTTGTTCATTGTGGTTTGTTCAGTGTTATTGACTTAACTTGATCAAGTTATGAAACCAAACAAAGTACCTATAACAAGGTTCCATGCATGCTTCAATGGCAAACAAGTTTAAAACAACAAGTTGGATTTTGAGGATTGCCATTGCTGCCAATGTTGACAACCCTTCTTTTCGACTTTATATCAACATTTTAAAGTCAAAGCAATTTTATTTCTTCTCATTTTAAAATTGTCATAAATTAAATTTAAGTTTCATTTGTGTATTCTACTCAAAGATTTAATTTTACTTTCTTATAGGCACTTGTAAGTAGGTATGTCCAACACATTCTGAAAATATCTAATTTTAGAAGAACACAATGAAAAAATCATTGGTTATCCGGGATATCATAAGGTTTTGACAGCGCTTGACCAGAGTTGAACCTAAAAATAGTACACTCTTATTTTGACAGATAGGTAAAAAACAAAAAGAAACTTACTTACCATAACTTTAATATAGCAATGTGTCCCTACAGACGAATCTACTGTGAGTTCCACTGACGGATACTTCTTCATGGATTTTCTTCTATGTCCTTTCCATAACCTTTTAACTAAAATCTGTAAAATCTGCCACAGTCCAACAAATATACATTTGAACACTAATTCCACTGCTTGCCAGCCAGACACTACTTTTAACACTTTTGGAGTTTTAACACCCATTTTTAACACATTTTATTTTTAATAAAACAGCTATTGTAAAGCAATGTTTGCTTGTCTCAAAGGTCTTGTTCAGTGTGACGACAATTTGAGATATTACGAGGCGAACACATTCTTATCAATTTTATCAACTTTTGAAGCAAACGCGGGTGAGCTGATAATAAGTTGGTTGTCAATGTCAAGTAACTGTCAATGACAATATTACGATCATAATAGTTAAATTATATGATAATGATGAATGAAAAATGCTTTATTTAAATAGGCTTTAAAATAGCACTTTTAAATCGTAATATAGATGCAACAATAGCTGACTGTTCGGTTTACTGGTGTATACGACTACTGCCGCAAGATGGCGGTAGTCGTCAAGCAATGAGATGCCTTTACATACTGCATATATCTAACTAACTAGACTATCATATATCTATACAAAAGAAACGTAACGAATTTTATATTCCAATAAGAGTATAATTAAAAATTTTACAAAATTTTGTAATATTTTCCTTATAGTGAGTCATTCATCTCCCACTTTATGCAGCAGCTTAGTCACAGAATATAATGCTGCTATAGTTATTGAGAAAATGAGGTATATTTCTCAGACCTACTTACCTTTACATTACTAAGAAATGAAATTGCAACTCATTTCATATAATACTTATTATCGCCAACGCATTCTCATACTCGCCTACAATAAAAGGACAAAGTGTCGACTGGACGCTTTGCTCTCACAATTCGCTAAGGCGCTCTCATCGTATAAAGCGCACAAACAAACAATATCAAATTCAAAATCAATTTAAAGTCCTTGATCGGTGAATGCATGAGCAGATTTAAACGTTACTGTGGGCACAGACTTAGAGTTCCGGATCTACGGTTATTTCATGCCCGGGGCAGAAAGTTGTGGCAACAATACACGACAAATAAAAGCAGTATTGTTCCTACTCATCCGGATTTTACTTCATTTCGTCACACATCTAATTATCTCCAAAAACGCTGCCCTTTTTATTAATATTTTAGACGTTTATCTTTCAGATTTGTGATAACAAATTAAGAGTAAAAGCCACGCTGCGGGGCTTTGCTTCAGTTGGAATTTCGGCATAAAAACCAACCTGTGTGCCAAATTCATTTTGATTCATTTTCATTTTTTCAAACATCAAAATCCGTCTAGTACTAAAATTTTGCGTCATTGAGAACATACCTACATGCTTACAAACCAATTACAAACTCACATCCACGCAGTTGTAAATGTTGTAATATTATGAAAATGAATTGAGGAAGGAGTAGGATTCTGACATAATTTTCCTTTCATTTGTGAATTATTTAATGATTTATTTAAAGTAGGTATATACTTATTTGGACAAGTTTGGAACAAGTGTCTAAGTCGTATGTTTAATCTAACTATCTAATCTCCCCCGGTCCATTTCGAAAAAATCCTGAATTGTCGCCCCCTTGGCTGTGCCCAGAGTTTCGCTCGAAGATCCGGAGCATCCTTGTGCCATCGTTATCCGCGATGACTGGCGACTCTCGTTTGTCATCGCCGATCATTATGCACTCTAACTGAGTGCCCCCGTCTTGAGTTGCCTTTAATTTGTTTTTAAATAAACCCTCGGTTCTCTTCATCAACTGTTATTTTTAGCCCATGCTGTATTACTTATACTGTGGCCTGGCTGTTTGTGATCAAGATTTAGTTATATGAAATGTAATTTATAACAAGTAGATACTTTTGATCAGGGAGGACATTGTGTGACAAAATACGAAATTTTTTACTTCTTTTAACCCTTTTTCCAACCATGGATTTTTAAACGGTTTTCTTGCCTAATGTAGTTCCCTACCTGAATAAAATATATCATCCCTGAAACGATGTGTGATATTCTAGTTGTAAGCTAACCATTATTTGTAAATTTACGTTTTTAGACAAATCCTGCTTTTGAATGGTTGCAGAAATCACACGCAACTTCGCGGTAGACCTCACAATAGACGTGTTGTGAAATAGCCAGGTACTTAGATGCTTGAAAAATCTTTGTGAAATTACGATAACTTAACAATCAGTAGATCACATCCATATGCGCATTCCAAATTTTGGTACGTGACATATCTCATAAAAACCACTCTTATAGTGATGTCTGTCTGTCTGCTACATAATACGTCTATCGAGCGATCTCATCCCTAAGCCATTGTGCCTTCGATTTTGAATGCACAGGCACGTCCTCGGCCATAGAACACCTCTTCAGTCCTGACTCTGTTATTTACATTATTAATTTTGAAGTAGCCTTACAATCCTGGCTGGTACAGTAGGAATCATGAAGGAAATAAAAACTACATCAGGATAATTCCTGATCATGTTATTCCTGTAGGGGTAATCCCCTAATATTTAAACTTTGCCACAAATATTGTAAACGTGAAAGTCTGGTCACACTTACACGGGCAGAACACAGAATAACGCCTGGAGTAATATAGGGCACTTTTTATTTCGAAATTCCGACGGCACCTGAGTCCCGGCGTATAGATTTATTTTATCAAAACTTTTTTGCACAAAATTACAAAAATGATGTACAAATGGTGGACTTAGCGCTATATGGCAATATCTACCAGTCTACCATTTGATCAAACAAAGACTAAACTGTGCGATAAAGTGCAAAGAGATAGATATTACCTTTAGAAAAGCAGTAAGTACATAAGTGCTTATTGGTTAATCCTGAACTAGATCTCAAGTTTGTTTAGGATGTTGTCCTTCATCGGAAGCAAGTGGTGGTCTATGAAAATTAAACTGCATACCATATATGAGTCAGATTTCTAGGTTTGAACCTGGGATCTTTCGACTACAGGCAGACGTCTTAACCCCACCTCCACCTACTCTTCTCTGATCGGTAGTGGCCATAGAGCAACACGGACTCCGGGCCGCGCGCGGAAGTCTTTGTTGCTCGAAGGTAGTGGCTAATAAAATGTTAATTCGTATTACGTGACAAAAGGCACATATATATACGCTGTTATCGTTAGATAATAAATTTTATGGATCCCCAATACATGGGCGGGTGGCTCCAAGTCCCCTATCTCCCCTCTGACTCGATGGGGGATGAGAATTGTGATAAATTACTTTGACTATTCGTAGTAGCACGCACTCGTTTTGCAAAAGTGCTATTTTCTTTACAACTTTTATATTTACTTGTAGGAAGCATTAGTTATTTATAGGAGACTTTGTTTATTTAAATAAACAAGCTAATTGTAAAAAAATAAAAAAACACGACTGACTACTCACAGCCTATGTTACTCGGAAGAATGCAAGGAATCTAAAAATACCTCTCACTTCAAAATCTGTTAAGCCGTACGAACTTATGGTGGAATAAAGAAGCTTACATACATACATACATACACACTTACATACATACATGAACCCTGAAAATATAACACTCCTTTTTTGGTCAGTCATGTAAAAAGGATAGATAAGACAAAATTAAATATGAACCTACTTCTCTGGGCCAAGTCAAATTGAAAACTACTGAAATTGGACACTAATCGGATTTGGTTAACGAACTACACTCAGTTTGATATACGCTATACAACTCTATATTAAGTCCAGGGTTGTTGCTGATGCATAATTTTGTCACATCAGCGGATGCTGATGCTGATGCCGATTTTTTGGAATAGACATCAGCAGATGCTGATGCTGATGCTGATTTTGTTTCTTTTTTTCTAAAATGTGCTCATTATTATGATTTTTTTTATAAATATTACATTTTCTTGGCTTATGTATTTCAATAAAATAGGAAAAAAAAATTTTGTAAGTTTTAATTAACCGAAAAACAAAAATACTTTATATTACTCAATACTTAACCTAAGTATTATCAATATTGAAATTGTATTAAAGGTAAATTATATTTTAAAAACAATAGTTGAGCTGCTTTTTCAGCTTGTAATCTGTTTCGGGAAGGTTTGTATATAATTCCGGCACTGCTGAATAATTGTTCGCTGGGAATACTTGCAGGCGGAGGTGACAGGAATCTCCGAGCTACTCAGCATCAGCATCAGCAACGATCATTGCGGATGATGATTCTGATGCTGATGTGTAAAATGAAGCTGATGATCAGCTGATGCTGATGCTGATGCTGATATTCGCAACAACCCTGATTAAGTCTACCGCATACGCCTTCTGGCTACAAAACCTCAATCTTTTTACTCTAATACAAATATATTTTCAGTCAAATTATACCTTCAATATATCTTATTTAATTGTTTTAAGGGCCAAAATAAGATGGTTTAAATCTTCAAAACTGTAAATATAAAGGTGTACGAGACACAAAGGCTTCATATTTCAGAATAGCAAGCAGAGAATTCTACCTGGATCAATATAACTATTTGATACGTATCTCAATTTCGACGTGAAATTTAATGCGTTTATTTAATAATGAACTTTTGTGTATTGATATTTATAACCGCAAAAGATATCTGCACGATGCTGGCACATGAATGGTTGAACTGCTGCTGGTGTGAAAGGGACTCCTAATCCTAACTAATATTATAAATGGGAAAGTGAGTTTATTTGTTTATCTATTTGTTTGTTTGTTACCTCTTCACGCTTTATCTACTGATCCAATCTTCCTGAAATTTCGTATACACATAGTTAGAAGTTCTGAGAAGGACATAGGCTACCTTTCATCCCGGGAAAAGCACTGTTCCCGTGGGAAATTCACGCGGGCGAAGCCGCGGGCAAAAGCTGGTAAAAAATAAACTTGACGAAATATACGGCCCTCTCACATTGCAGCGCCCATCAGGGTCCTTAATTGTAACTATTTTATGAGCAAAGACCTGTATTAAATAAATAAAAATAAAATTCATTTATTTCAGGCACAAGAACCCATATAAAAAGAAATTTCAAAAGAATATTTATTGTATTATACATTAAGGAAGTAATAAACGATTTGATTGATTGATTGGAATAAAAAAACTATTATCAGCATTTCTGCATTTCTTTTCACGTAAGTACCTGACTACTTAGTTTAAGTCGGCCAATGGATTCTTTGGCCAATACAAGCCAATTTTAACCAAGGTGTAGAGTTTGTGAAGTTAAGGCTTGCAGAGTTAGGGCGTGTAGAGCTTAGTTCTATCACAGAAAAAAAAATAGGAGCATTTAAGTCTGTGAGTTCCATAGAGCTAGTACGAAGGTGATAGCCCGGGAAGTAGTGTCATGACGTGCAAATTTTGGTATCGGAAGAATTCACTTGGCACAGGTGTTATATACATAAAGTTAAGCTAATTTAGCCCGGTAGCCATCCACCCCCCCTTGGTGGGTAGGTAGGGGGCATTCAAAGGTACACGCCGCCGCGCTTTAGTTAAAAAATCATATCAGCTTCTATTTACCTACCACCTCGAGTTTGGTGTCATTTTCTAGTAAATCAGGCATGAGGAATTCATTTTTGAGACATTTAGTATATAGTTTAATAGAAAAAAAGGAAAATATTGACGAAAATATCAAAATCGGTTTGTTATTTTTTTTATTCAACTGTCAATATTTTTGAAAATCCTGAATTTCGTGCAAATAAAAAAATACTATATTGAAGGATATTTATCTAGCTTTTTAAAAAATATATACTTTAATATATAAAGTTATCATAGATGTTTCTGAAAAAAATCGGACATGGTACGCGGCGGTGCCTAGGAACTTATACAGTAGTCTAGTTTCTCATCCTTTTGTGGACATATTAATTTGGTTTTATATGCAAAATATACAGAATATGTACTTTACTTAGTTATTGACTGTCTCTTATGGTCTGATGAATAAATAATAGTATTTTTAGGGTTCCGAAGTAAACATGGAACCCTTATAGTTTCGTCATGTCTGTCCGTTTGGCTGTCCGTCCGTCTGTCCGAGACTTAGCTCAGAGACTATTAATGCTATCAAGTTGTAATTTGGTATAGATATACATATTAATTACGCGGATAGAAATGTAGAATAAAATAATGAAAAAAAAATTTTTTAGGGCGGTTCCCCTACGGCTAAAGAGGGGATGATTTTTTTATCTCTATTATACCATCGTGTGGGGTATCATTTGATAGGTTTTTCAAAAATATTATGAGTATGTGAGCATTATATTTTGATTTAGGGATCCGTTTGTGAAATATTTGACTTTAAAGTGCAAAATTTTGTCAATGTGGTGAAAATGCTATATGAAAATACCTTCGCATACCGCTTCACTTCTCGACAGTCGAGCAGTGAAGTGGCATGTGGGACTTGGACCCACTAAAAACACCCCGGTGCCTCTACATACCAATACTGAAGAGGTGGGAACGGTGGAGTTACCACCAATCTTCCACACTCTCCAGCCACGGCAGTGACCTTCAAATGTCACCCTGCATCGAGTATAATTACTCCGCCTGCCTTAAATAATAGCCTCTTAAAAACGCGGATGATGGACCGATTACCAGGTCCATCGCCAGCCATTATCAAGGGGGCATAAGAGGGGCATAGGCCCTTCTTCTCCGGCCCGGCCAACAGAGCTTCTCGTTGTTGCTCTGCCTCTTCTTTCTTTGGCATTATAGTCTCGCTGAATATCTATGCTTTATTGTGACCTAGGGCGCGATTTTCTTCGCCATAAAAAGCCCCAGAAAGAATTTTTGCCTCTAGATCCCATGGCAAGGACCCAACAAGAATACAAGTAGCGTCTGCAGAAACTGTGCGATATCCTCGTATTGTACAGATAGCCCTTTGGGGTCTACGCAACAACATTATGCTCTCCTTTTTTAAATCATCTGCGCATATTGGGACTCCATATAATGCCATCGACCGTACGACACCAGTATGAGGCGTCGCGCGGGGTGTATTGGGTCCTATTAGGCAGTATCCTGGACGATGCAGATGCCGATTTCAAGAGTTTCGGAGCCATATTCTTGAACTGATCGGAGAACTTCCATTTGGCATCCAGGATTAGGCTTCATAGTTCTATATAGGGTTCATTCAGGCGAGGTACTTCATAGTTCCACCAATAGCGATATTGACCCCACCTACCACTATGCTCGCATTTTCTGGCGGTGCATGTCTAGGACGATAAAAACATAGGGCATGGGATGCGGAACGCCACATGACATTTCCCAGCATCGCCATCCGTCTTTCCCTGGGTACTCGACGTGCCTTTCTGACAAGTAGGAGTCCACAATGCACAGCACACTCTACATGCACACCCTAGTAAACAGCTCTTAGGAGATGCAGCCGAGAACTGGCTTCCGTCGGCGGAATATTCTCTAGCTGTCAGTCTTTTTTAGAGAACAGCACACTTGCGGATTTGGGATAGGAAATGGAATTAAATAAATGGAAAACAAAGTGGACTATTGCACCAGTTGCTGCTACCGCTTGTCGTGAACTGATTCGGTGCAAGCCACGGTGCGGTGTTAGGTGCAGCTGTCAAAATTCAATTCAAATGAACCAAATTATGCCACTGTGGTGGAAAATGTCGGTAATATAATAAAATAATTGGTCAAGTCCGTATCGGACCACCATTGTAGAGTTCCGAAGGTGCCTGCCTGCCTACTCTGTACAAATGTGGATACATCAACTCAAATTAACTCCCAGCTTTATTTAACTAATGACTATAATACAATGTATATATACCATACCATCATATTCAATGAAATATGTTCCTACAAATATTTTTCATACTAAAATCGATTTTGTAAGTTTATCGTCTATTACTAGTTTAAGTGTAAAGCCTACATAAGAGTGATAGTTTTCCTTTTAAATTCATTATCTTTACTACGTATCATGACTTTTTCCCGTATCCACCGACAACTATTTTCCTATTCGAAAGGGGGGACACTTGACTCTTAACAAAATTTTGCACTTTAAAGTCAAATATTTCACAAACGGTACTCTAAATCAAAATATGATGTTCACACACTCATAATATTTTTGAAAAACCTATCAAATGATACCCCACACGATGGTATAATCGAGATAAAAAAAAATCATCCCCTCTTTAGCCGTAGGGGAACCGCCCTAAAAAAAATTTTTTTTCATTATTTTATTCTACATTTCTATCCGCGTAATTAATATGTATATCTATACCAAATTAAAACTTGATAGCATTAATAGTCTCTGAGCTAAGTCTCGGACAGACGGACGGACAGCCAAACGGACAGACATGACGAAACTATAAGGGTTCCATGTTTACTTCGGAACCCTAAAAATACTATTATTCATTCATCAGACCATAAGAGACAGTCAATAACTAAGTAAAGTACATATTCTGTATATTTTGCATATAAAACCAAATTAATATGTCAACAAAAGGATGAAAAACTAGACTACTGTAAAAGTTCCTAGGCACCGCCGCGTACCATGTCCGATTTTTTTCAGAAACATCTATGATAACTTTATATATTAAAGTATATATTTTTTAAAAGCTAAATAAATATCCTTTAATATAGTATTTTTTTATTTGCACAAAATTCAGGATTTTAAAAAATATTGACAGTTGAATAAAAAAATAACAAACCGATTTTGATATTTTCGTCAATATTTTCCTTTTTTTTCTATTAAGCTATATACTAAATGTCTCAAAAATAAATTCCTCATGCCTGATTTACTAGAAAATGACACCAAACTCGAGGTGGTAGGTAAATAGAAGCTGATATGATTTTTTAACTAAAGCGCGGCGGCGTGTACCTTTGAATGCCCCCCCTACCTACCCACCAGGGGGGGGTGGAAGGCTACCGGGCTAAATTAGCTTAACTTCATGTATATAACACCTGTGCCAAGTGAATTCTTCCGATACCAAAATTTGCAGGTTCCATACATTGGATGACACTACTTCCCGGGCTATGAGTTCTATATGTTACTGTAAAAGCTCGAACTACGGTAAATCCTAAGATTTTCGAGTAAAACCTAAGATTTACCAACTCTTAATGGTAAAAGCCCGAATAATTTTGCGAT
Source organism: Ephestia elutella (assembly GCA_018467065.1). Lineage (NCBI taxonomy): Eukaryota > Metazoa > Arthropoda > Insecta > Lepidoptera > Pyralidae > Ephestia > Ephestia elutella. The sequence continues at coordinate 2,266,590 of CM031586.1, read as the reverse complement.
TCGCACTTTTACCACCATTCGCTTGGTAAGTCTCAGGATTTACATTAAAGCCATGGTAAATGACTGATAGACAGGTTTAGGTTATTTTTTATGACCGCCCGGAAAGACTTTGAGGGCGGAAAAGAAGGTAGGTTCAGGTAATTTTTTTTATGACTACCCGGAAAGACTTGAGGGAAGAATTACTCTTTGTTTTATTCCCAAAACCAACATTTACCAGCCGTCAGTGGTAAAACCTAGCATGTACTAAATGCTAATTGTAAAAGCCCGAAAAAATCATCCCATTTTCATAAATCCTTACATTTACCAACTCATGTCGGTAAATCCTAAGACTTACTCTTAAATCTTAGAATTTACCGTAGTTCGAGCTTTTACAGTAACATATACCGTAATGTGGGGCTTTTTGCAATCAAAGTCAAAGTCAAAGTCAAAGTCAAAGTCAAAATTTTTTATTGAAACTTGGCCTTCAAAGAAGGCTCTTTTTCACGTCGATAACTTATTATTTAATCATAATATTTTATGTCTCAAAGCTACAAACTACTAGCATTTCGGAACGACCACTGCTGAGAAGAAATGCCGAAAGAAACTCATGAAACAGTCTTGGTCGCCTAGCATGCCAGAGGGGCTATTCATTAACTTTATACATACACTAGATTGTGTACAGTCAAAAATAAAATAAAATATAAGTAAAAAAAAATAATAATAATATAATAAAACATGTTATGTTTGTGATCAAGTAACCACAATGAATTGGTTAAGAACAAAAAATAAAATAAAATTCGAATCAGGATCGAAGCAGGATCCCCTGGCAATACCCGTTCGCAAGTTTGAACATTTTAGAAAAATAAATACTTTCAGTCACTTGAAGATCACAATACACGTACATGTTTAACAATTAAATGTCAATGTAATTAAATTTAAAAAAGAAAGGTAAGGTTATTTTTTCACAATATCAAAAGAATGTAATCAAGTGTGGAGTGGCGAAGTTGTAGGGAGAGACCAAACTTTTTTATCGTTCAAATAATCACTTATTGTGTAATACGCTTTATTCATCAAAGTATTTTTAAGATATGTTTTAAATTTTTGCATCGGTAAATTTATAGCGTCGTCAGGGAGCTTGTTAAACATTTTTACACTTTGACCCACGAAAGACCGCCGAACCTTTTTAAGCCTAAAGCAGGGCGTATAAAGTTTATTCTTATTGCGGGTGTTTATACTATGTACATCGCAGATTTTTTAAAGAGGTTTAAATTGGATTTAACAAAAATAAGTACATTGAAGATGTATTGAGATGCAACAGTAAGAATTTTTATTGATTTAAAGAGCTCTCGTAGAGAATCGCGTCGTTTTAGCCCGTACATAAAACGAATTGCTCTTTTCTGTAATACAAATATTTTCCCTATCTCGGCTGCATTTCCCCATATCAATAATCCGTATGACATTATGCTATGAAAGTAGCTGAAATACACGAGTCTAGCTGTTTCAATGTTTGTGCACTGTCTTATCCTTCTCACTGCATAAGCCGCCGAGCTAAGTTTTTTGGCCGTGAGTTCAATGTGTTTATCCCACTTTAACTTACAGTCAACGGTAACGCCTAAGAATTTGACACTGTGTACCCACTCTAATACTTTGCCATTAACTATTAAAGGTATATCATTATGAGGTGCGTTCGAGAGAGAAAACTTTATACACTTGGTCTTGTCCGTGTTTAAAGCCAGGTTGTTGGTCGTAAACCAGTCAAGCACAAGTGTCATAGTATTACTTACATCATCATAATTTTGACTATTTCTGTTGACTTTAAATAGTAATGATGTGTCGTCCGCAAATAAAACAACTTCACACAATTGTTGGGCAAGACATGGAAGGTCATTTATGTAAACAAGGAATAGAAAAGGACCGATTATGGAGCCTTGAGGCACGCCCATGTGTACCGCCGCGCTGCTGGAAGCAGCTCTGTTAACTTCTACTTTCTGAGTTCTGTTGTCCAGGTAAGAAGCTAGTACCTCAAGGGCAGTCCCAGTAACACCATAAAATTTAAGCTTGTTTTTTAGTATATTATGATCCACGCAGTCAAAGGCTTTTGAAAGGTCGCAAAAAATACCTATGATATCTTGGCTGGATTCCCACGCTTCATAGATTATTTGAACTAAAGTAGATGTTGCATCAGTAGTGGAACGACCTTTAGTGAAACCGTACTGACGATTATGTAAGATTTTATTTACGTTAAAATAAGAGACTAATTGCGTTAAAATTAATTTTTCAAATATTTTACTTAAAGCGGGTAATATAGAAATGGGTCTGTAATTAGTGGGATCATTTTTTGTACCCTGTTTGAATAAAGGAATAATTTTACTTATTTTCATGAGGTCAGGGAAAACACCCTCGGAAATGCACTTATTGAAAATCACAGTTAGATGAGGAGCAATCAAATCAATAATACTGCTCAGAACTGCGACAGATATACCCCAGAGATCCTCAGTATTTTTCATGTTGAGTGCCTTATACGCAGATAAGAGTTCATCCGATGTGATACTTCTAAATCTAAAAATGGACTTAGGATCGGAGGCATTTCTTTTTAATAAGTCATCTGCAGCACTGGGACAAGAGGAGAGGGATCCTGTGATATTCTTAGAAATATTGGCAAAAAAATTATTGAATTCGTTGGCTACTTCGTCGTTAGAAGTTATGGTTTTATCACCAATTTTTAAAGAAATATTAATGTCGCGCGATTTCGATTTGCCTGTCTCGTTATTGATGATAGACCAAGCAGCTTTGATCTTATCATTAGAGTTTTTTATTTTATTAGTCAGATATAAAGATTTTGCAGCAGCACATACCTTTTTAAAAGTTTTTGAATAACATCTAACATATGATACAAATTCCGGTTTAAAATTATATTGTTTTTGGCCATACAGTTCATATAGCTTATTTCTACTAATATAAATGCCATTTGTGGCCCAATCGCAGAAATTTAGTTTTGTTTTCTTATCAAATGTTTTAAGAGGAAAAGATTTGTTAAATTCTTGTTTCACTGTATTAAAAACCTCATCATAATGGTCATTCGGATTTTTATTTGGGTCTATTTCAGGCAATTTTTTATTTATAGATTCGCGAAAACGCATTTTCCGGTGCTTAGTCAGCGGCCTACAGGTTACAGGAGCGGAGCTAAGGTTAGACTCTTCGTCACGTGTCAGTGACACCTGTTGACCCAGGTGGTCAGACCCCAGACAGGCAAAAAGCTTTTCATCAGAGACCGAGCAATCACAGAAAATGTTATCTATACATTTGGCAGAGGTTGGGGTAATTCTAGTGGGTTCAAAGAATGTGTTTTTCAAATTAAATGAATCAAGCAAATTTCTAAATCCATTGCTTTCCGAACATGAAACTAAAATATCAACGTTAAAATCACCGCATAAAATTATATGTTTACTACTAGAACTAACCCGCCTGAGGGCTTCTTCCAAAACATTTAAAAGAGTGTCATAACTAGCTGAAGGCGGTCTATAAGCACAAATAATAATATATTTGTCCAACTCCACACAAGAAAGTTCTATTGTACATTCAAGAGACAGCCCTACTATGTCTTTTCTCTCTTTGCATTTATAATCTCTGTTTATTAATATTAAGGACCCACCGTGGTCAGAATTTTGTCTTAGAAATGCACTTGCTAATATATATTTATCCGGGAAGTTTAGTTTAATTTCATGTTTAAAGAAGTGTTCTGTGACACAAAAAATGTCAACATTATTATGTTCCAAAAATAAACAGATTTCATTAAATTTGCTGGTGAATATTTTGATGTACAAGATTTATATAGGAAGGCTTCACCTCTGTCTTATTATCTAGTTTAAAACTAATTTATTAGTACTGGTACTAATATCAGATGACTTCGTTATATTAGGTATAACGGGTATATATATATTGTATGCTAACAGTTTAGCAATAGTCAGCTTATATCTATAGGGTAGGTACACAGTACCATTGTTATAAAAACAGTTGTCAATATATTTATTGCAATCTAAAATATAAAGTTTTTTCAGATCCCACGTTAAATTATAAATGTGTGTATTTAATGAGTGTATGAACTTATTTCTGTAATTATTTTTTATATATTGTACATTCAAGAGACAGCCCTACTATGTCTTTTCTCTCTTTGCATTTATAATCTCTGTTTATTAATATTAAGGACCCACCGTGGTCAGAATTTTGTCTTAGAAATGCACTTGCTAATATATATTTATCCGGGAAGTTTAGTTTAATTTCATGTTTAAAGAAGTGTTCTGTGACACAAAAAATGTCAACATTATTATGTTCCAAAAATAAACAGATTTCATTAAATTTGCTGGTGAATATTTTGATGTACAAGATTTATATAGGAAGGCTTCACCTCTGTCTTATTATCTAGTTTAAAACTAATTTATTAGTACTGGTACTAATATCAGATGACTTCGTTATATTAGGTATAACGGGTATATATATATTGTATGCTAACAGTTTAGCAATAGTCAGCTTATATCTATAGGGTAGGTACACAGTACCATTGTTATAAAAACAGTTGTCAATATATTTATTGCAATCTAAAATATAAAGTTTTTTCAGATCCCACGTTAAATTATAAATGTGTGTATTTAATGAGTGTATGAACTTATTTCTGTAATTATTTTTTATATAGGGGAAAAGAACTAAAATTATTTGACCAATACCCACTCTCTCTATTTCTGACAAGATGTTTATACAGTTTAATATATCTACATGTGTGACATTTGTACTATTGCCTATAGCTAAAATAAGTGTGGTGTTGAAATCAAATTTGTCACACTTTAACTTGGACAATATTTGAGAAATATGTGATCCCGGCATACAAATATTACATGTGTTCTGAGTAGTATAATTCGAGACCAAGGGACCCAGGTTAGCACCCATTTCATCAGAGTAGATAACAGTTCTTCGGGTCTCACAGTCAAGGAAAGCTGACCTAACCGAAGAGCCTGAGGGGCTGCTGGTGTTGATGATGGGAGCATCCAATTGTGAGACCACCGGAGAAGCCTGTAAAAGGGGCACAGTCTCCGGGGGCATCACAACCTGTGTCACGGTTGAAGCCACCGCACAAGCAGTGTTGTCAGTGATGGAGTCCTCCGTAACCTGGTTCTCTACATTCGAACTACAACTACATCATGGGGATAATTGGAATTTTATGAAAAAAAGATTTGGTTACGAATATTTTTTTATCTGGCTATAGTAGGAAACGTATTTTATAACTTGGCAATACAACAATATCTTATGTCAATGTCAAATAAGTTTTTTATACGTTGCCGGCGCCGAACATTGGGCAGTGACTTATTTTATAAACTCCTGAAATTCGTAGTATTTCGAGGCCTGGAAACTTTCGTCGGGTACACCACATATTGAAAGGTATGTACAAAGTAATCTAAACTGCGTAAAAGTGTATTTCATCCGCTTTCCAGGGCTTTCAGTTAGAATGTTCCTATCTCTCACTGTTGGTCTGCTTTTTGGTGGTTTTTGAAATGGGGCTTTTTGGTTTTTGTTTGGGGCTAATTGAAACATAGTTTTAAATAGCCCCCTTTGAAGCTTGTAAAATATTGCTTTGTCTTTTGTTCGTCGTTTCAAATAGCCCCAAAAGCAGATTTTGACTCAATTAAGGGTAAGTTATTTACCAAATGACAATACGAAAAGTGTATTTATTATTTATAAGGTTGTGATTTATTGTTAAAATTTCATCATCCCAATTAAATCTCTAGCGGTAAATCTGTAGAACCCAGGGTTCGCTACCTATCTTAGTTAAGTATATACATATAGTATACAGAGCGACTGTCGTGTGACATTTATTTTTTCGATAAAATCGGTTTTGAACTACATTTAGTTTTCACATTATAATTACTTTTCATTTTCGAATAAAATTATTAAAAATTAAATCAGATGTATTTTTAAGTAAATATTTATTATAGAACCCTTTAAAACCTTAAAAGGGGCAATTTTGTTCGTCAGTACGAAGGACTATATCAACGGAACCAATTAAAAAAAAAGGTCTCCGCATATATTTGCCCCTTTGGCGGAACATTGTTGTATTGAAATCTCAATTTTATTTTCGATTTCCCAGCATTGGTTCCATACAAAAAGTTCGTAAACTGACTGAATCACCCCTTTTACGGTCGGACAGGGCTTTTTCTATAGCCCGAATATGTAAAAATACTCCTCAGTGACATAGGCTATGGCTATATTATTTGTAAATGTAGCCATTGATAGTCTATGTCACCCAGGTCATTACGTAGTAGGAATCTAATAAAATCTAATTTATTAAAATCAGTTCAGTAGTTTAGGCACTACGATGAACATACTCTTACTGTTGGAGTTATATACGCAGCAGGAGTGAAGTAGAAACAAGCGTATCACTTAGGTCGTTTATTCTTGGAGAAACACGTTTACATTTATTTAATACAAGAAAGTCGGACATTGATGCCTAGCAGTTACGGGGCAGGAACCAGAGAGAGAAAAGATCAAACCATAAACACTTATACCAAAGACAAAACTAGACAATTAATAACTATGGACATATAAGGCGTGCAACACACTATACAGCATATAAGGCGGGCAACACACTATACAATCTTTAACACTTCCCCTCACACTTATATGGCCATACTCTACCTGAGACTTAACGAGTAACATATCTCTACACTAAACTCATAAATATAACATCAATTATATCCGAGTATACATTGACAACAATGCTTGCTTATGAATGTAGAGATCCCTGGCTCATATTTGTACATAGAATTGCATAACAGCATGCCAACAAAAAGAAACATTCAACATTATAATAAAAAAGGACACACTATCATGCGACTATGCACATTAACATTATAAGACAAAGAATATAACAATTCATACATAGCATTCTTACAATGACAAATAATGAGACAAACATTTATTTTAAATTCATGCTATGAATGAATATATCATGCTTATTGGCGCTCAACGGTTTAGTAAGTACATCAGCAATCATCGTTTCTGTAGGTAAGTACCTAATTGACAATATATTATTATGTACCAAGTCCTTAATATAATGGTATCTTACATCTATATGCTTAGTACGTTTATGACAGTACTCTTTAGCCTGTAATATTTTGTGTGCATTCTGATTATCATTGAATACAGTAATATTAAGCTCTACACTTACAATTTCAGACAAAAAGTTCTTAATAAAGCATAAGTCTTTACATACATCATTGATAGCTAAATATTCTGCCTCTGTACTTGAGAGTGCCACACAGCGTTGCTTGCGTGATTCCCAATTAATAGTATTTAGGCCCAGTTTGACAATGAAACCCGTATAAGATCGCCTATCCAAACAATCATTAGCCCAATCTGCATCGGTGTATGCAGACAAATTCAATTTCCCACTCTTCATAAAATATAAAGAATAGTTAATTGTCCCTGCCAAATACCGTAAAATTCGTTTAGCAGCAAGCCAATGACTTTTGTTAAACTTAGTATTATATTGACTAAGTTGACTACACGCGTAAGCAATATCGGGTCTAGTACAGACCGATAAATACATGAGACAACCCATAAGCTCCCTGTAATTATAAATTTCATTACTAAGAACATCATTTTCTACATCAAACTTAGTACCTAGAGCCATAGGTGTCGAAACAGGCTTACAATTTTCCATGTTAAACCGCTTGAGCAATTTTTTGATATAGTCACTCTGATCCAGCTTCAGAGTATCTTTCTCTCTAGTAACATTGACGCCTAGACAATTCTTTAAATGACCTAAATGTTTACAATTAAACTCTTTTGTCAACAGATTTAACAACTCATCTTTTAAAACATTATTGTTACTAAAAATATAGAAATCGTCGACATACAATGCTACTACTATAAGACTCTTGTTACATTTCTTTATATATATACATGGCTCACATTTACTTTGTGAGAAACCATTTTCACACAGTAATTTATTTACTTTAACATTCCAAATTCTGCTAGCTTGTTTAAGACCATAAATACCCTTTTTCAACAGACAAACTTTATCCTTATTGCCATTATCAAAGCCAGGTGGCTGTTCCATGTAAATTGTTTCATTGAGATCACCGTTTAAAAATGCCGTGGCAATATCAACATGATCTATACTTAAATCTAATTCACAAGCTAAAGCAAACAATATTCTCATAGTACTATGTCTCACTACTGGTGAAAAGGTGTCTTTGTAGTCGACTCCCTCAACCTGTGTAAAACCCTTGGCAACTAATCGCGCTTTAAATTTTTCAAAGTTACCAGATGCATCATATTTTATCTTATAAACCCATTTACATTTAACAATGTTTACATTATGAGGCCTATCAACTAATATCCATACATTGTTGGAAATTAAGGAATCATACTCACTTTTCATTGCAGCTAACCAATCCGCACTGCATGAGCTATTGATAGCCTCCTCATACGAAAGTGGTTCACTATCATGACCCAACTTATCATTATGCGCGACCAAAGAGAATTCCGTATCATAGTCACCATACCTTACTGGTGGCTTAGACCTAGTAGAACGCACAGGCCTCATAGAACAGACGGCAGGCTCGATAGGCGCGGCTGGGCCTTCCCCTGAAGATGACGGTCGCTGCGACAGTACTACAGACTCGCACGACGAGTCACTCTGGCCGAGCACCTCACAGCCTGATTCGTCATTCTCACTGCCGGTACAGAACTCCTCCTCATCTGTGAACACCATGGAATTATTTTTACACAGATCTGAATTATTATTATGACTAGAGCTGCAAGGAACACTATTATAATTAGTAACATCATTATTAATAAAAATTTTATCACATGTCAAATATTCATAAAATAAATTATCACTATTCGATTCATTAAAATTCAATTTATCACAGTTTTTATAAAATTTATCTTCTAAAAAATATCACATTTCTTGAAATTACTACCCTATTAGGATTTGTAGGGTCTAACAACCTGTAACCTTTCGTTCTGTCACTGTAACCCACAAAAATATACATTTTGCTCCTAGCATCCAATTTCCTACGTTTTTGACTAGGAATCAAAGAATAGGCGATGCATCCAAAGGTACGAAGATGGCTGAGATCAGGCCTAGATCCAGACCATACACCTTCTGGAGTGAGTCCTGCCAAAGCGACTGTAGGGTTTCTATTCTTTAAATACACTGCAGTCATCACTGCTTCCCCCCAAAAGCGCGTGCAGAGACCAGCTTCAAACATTAAGCATCGAGCCTTCTCCAAGAGCGTCCTGTTTAATCGCTCGGAGACACCATTCTGCTGAGGGCAATATGGGACAGTCGTCTGATGGACAATACCCTCTCTTTTCAATAAATTTTCAAATCTAGAGTTACAGTATTCAGTCCCATTGTCAGAACGAAGAATTTTAATAGACAACTCTAATTGTTTCTCTACTTCATTTTTAAAAACAATAAAATGTTCAATTACCTCTGATTTATTCTTCATCAAGTAGGCATAGGTTTTCCTTGTGTAGTCATCCGTAAATGTTACGAAGTACCTCGCACCACCAAAGCTGCTCTGTTGTAAAGGTCCAGCTACATCACTATGAATGACTTCTAAAGGTTTGGTAGTTCGTGCAGCCACTGCGGGGAACGGCAAGGCAACTTGCTTCCCGAGCAGACAGTTCTCGCACGAGACACCAGAACAATCCTGAAAATTTATACCAGTTGCATGATTGCTCCTTAAATCACACATACCTTTATATCCCAGGTGCCCCAACCTTTTATGCCAAAGCTCCACTGGCAAAACAGATGCAGCGACATCAGCACTCTGTGTTTCTTGACTTGTATTTCTCAAGAACATGGAAGAATGCACTTCTTGCGAAGCACTACTTAACCTATTGCCTTTCCATACATAAAGCCCTTTCAAATTTGATGCAGAGGTAATAGAGTTGCCATGAATTTCACAATTTTTATAAATTTTACAGGAATTTTTATCAAAAATTACAATATAACCTCTCTCAGTTAACCTACTAACAGACAATAAATTTGCTGACAAATGAGGAACAAAAAGTACCTTTTCAATAACACTGCCGTCCAGAACCACATCACCAACACCTTCAGCGACAAGTGACTCATTGTTAGCCAACATCACCTTATGGCTTGTGTTCTTCGGAAACTCTTCATAATTACTAAGCACATTTTTATCATTACAAAGGTGATTGGAACAACCAGAGTCCACATACCACGACGTGCAGTTCACAAGGAATGCTGATGCTATCACCTGGTCAGTAGCGAGAAGCGAGTGACTCTTATTCTTCTCAGATTGTTTATCTCTTCGAAGCTTAAAACATTTGTTCTTTATATGGCCCATCTTGCCACAGTAATGACAAATAATCTTCTTCACGGCTCCACTCGCACTAGACTGGTACTGTTTCTTAGTATTGGAGAAGAAAGCAGCATTTTGAGTTGGAACTTCCATGTCGGGAAATTTTCTACTCCTCGTAATTTTTCTATATTGTGTTGACTTACTAGTCCGGGGGCAGTAGAGGATACAGCGGGCACAGCAGCAGAGTTGGATGGGACAGGCACGGCGGCAGGGTTAGTCGGTTCCATGACGACAGACACGTGTTCTCATCACCGGTGAACGCTCTATAACATATCTCCATGCGCTGGGGCCAGAACCTGTTGGAGTTATATACGCAGCAGGAGTGAAGTAGAAACAAGCGTATCACTTAGGTCGTTTATTCTTGGAGAAACACGTTTACATTTATTTAATACAAGAAAGTCGGACATTGATGCCTAGCAGTTACGGAGCAGGAACCAGAGAGAGAAAAGATCAAACCATAAACACTTATACCAAAGACAAAACTAGACAATTAATAACTATGGACATATAAGGCGTGCAACACACTATACAGCATATAAGGCGGGCAACACACTATACAATCTTTAACACTTACAAATATAATTACTATAAAAACCAAAAGGTAATAATTTTCGCAGTATAGACTGCGAAAATCATTACCTTTTGGTTTTGCCAGTCGGTTAAAAATACAAAGCACTTCGCCTTAAATATTCCAAATATTGCTTGATACTTTACGAATAATACATTTGATATTCTACATGAAATTCCAAATATCCCCAAATTAGTGATGGTATATATTATCGAATAAAGAATAAATGGTGGATTATTTCCTTTTCAGTGTTGCAAGTAGTGAAATTAAGATAGTCTCAAGACAGTATCTTTCCCTTTAACCGTTCCAAATAACGCTTATTGTTTTTTTTTAACATGAAGTTGAAAAAAATGAGAAACCACAAAGCAATGAAGTCAGATACCAAATAAAGCGATATTTGGAAAGGCACATTTAAAACATTATATCTTCTAAATTATTTATAGGAAATAAAAAGTTATTATTGTGATTCCGAGAAAAATAAAAAAACTACCCTAAAAAATATAGTTTATATCTGCAAAGTAACTAGTGTTTTTGTAAACACCAGTTTTATGAAAAAACTGGTCCAATTAGCCCCACTTTACGGTACATAAAGTTAGAAAAAAAAATTAGAATGATTTTTTTTCTGTCTATGTTCTGCAAGACATCATAAATTTTTGATACTGCGAGCCATTGGTATCCTCCATAGACTTATAATATAGGTACTGGGTATACATAGTTTTTTGGATATTCCTCATGAAAAATACATAATAGCCATAACTTCTCAATCTTCTTCTTCTTGTCGAGTCGAAATGGCTATTCAAATCAGTTTGTCTGATCGTCCTGTCGTTGGCCATAACTGATTAGGTATATTCATATTCATTTATTTCATAACAATTAATATTGTGTAGAAATGTTAACAATACATAATTCTATACAATACTACTAATATTAAATTAAAATTACAAAATTAATAATTAAATAATAACATCTCAACTTAATAAAATTAGGTATAATTAACTAAAATAATCCTCCAATGAATAGTAACATTTCCCTAATAAGTAAACTTTTAATTTTTTACTGAAATCCCTGCTGTACAAGTGACACTTTTAGTTCCATTGGAAGATTATTAAATAATCGAATTGCCTGGTAACGTGAGCAGTGTTTTACCACCAACAACTGTGGCATTATTGGTAATGGGAATGCTTTCCTTCGTGTGCTTTCTCGTAACTGTCTTTGTTCCTGTGTTTCGTATTCATGCACATTTTTAGCGAAATGTGATAGCAAGACCATAATGTAAAGGCTAGGAACAGTCAAAATACCAAGATCAGTAAAATGTTTTCTGCAAGAATCTTGTTGACGTATTCTAGTTATTGTTCTAATAGCTCTCTTTTGCAGTATAAATGCCTTTTGTATATTATAATTATAACTACCTCCCCAAAAAAGTATGCTGTATCGTAATTTTGATTCTATTAGTCCATAGTACACTAGTTTAAGTTGTTCAGTATTTACTTCGTCCCTTAAACTTCTAAGCACATAGCACGCTGAACTTATTTTGGCTTCTATGTCTTTGAGTTCATTTTTCCAATTTAGTGACCAATCAATATGTATGCCTAGAAATTTTACTACGTCAATACTATTTAAGATTTCATTATTTAATTTAATGTCAATTGTATCAATATTTCGTGAATTAGTCCTGAATAAGATTAGATTAGTTTTAGATATATTTATAATAAGGTCATTCGCATTAAACCAGTCATTGAGTGTTTTCAAAGTATTATTAATTGTCAATTTTAAATTCGTCAAGTTATCTGCTGATATTATTAAATTTGTGTCATCTGCGTATAATACCAATTTAATTGATTCCGGATCAGCGGCGCACGTATATTCTACTAGATCATTCATAAAAATTGTAAATAATACAGGACCTAAAATACTTCCTTGTGGTACTCCAGTTTTAACTGTTACCAGTCTAGATTTATATATCTGTTCACACTTATTTTCATCCATGTGTGCAATTTGTACAAACATTTGTCTATTTTGGAAATAAGATTTGAATATTTCTAAGGCTTTACCTCGTACACCATAGTGATGCAATTTCACTATCAGTAATTCATGGCTAACAGTATCAAATGCGGAACTTAGGTCTAGAAAAACCCCAGCCACTTTCCTTTTATTATTAATTGCACTGATAATATCATCAACAAGAGTATCTATTGCGTCTACTGTTCCCACACCTCTTTGATACCCATATTGTCTCAAATGCAAAATTCTGTTTGTGGCTAAATGTCGAACCAACCTTGATTTTAAAACTTTTTCTAAAATTTTTGAAAGGACTGGTGATAGTGAAATTGCTCTATACATTTTTGGATCTAGCTTTGAACCTTTCTTATGAATTGGAATAACTTTAGCCAGTTTAAGTTGATCTGGAAAAATCCCCTCCTGTAAACATTTGTTGCAAAATTCACTCAAAGGTTCCGCCAGTATATCAATGTTTTCCTTTATAGCTGAAATGGGTACTTCATCATAGCCAGTAGATTTTTTATTATCCATTTTTTTAATTATGTTCTTTATTTCTTCTGGCGTAGTTAAATCTAGATTCATTTCGCGTTCTACAAATTCTACAGAGTCGCGTAGATATCTACTTGCCTCATTTATGTTTACTTTGCTTCGACTGTCACCCAAATCAAACTGTTTAGAGAATAATTCTACAATTTCATTAGGGTCACTTATTATTTTTCCATTCGTTTTTAACAGGAATTCTTGTCTGCCTTTGTCACTTTTGTTCCTATGTTTATTTATTATTTGCCAAACATCCTTGGCAATATTTTTTGATTTTGCTATTTTTGCCTTTACTGCTAGTTTTTTAGCATTTCTAATTACTCTTTTATAAACGGTTAAATATTTGCTTATGTAGTTTTTGACAGATTCATTAGTATACCCCGATTTTCCTGTACATAAAAATCTTTTCATTTTACTTGATTGTTTTATACCATTTGTTATCCATTTAATTCGTTTTTGTTTATTTAAAGATATTTGTAATTTCCGTTTCTTGAAACTAGTTCGAAAAGTGTCAGTGAAGGTTTTAATTAATGAATTTATGCCCATAGAACCCCATTTTAGATTCATAAGTTTGTCTCGGAAATCAGTTTTATTTTTTTGACTAAAAATTCTTCGTGTGACGTAAATTTTTTTATTGTCTTGTTTGCTTTGGTTACTTGGGAGATCGACTGAACATAGCAAGGCTGCGTGACCATCCGCCAAGCCATTATGATCAACTTCACATCTAAAGCTCTCAATCGGCATATTAGTTAGAATGTTATCGAGACACGAGCTAGTATTATTTCTCAAAAATGTATTTACATGTATCAAAGGCATGAAATTGTAACACTTCAACAAATTTAAAAAATTATTTCCATTTTCAGTATTAGTGAGAATGTCAATATTAAAGTCTCCACATATAATACATTTTTTATTACAGAAGTATTCCAAAAGTTGTTCGAGTCTATCCATAAATTCGTCATATGTTTTTGTACCAGGAATTCTATAACAACAGCAAATGTATATACCTAAGTCACTATCTCTTATACAGCTAATCTCAAAACTATCCATTTTATATAACTTTTTAGCAATCGGTAATAATTCCGTATTTATACATAAGTAGTAAAAAATATTAATGTTAGATTTATATTTCCATGTTCTTTTATTTCTTGTCATTCGTTTTGTTTTGCCCAGCCATTTTCATTTATTAAAACAAATTGTAACACCGCCACTCGATTTCCCGCCCAAACCCCGCAAGTTCCTAATAGCACATTGTGTCATCTACTACATAACAGATTGTCATGTAAATGCACAGTGGGGCGGACTCGTGAGATGAGTAGTAATTACGAGCCCAGGGGACCGTGGCGGCTGGAGATTTTGGCGCGAACAGGGTCGCTTTTTTGCGATTTGTTATTTACTAGCTGCATCCCCGGGCTTCGCTCCGCTGAAATTTTAGGATGAAAATGTCGTACCGTATCCTAGCCTACCCAAAAAATCAAAATTTACATTTTCATTGAAAAAAATCGTAATTCATTAAAAGTAATCTATGATGTGATGCCGTCATGGCTCTGACTTTGATTTCATAAAAACGATTTGGAACAGAAAAAATACGAAAATCGCAACCCGAAACTTAAATTGAAACTGGCCGTCATACAGGGTTTCCAAATTTAAAAATCCTCACGTTCAGAAAAAGTTCCCATTCATGACGGGCAGCGTTGGCTGTTCTTTTTTAATTTCTTTGCCTTTTTCCACGGCATTAGCATGCGGTAGCCGGTAACCGCGTTACGCGAGTTACGTCCCGCGTCTACCGTTACGTGCTATGGGTGCTACTATGCAGGGCCACTCGTTACCTACTTGACTGTGTAACTTCGTTTGTGAACGTGGCCGGGACTGCTGAGAGCTAGAAGGACAATAAACAGATTTTTTCTTTTTACTCCTTTTTGAAGAACTCCATGTTGTATTCATAGGGATAATCATGTCTGGGAGCTCATTCCATACCTATCTTTTGAGTACGTAGGATGAAATACTTTTTGAAGCGCACTGTACGCGACATCTTTTACTCCAAGGTATGATATCGAAATGAATGTTAAATGAGATGATAATATAAATAGTTAAAAGAGTAGTAACTGCATGTTGTCGCTTCTGCTGCACATTACATTCTTGAAAGTAGGGTTGCATGTTTGAAGTACAGGTGAAAATAGTACTTACTAGCTTTTGCCCGCGGCTTCGCCCGCGTTTTCCCACGGGAACAGTGCTTTTTCCCGGGAAGAAAGGTACCCTATGTCCTTCTCAGTACTTCGAACTATGTGTATGCGAAATTTCAGGAAGATTGGTGTAGTACATAAATAAGAGGTAACAAACAAATAAACTCACTTTCGCATTTATAATATTAGTTAGGATCTAGTTACTACTCCAATACATAATATACGTTGGTATACACTTTTTTATGAGGCATGACCTGTTGACCCATGATGGGCTCCCAGGGAATTCTTCAACTTATAACTGCAAGGACATGAGATTTTTGTCACGAATTTAATGCACCATATCTCATGGCGGGGCGATAAAAGCTTGAGTCAAAAATGTAATTTTTTTTTTAAAACAAATGACCTCTAAACTCCCGTGTCTAACACCAAGCATTTTGATTCCACCGAGGGTGCGTCAGCCGCTGTGAGAGCAGTAATAGCTATTATGGCGCCCCAGCACAAAGATTTATTTAAAATGTTATTTTACACCCGACCATGTACTTCTATTGTGCGCAATTCTATGTGCAATGACATTATAATTCCCATTAGTTTTTATTGGAATTTGGACTCTAACGCTTTTCTATAGCCTATGAAAAAAGTAACAGCCGTATGACGCATTTAGAGTGATTATTTTGTATCCATAGAGCAATTTTTTGGAGCAATATTCCATTTTTCTCTTTTGGTAATCCATCTATACCTACTAATATTATAAATGTGAAAGTGTATTTGTTTGATTGTCCACTTTCACGGCAAAACGGAGCAATGGATTGATGTAATTTTTGTGGGAGGGTTTCGACATTAAAAACAGGTTCCATAAATTGTTGTATTTCATGTTTATTCTGTTCGTGTGCCAAACACCTAAGTTCGTTTTGTAGACTTTGCGTGAAACAGTAACAAATATCCAGACACTCTCATTGATAGATACCGCTCTACAAAATTCAAAGAAAGCTATACTAACTCTAATGTGCCGCCATTTTGATATCGTGGGGTGGACTGGATAATGCAACTCTGATATTGACTTGTGTTATTGAGTTAGATTGAGTGGGTCCAATGTGCCCGTTAGTTTTTACAACACATGACATTCTTCTACTCATTTGGTTGAAAAATTTGTTGGATAGAGTTTGTAGTCATTTAATGCTGTAGCTTGTTACCTTAAAAAAAATATATTTATTAGGTATCTTGAAACTTGGCTTGAAATTAGGTTCGGGCACATCATGATAAAAATAAATTAAGACTTAATTAAACAATACCTATTACTGACGCTCATAGAAGATATGGTATCTTATTCACCATTTGTAGAAAGAAAGTAGCTAAGTTAAGGACTGTAAAGTGTAGGTTTTCATAAGTTCACTTCTAAGTTATTTATTTATTTAAAACTTTATTGTACGAAATTTCAGGAATTATGTACAAATGTCATGGAGTTAACGCTATATGGCATTCTCTATCAGTCAACCATTAGAACAAACAAAAGTTATGTCAAACGAGGTATGTAAGTGCACACAACCGGGTCTAGGCATAAGATCAACTCGTGCTTGGACACCCGGGAGCTAACGAAGTCAATTTACCCGGCCGGCTGTAATGAGTGGCTGGTTTTAGCTCGGGCTTAATTAGTTTTGAAAAATGTTATTTTAGTAGAATTTTATTATTATTAGTGAATGTGGTAAACGCCATACGATTAATTAAATAAATTACCTTAAGTCCTTTTTAGAGCCGACTGGCAGGAAGTAGCGCAGAACAGGAAGGAGTGGAAGCTTCTAGTATCGGAGGCCATGATCCTCTTTCGGTCGTCGAGCCATCGAAGTAAGTAAAATCCATTTATTCTTACCAGTCCTATCATGTAAACAATCTTCACAGTACTTTTTTTGAATTTTGTTGAAAATAAATCAAATATTAGTTCAAACCTAAATATTCTAAGTAACACATTTATTAACCACAAAAGTTATTTCCTAAAAAGTCTATTTTAATTTATATTGTTGTAAAATCATAAAAAAGACATAGTAAGATTGTTTACACGATAGGACTGGTAAGAATAAATGGAGTTTAAGTAAGTCCTTTATAATTATAGATAGAAAAGTTGGATTTGTTACTCAAATACTTTAACTGGACATTTTTTTTAATGCTTACTAACTTACTGAAATTTTAGTAGACAGAGTTTTCGTACTTTTGTCGGCGTCATTTATATTCTTGTCGATATAGTATTTTTTTCTTTCTCATTTGTTTGATCAACTTTGCTGACTTTTGCTTCTCATCTGAAAAGCTTGTAGAGCGTGTAGTTAGAACTTCTAATTCTACAAGCTTCTAACTGATCTTGTGATCAGATAATTTTGAAACAGTGCAGCCACATCTCTCTTTCTCTCTCTCGGTCCAAGACGAGCGTCTTGACAGCATTTTACATGAAAATGTATTTGGTGGCATAATTATTTTCAAATTCTAACCATTTTCTTACAAGGAAGTTTCAACGAGTCCTGCCCTCAATCCGCCACGCTCTCGGCCGCGACGCTCACGAATTTAAAAATGTGTTTGTCTTCGACAGGATGACGTCATTCATGACTTCATTTTTCGAAACAAATCGAGTACTCACAGCCACAGATATAATAACGAGTAGATGTGACAGGCAGCTGCCAGTCTCCAAGTGGCTTCGTTACCGCGAGAGGGCGCTCCGCTCTCTGACAATTACACGGAGGCGAGTGGAATGACAAGATTTGTTAGCTGTTTCTGAATCTATTATAGACTAGCTGCGATCCAGGGCTCCGTTTCCGTTGGAATTTCGGGATAAAAAGCACCTTATGTGTTATTCTAGGTTATATTCTACTCGTGTACCAAGTTTCATCGAAATCCGTTTAATAGATTTTGCGTGATTGAGTTACAAACATACACGCAACCAAACTTTCGCATTTATTTATAAGTGGTATTGTAGATATAAGTTCCTAATGTACTTAGGTACTGTACTAACATCATAAGTATATTTTGGAAGATATAGAAGAAGTACGTATAGGTAGGTAGGGACAGTTTACTATTGAGATTGACTGTATGTATAGTAAACTATGCGCTGAAGTTAAGCATAAGCTATTGGTAATTTAGACACCTGCCAAATTACAGAATTGTTTGACAATATCTAGCATTATTGAGAAATAAAGTTTAAAGTAAAAAAAAACAAACAAAACGTTAGGTAAATATAAATTAATAGTTACACAAAAAACATAGACTAACTAAGAAAATTCTAAATCTAAGTAATATGTACGTTTTGTTGATACAATTTAGACGTTTCTTTAACTTAGATGTGACTGGCCATAAATAACTTAAAGAGGAGGGGATTTAAAAAATATGAGCGCAATAAAACAGCACTAAATATGAATGGCGGCGGAAGCAACCGCCACTTCCGGTGCAGACAGGGCTTATCTATGTCTGCAGTGTTTATGGAGCCCTAGTACCTACTTAAATAAAACGGTAGTGATTATTTTCTCTATGCTAGTACCTAATGCAGTTGCTGACTGTTTGTGTGGCTCTGGCCATCGAGCAAAAAAAACTTCGCGAGTGGAAAGTAGGAGTCCGTGTTGTTCTATGATGCAAATTAAATAAGCAAATAAGAAAATATTTTTACCCAAAAAACTCCCATCATTTGATACATATCTTAAAATTATCGCTGACTAATCTCTTATAGGAATGGTATTTACGAGAAATAATAGTTTCTGTAAAAGTTCAAACTGTTGGTTTGGAGATTAATTGTGCATTTTTTTCAAACCAAACAATCTCTTAACGCCCCTTAGTAAATGAAAACGGCAATATTGGCTGTTTTCTATAAGCTGCTGTTTAAAGAATTGAAGAGTTTTCGCCCTGAAATTTCTGATATGTATTGTAGAACGTATGTTTAAAGGGAGGACTGTTTCCAAAACATGATGGGAAAAATTTTGCTCGATAGAAAAAAATCCTGAAGTTACCTCTAAAATTTCATATGAATACAGATAACATCCGTGTTTTATAATAAAAAATGTTTTAAAATCACCAACACAAAGGTATTTTCAACCGACTTCCCAAAAAAGGAGGAGGTTATATGTTTCGATGTATGTATGTTTTTTTTTTATGTATGTTCGCCGATTTCTCCGCCAATTGTGGACTGATTTCCAAAATTGTTGTTTTATTCGTAATGGTGTATTCCCAAGTTGGTCCCATTTTAACCACGTCAGAATCTGTTCGGTAATTTTAAAGATACCTAACAAAATATAAAAATACCAACATTGCATTATAGAGCAAAAGCCCGTGACAGCATGCCCTTCCTTATTTTATTAAAACTCAATATTTTCTGTGTACGTCCCCAACATAGAAATAGGGATTAGCGACTATAAAAGTTGGATCATGATTACTTAGGCAGATTATTTGTAGCAACAACATTTAAAGTGGTAGCTCAATTCCTCATAGTAAAGTTTTTAAAGATTTTATTCCTAATAATATTAGGAATCACGCCATCCATTACCAGGCAATTGGTGTAGATATAAACCACTGCTAGATATTGTAACTTTACTAAATTATAGTTATATTTGTTTTATTATAAAAACTGAATTTAATGTTACCTTGGGAGGCCCCAAGGGTGCTTTTTATACCTATAAAAATCATCCTTACTATAAAATATTACCAGCATAAGCAACTAAGATCCAAATTTCATAACTAGTCGATAATATTTTTTATCCGTGTATACCACGCAGAAAAACATTCAGCAATTTGAAAATAAGGAAGGTTTGGTCATCACAGGCTCTCGGTCTATTTATGTGCCAAAAATAATAGACAATTTGACATGTTCTGACACTTCAAATCAAACTGACATAAAGAAGTTTCAAATTCTTTATTTTCGGCCAGTGAAAGAAAAGTTTTAGTTTTTATTAAAGAAAATAGGTGTAGAAGCACTAAAAATGATAAAATAAAACTTTTTTCCAAAAAAAAATGAACCGACTTCCATCATAAAACTTAAAATCATGAAATAACAATAAAGAAAAATGTATAAGCATACTACCTACTGAATGAGGTGAAGTCGGTGCCAAGTTAAAATTGTGTGGTGCTAAATTAACATTAGAATCATGTATAAAAATGCCTAGCTGAGCAATTACATAACATTTTTTTTCCTGCACTTGGCACCTACTTCACCTCATTCAGTAGGTAGTATGCTTATACATTTTTCTTTATTGTTATTTCATGATTTTAAGTTTTATGATGGAAGTCGGTTCATTTTTTTTGGAAAAAAGTTTTATACCTTTTCGATTTCGTGACTGATTTAAATTTTTGAAAAACTAAACATTTCTATTAACTTTTTGATAAAAATGTGAAGGGCGCGCAACCGGGACGTCCCCCCCCGCCTCAGCCGCTTCATATGAATTTTCGCTGACCGCCTAACCCCCCTTAACCTACCCTAAATGCATCGTCTATACCTGCGAAGTGCATTTTTCCCTGATGGAAATAGAAAAAAAGTTTAACCAAGGTTCAACAGAAATGAGTTTTGGCATAAGATAATAATATTATAGGCAGACATAGAAGCAGTACCTATCTATTTAAAAACTATAAAAAAAAAAAAAAAAAATACTAGTGGTTTAACGGTTTCCATTGCCTTATGGAAATAAAAAAATAAACAGTTCACTTTAGAAAGTAACAACAAACATGTCTGCCTTGAGAACACTCAAAGACTAAATTATCCCGTATAATGCACCTCGTATCCATAATATTTTTATTTGACCACGGCAGCTGACTACACAGAAAACTCTAAAAAAGTTATTGATATCAAAACGCGCCGCATTCTTGTCTATGGCTGGAGTGGACAAATTTGGCGGGAATTGTCTCTGGTCACGTTCCACCATTGTGTCTGTTTCTCTTCTCTGGATGATTGTCAAAATAGAAGGGAGTCTGGAGTCTGAGCAAGTGTTAAATATAGTAAATACAAATGTCACACTTCATATAATGCCGTTTAGTTGCCGGATCTAATCAAAACAAGTTTTCCCTTCTCTGAATTTAATGGTGTTTCAAGAAATTTTCACAATATGTTTGTTCAGTAAAGGGATATTTAAGTTAAGGGAGTTAAGGGATATTAAGTCCGCCTTTTATACTATATTATTATTTTTGGTTTAATAAAGTTTTAAATAAATAAATAAATATTTAACAACAAAAAAAAAACCTTTATAATGACTTTATATTAGTTAAGCCTTTTTTTAGTTAAGCGAAGTCGTAAGCTATGATCATCGATAAGCTGATGATTTATCAATCGTATGAGTCGAGTAAAAATACGGTATAGACTAAATAATCTAACTCACTATTCTCCTCAGTTTTTGATTAATCAAACATTTCAAAACAGCAATAGGCGACCTACTGCTTTTCATGAAGCATTCTGTGATAAACGAGTCTTATTTTAATTGCCATCTACCTATGTAGAGTCATAGATTATACTAGCTGTCGCCCGCGGCTTCGCCCGCGTGAGTTTCGCTTAGATGAAAAATCTCTCTTGGAGCTTTTCATCAAATGTTCCAGATCTTCAATTTTTATACGTCAGCAGATAATGCTCATCAGGTTGAACGATTTTTGCTAAGGCGCCATTTCCATATATGTTATAGTGTAGCTGGTCTCTTGGAGCTTTTCATCAGATGTTCCAGATCTTCAATTTTTATACGTCGGCAGAAAATGCTCATCAGGTTGAACGATTTTTGTTAAGGCACCATTTCCATATTACTTATAGTTTAGCTGTTCCGTTATGGTTCTTCATCAGGTGTTCCAGTTTTCAAAATGAATTATAGCCTATATGTTGCCCAGGCTTAATAGCTATACAACAAAAAAAGTTTCATTCAAATCCGTCCAGTAGTTTTTGCGTGAAACGCGTACATACATACAGACAGACAGACAGACAGACAGACAGACAGACAGACAGACAGACAGACAGACAGACAAGAAATTCCAAAAAATTTTTTTTGCTTTCTATTGTTCTTTTTAGGTCTCCCTCTATCCATTTCAGTCAAAAATATTAAATGTACAGACAAAATATTTTTACTGTTTTATTATATGTATAGATTACCCTAGTACAGATACCCGACTCATACAACGAAAATACGCCGCCAAAAAACCAATTGCGGGAGCCAAATCTTAATAAACGTAACTAACTGCTAGGGGCAGCACTGAGCTAGGTTCTGACCATATATTATATAAAATACTCTAGTAAGTAGAGTTTATGGATAAGCGCAACATCTGTACTCTAGATATTTTATCTCAGGCGTCTGGACCACGGATGCTGTGTTATTTCAACTGGACCGAGCGTCACGGTGACCATTTGAATTTTAATTAGGGTATTTAAACTTCGAGGACCTTCTCCATTTGAGTTTTGTTTATTTTGATTTGAAGTGCTTTTGTTGTGTGCTATGGTCACTATAATTATATTTTTATTTTATTTTTTTATGATAATGTGGTAAAGATAAACATCAATAGAGGAGACATCCGAATTATCTAAATAGGAGTAGCTGAAATTACCGTTTAAGTATTTATATTCTAAATTAAATTTCAATATTTCTTTACCGAGAGGTCTATTTATTCGTCTAGCTAGTACTTGACACATTTATATATACTAGACTAGACATAATCAGCTCTTCAGTAAAAATTAAATTGAAAGAACCGTGTATCTTAATATATTTGGCAGCACAACACAATATAGGTAGATAAGTTAAAAAAAAATCGTGCAGTTTTGTCATTGATATATTTGGCAGCACAACATAACAATATCTACAATAGGTGCATCTATTATTTGAAACTGCTCATGGCGAATCCATCTTTTTGACCTCTATTCATTAGGTATAATAAATAAAATAAAAAAGCTATGATAAAAACCAGTGCAATGATCTATCTCTGAACCATATAAAATATACCCGTGACAGAATTTTCTCCTATTATTTATTTTGCTCTACGGCTCAACCTAGTCGTTTCTATTTGTGTCAAATTCAAATTTCGAACGCGTCGTCAGCGTTGTCTATGATTTATATTCCTGTCACAGATAGAATAGGGAGCAGGCGCCGTTGTCTTCTATTGGCTATGTGCCACTCACAGAGTATCGATTACAAGTCGTTATGTGTTCGGATACACAGTGGGTGGACTTTAGGTGTGCGTGAAATGGATACTGCCCTACTGGGCGGGGTCGATGGCAGCCAATCCTGTAAGTGATACCCTACTTCTTCTCAACAAACTACAAGCTAATTTCAACCATAATATAACAGAGCAAGGTTGTAAATAGAAGCGGAGTTTTTGGCGCATCTGTAAGCGATACCCTAGTTTTTCTTTGACACAGCAAGGGATTATAGTCTCTGGGTAATAAGGTTACGGTTCAGTTTTTTGTGCAGTGAAAGTGAAATTGATATGGGTACTAATTTTATTGCTGTTATTGTTCTTTTGTTTAGAAAGTATATAATATACGTTCTATTGTTTGGTAGTGTTGTTTGAGGGACTTATATAAGTACCTACATTACAAACATTTTACATAACCCCAAAGATTGCCTAGGACCTAGGATCAACCAGTACACCAGCTTAATTAGATATCTAGGTATCCATTAAATTCGGATTGCACAAGATATCTGGCACTAGCAAGTACGCTTAGAACTTATTACTTAGCCGATAACAGATACAGTTTAGCAAAAAAGAGTACAGCATCAAAAAAAAAAATAAGTTTGCCAGTATTGCATATTGCCTGGTTATCTTTTTTAAGAAGGGTAGTTAGGTATAAACTTAGGGTTAATCGATTTTAGAAGTCGAAACCATAACACACCACGCTTTGTTTGCAAGGCACCTACTTAGATATGTTAATATTAAATTGAAAGTATTTACTAAGTAGGTACTTATAGAAAATACTTCAGAATAATCTTAAAATTTTGTATAACAAAATAAAAGTGGAAATCAGATAAAGTAACCCATCTGCACTTTGTTTACGTGACAATATTTACTCAGAACTCCTCAATAAGTATTCTTTCACAAAACTTAACGTTAGGACGTAAAAAATCATTAGAAAGGGGAGGTTGGGGTGCACCTGACGCCGGAAGTCATTAGTAAATAGATGGACACACAACGGAGACTGATAACGCCCCACTCTCCCCAAATTACAAAATACAAATTTATTTTGTCACGTCTAACTATAATTCTCCAATTTATTATAACCTTTATTGTCCACACTTTAGAGTTCAAACCCGTAGTAGTGAAATTTTGTTAACAGTAAATTCAGTGTTGCCATGTTTTGATAAAAAATGACATTGTATAGGCAACACCCTACTGTTCAGTCTGTATCTATTGTTACGATCGTCTATTGAGAATTTCGACTTAAAATGGGAGATAAGATTTTTTTGCGGTTATTTTGGTCAACATATTTCCTGGTTTTGCTGTAGGTAAATAATCACTTTAATAGTTGGGAAATAGAAGAATATTTTGTGCACCTTCCTTCATGTTTGTATCTTTATTTTATAAGGTACTAGATATTTATTGATGACATCATTATTGGTGCAATCGATAGATGCCTATCTGGATTCTAACGGCCCTGGCTTCAGTTCTTAGCTCAGAAAGTTCAGAAACCGTATTAATTTTTATACAAAAAAAATTTTTAGATGTTTCATCCTTATGACTCTGTTTTGGCGCTTATCTATTGTAAGCAAACAAATAATAAATCGAAACGTTTCAATATTAGTTAAGTACTTTGTAAAAAATCTTTAATTTACTTAATAATAAGTTATTTTACACGATACCACCATGTTGTGGTCCATATGGTCGAAATGTAGAGTCGATTTTTTTTTTATCTAATTCTTCTAGGTTCTTTTTCTAGGTTGATTGTTTGCAATCGCAATCGACATGTCACAGTCTGAGGCCAAAGTCGTTTAATTCTGCAATGTCCTATATGCTATACTTTGATAAAATAACATCATCAGTTGGTAGCAAAGACTTTTATCAGTGTTAGTTTTATTAAAATCTCTCTGTCCACACCAATATATGTATCTACCAGTTAGAACATTGTACAAACTACAAAGCGGCAAATTTTCCAAAAATAGTTAACCCTCTCCCTGCGTCTCCCGCGCCACATACCGCCGCTCGCCGCTAGAGGGCGCCGCTTGCCTGCAATCCAACCCGTTCCCGCTTATTAACTTACCAAAACCAACAATCCTGATTAAATCGCGCGTGAACTAATAAAATAATAAGACTTCGCTTTCTGACGCTTCAGTTTAGGGCAGACTGACATGCCAGCGATGAAGTTAGATTTTGTTTGGTATTACCGGTATTAATTTTTTTTTTAATTATTCATTATGTTTGTTTATTAATCCTTCACACATGGTATTTTACTAATTTTTTTTTTCAACATTGGACGCTATATCTCATTTTATCTCTTCGTCGTTAAAGGATTAGAATTAAATATAGCTCAATAGTAGGCAAAATAAATAAGACTTGTATGAAAAGTTTTCATATTTCGAAATCAAAAAAAAATTGCTAAAAAGTATTAAAAGAAATAGCTTTTGATGAACTATTTCTAATAAAAAGTACCAAATTGTAACTAAATAATTTCACTTACGTAGGTACATTCGTACAAGGAAATGGCTAAAATACGACAAGGAGTACGGCAAGGATGTCCGCTATCGCCTCTAATTTTCAATATATTTATAGAATGTGCAGTCAAGAAAATTATAGAAACAGATATAGGTGGTGTTAAATTTAACGGAGAGAAAATATTATTTATTAGATTTGCAGATGATATAGCAGCTATGACAGAAACTTCAGAAGAACTAGAAAACCTTCTACATGTTATGGACACTGTTTTCAAACAATATGGACTTAGAATTAATAGCAATAAAACTAAAATAATGAAAACCACTAAAACAGATATTACTAAAAAGGCGAAACCGTTAAAACCAGATCCTCCAATTGAAATCAACAACACCATATTAGAACAAGTACAACATTTCAAATATCTAGGAAGTACAATTACTGCTGATGCCAGAAGCACCCAAGACATCATAATCAGAATAGCCATGGCTAAAAAGGTGTTTCATCAAAAGAAACATCTTTTGACGGCCAAAATATCAAAGTCTGTACGAAAGCGTCTCATTAAAGTATATATATGGAGCATAGCTTTGTACGGATGCGAGACATGGACACTCACCAAAAAAGAAAGAAAGAAGTTGGAAGCATTCGAGATGTGGTGTTGGCGTAGATTAGAAAGGATTAGCTGGACAGAAAGAATAACAAATGAGGAGGTCTTAAATAGAATAGGAGAAAAAAGAAGCATTATTAAAACTATTGAAAGCAGAAGAGGGAAAATGTTAGGGCACCTGATACGACACGATGACTTCATTAGAAACATTATAGAAGGAAAAGTAAAAGGAAGAAGGGGCCCAGGAAGACCAAGACAAGGCTACATGAGGCAAATAAAGGAAAAAGTGAGCGCCGGGTCGTATCAAGAAGTAAAACAGTTGGCAATGGAGAGAGAAAAATGGAAGGAACTCCACCGACAAGAGCCTCGCTCTTAAATTTGATGATGATGAGGTACATTCGTGTTAAAAACTCCTAAATCAAGCGATTCAAGATGCACCTTGCAACGTAAATTACTTGATCATTCGCCTATTAAAGAAAACTACTAGTTTACATGAGCTACAAATTCATTCGATTAAAATCGAGCCATAAATCGATTAAATTCTGATACTTCTGCTTTCAAGCGGCATGTCAGCCGTTGCTTCTCGAGGGGTAGAGGGGGGCGTAAATTTCATTACAATTAGCTGTCACGTAGTATGAATAATTCAACAGTGGGTCTCGACGACCGACGGTTCGCAAACATCGGAAGGGTTGATTGTCAGATGACCGTTTATGCCAGTATGTTTGCTAAAATTACTGGCCACTAATTTGCGTTCATCAACGTTTAGATTTAGCCCATGCTGAATGCTACCTAATAAATGTTTCAACAACATTAATTCTGTTTTGTTTTGCCGTAATTACCTTGTTGGGAATAATTTGAATTAATCAAATTGCAGGCTCTGTGTGGTAAAAACTAATCAGATTCAATATTACAATTTATACAGTTCACTCGTACATTTCATTCGTTCATTATACAAACGTGACTGTGTTCCTGTCGACCTATATCATTCTCCTGGCCTGTAATTTATAATCGAACACATCTATGTTTTTCTTGATTGTTTTTAGAGTTTCTTTCAATCGTGGGAAGTTAAAAGAGCTCTATAATTTATTTTCTCTATTTAGAAATGGTTAAACAATTTAAAGCACTCCCTGGTAGCAATCAGAAAGAAGAGTTTGGTCTTTGATGAAATCTTTTATAGTATTTCTCTTGTCAACTCCATGTAGTCTTCCTGAGCCATTTAGCTTGGTTACTACTGTGTCATCTTTATCAAAATCCTGGCCTGATCAATATACCAGCGGATGCTGTCTTTGTTAGTCAAGTCTCTTTAAATGCTTTTCAACACACTTGCTCGTAAAGTGGGTCTTATTACATCGAATTTAGACCCAGAATGTCATATATTACGAAGGTATTACAAATATATTATGGAGGTGTTTGGAAATAAAAATTACCATACTGCGCTATACAAAAGATAGAAAACTAATGCGTGTAATGAATTCCACAAAGCATTTTCAATTTAGCCGCATAATACATAAAAGATCAAATAGGGAAAATAACAACAGTTTTTAAAAAAGCAAAGATAATGATTTTTATACAGCCAAGCACTGGCTATATGGCGATATACCATCCGCAGCGTGCACCGCGCGCTCCCTGCGCACGGCGCGGCGAGAGGCGGCGGGCGGCGGCACGCGAATAAAAAACAAGACTATATTTATTATGTTGTGTTTGTTAGGTACATTTTCCGATTTTCGCCGTGTTATCATAGCATATTAAATATTTAATAAAATGGCGACTAGTATGGAAGAATATGTAAATTTAACTCCACCTTAACGAGGCGCGTAATGCAAGTAATAGTTTATTGCCTCCAAAATCAAACGTAAGTATTTGGCGGCATACGAATCCATACTAATATTATAAATGCGAAAGTTTGGATGTGAGTTTGTGAGTTTGTGAGGATGTTTGTTACTCAATCACGCAAAATCTACTGGACGGATTTCGATGAAATTTGGTACAGAGGTAGATAATGACCTGGAATAGCACATAGGCTACTTTTTATCCCGGGAAAAAGCACTGTTCCCGTGGGAAATTCACGCGGGCGAAGCCGCGGGCAAAAGCTAGTGTTTTATAAAGTGGAGGAATGACAAAAGGGCACAATCGTTTTCCGATAATTAGATGTTAGAACCACATTATTTTTTTTTACTCACAAGTGTGTTGAAAAACGTCGTACGATACACGTGTGCATTTGGTCATTACGCACACTCGGCTTTATTAGCGCGCTCGCCTTCGGCTCGCGCGGCAATATCGCCTCATGTGCGTAATGACCAACTTTGCACACTTGTTTCGTAATGTACTATTCTTGTCTGCTGCATACTATTTTGGACCTATTCCGTCGGTTCTCTATGTCCAGCACTTTATAGCTCCATAATGAAGTGACTGACTCCACGACAATTCGCTTGTCATATATCGCGACTGTTTCTCTTGGGGGTAGGCAGAGACTATGAATTTCCATTGCTACGATCCTTACAGATATTGTGTTTTTGTTTATATTGTGTTTTTGTTTGTTTACCCAAATAAAAAGAAAAAAAAAAAAAAAAAGATCTGTCTCGCTTCCTCTGGACTCTGGACTCATCACTCTCTTACAAGCTTTATTCCGCTTATCAAACATGGCTGTATGTATCATCTAATATGTACGTACTCATTAGCATATCTCATTCAACAAGCAAGCGATCACAAGGCAAATCTCTAATCTGCTGGACAGATTCTATAAAGCAGGCAACTCATTCTTCCACAGTCCAGTTCGCTCGGAATGCACGTAATAGAGAGAGGTGGAGATCCATTGCAAAAGCAGCAACCTTCGCCCAGGGGGCGGGCAGTACAGGAGATCCCATGCCAGCACCATCTGCACAACCACGACCACTCTGACAAGAATGACAAACTAAGATCTCATTCACCATCACCACCAGTTGTTACCTGATGGTAACAACTGATATCAGATATTCTGTACTGATACAGAATATCTGATATTTCTGTGCCACCATCCATAGTCAGTCATACATAGTCTTCCTGCATTAGGTCGGCCAAACCAGCATGTCTATCTCTGTATTTAGCCCGGCGTGCGACGTGTTGACAGTATATTTAGCAGTTCATTACAGCACGTCACTGTGATGTTAGTCATGCGATCACCTTACGACCTGTGCTGATCAAGTTACAGGAGCAAGTGGTGCGAGTGATGAGAGGTAGCGGAGGCGGGTTGACAGTTTTGATTGAGGTAGTTTTGAACAATCTCACATGAGATTTTGGTGGTGGAGGAGGGGGTCGAGTCAAATCTGACGATATCTCATGAAGGGAGAATAGTAAAAAAATCGATAAAATCACCTCCCGTAATAATGGACGCCCCCTAACGTAACATTTAAGCATTTCCATGCACACTGGGATGTGGCCCATAAGTAACAAATTACCAAATGACCTAAAGTTTGTGAGGAAACTTTCCATTTTTTAGAGAAAATTGAGAACATTATTTTTGGAGAAATGAAGTTATTCTATTAATGAATTTTAAGTAGATAACTGGATTTATAAACAACTAGCTTTTGCTCGCGGCTTCGCCCGCGTGTATTTTTCACGGGAACAGTGCTTTTTCTCAGGACCCTATGTCTTTCTCGGTACTTTTAACTATGTGCATGCGAAATTTCAGAAAGATTGGTTCAGTAGATAAAGCGTGAAGAGGTACCTAATAAATAAACAAACAAACAAACTCCCTTTCGCATTTATAATATTAGTTAGGATTGTTGTAATTTTCTATTGTAATGCTTTTAGATATAAGTTATTCGAATACAATGTGCAAGATCACATTACATATATTCGAATAACTATATCTTATGAATTGAATTGAAAATTGACAAGACGAACTATTCTCTCATCACTTGCACCACTACCATCAGTGACACACTGCAGCCGGCTGCCTCGGAGGCGCCGGCGCATCCGTTTGGTGCACTCTCGTCTATTACAGATGTACTGCACTGTGTACGAAAATATTATTATAAGCAGTAGTCCGCGACTTTGCTTGTCTTTACTTCATGGAGTAGAACGTCATCAATAGATAATAAGTAATTAATGAATCGATTTTCTGTACTCGTCTCTGGCTTTCGTCTTTTATTTCCTTTTATTTTATAAGAATGAGATGGTCAGATGATTTAAGTGAGAGGTTTATATATAGGTAAACTACCTATATATAAACCTCTCACTTAAATCATCTGACCATCTCATTCTTGGCCTTCTTCTTTTTTGAGGAAAAGATAAGTTCTGTAGGTACTATATTAAATCTAAATATATAACTTAAAGGTGACTGACTGACTGACATAGTGATCTATCAACGCACAGCCTAAACCACTGGACGGATCGAGCTGAAATTTGGCATGCAGGTGTTATGACGTAGGCATCCGCTAAGAAAGGATTAACGCGAGCGAAGCTGCGGGTGCCAGCTAGTTAATAGATAAGCTTGATCAAGTATTATTTTGCGTTATATTTATACTGTGCTTTTAGAAAATTAATAATGAAGTTTAAAAATCAGATTTTAATTGTTTTGTCTCGCTTTTTGTGGACTTTATTGTTTCTCCTACTTATTTAATAATGCTACGACGTCATTATTCTTTATTTTTCCGCTTGGAAAGTCCAATTTAATGGCGTTAGTCCAAGTTTTTATCTTATAAGGGCCTCTGTGTCCGTCCCTTAAGTAGTTTTGATAAATATGGGAAAGGATCGAGTGGGTGACAAAGCTGTTTGCTTTAAAAACATTGGTACAAGGTTGTGCTAGTGGGTCTGCCAAATATTTTTCTCCATTACAGGATCCTAAACAAACATACTGATACTTCCTGGGTATATTAAAACTCGCAAAAACTGCGATATTGAATTACTTACTTGATCCGTTTCGGAAATGTCACATTCTCACGTAGAAGTGGCGCCAGTTTTTTTTTAACCCTCTGCGACTGACGTGGTCCAATTTTTACAATTTTGCTGACGTGGTAGTCTAGCAGACACCTTTTCTAAATTAAATATTTATTACAATTTGTAATTTAGACCTTTTTTATTTAGCTTATTGCAATCTATACTTATGAAACAATTAAGAAATTAAAAAATACGTGATTTTGTAATCAGGTTTAAGTAATAGAATCCTTTATTGCTCATGGCATAAAAAGAACAAACATGTCAAATGTCTTCGTAAATAATTAAAATAAAATATATAACTGGAATGTTTTTTACTTTTCTCAAAAGTTTCGGAGTAAACATGAAACAAGTAATATAAACAAACAGACATTAGTTAAATTTACTGGTAGAATCAAAAGTTATACAGCCTCAATATTTTTTAATTTTTGTGAACCAATTTGACATACATTGGGATATAAATATTAGTTTATTTCACTTAATTCTTAATTTCTAAATTGTATCTATATTGTACATTAATCTGAGTAAATGAAATAAGTCCTTTGATGTCATCAATTTTAATTAATGTTTTAGTGGAAAATGGTGTCTGTCAGACTACCACGTCAACAAAATTGGGAAAAAGAAATCTCAAATCAATATTCAAATTAGATAACTATTGTATTTTGGCTTAGGTAACACAACCCGGTGGACTGTTGCCTCTCTGTTGACGAAGTGTATATTGTCTTTTAGATTATCTGCATAAAACAAACAAAATTATCGATTCTACTGAAGTGGTAGCCTGGGAAACACTATGGAAATTTAACGATATTACTGACGTGGTAGTCTGATAGATTCTTACGGTAATGTTGACGTGGTAGTATCGACACCGGAGCGATTATGTCCTCACATGTGATATCGGTGATTGTTTATACTATATCGACGCATTCGGCGGCACATTTTAGGAAGGTACTAAAAATGCGAGAAACAAAATTCAAAGAGAAAAGTTTTTAGAGCTGATTTTAACACTTGTGGTGTCTGTGGGACTACCACGTCAGTCGCAGAGGGTTAATACGCGATGGCGCAGTAACAGATTAGATAGAACTAGTACAACGTACAACAGAAAAATAAATGTAACTTACCTTTCGATTCTAACTACCTAGAAAGTCTAATAGGTAATTAGAATAGAAAGGTAAGGAGAGGTTTCTTGTGACATTTTTCTCCTCAGTTGTATCCTCATGATAATAAGGTACGATAAAGTATTGTCCTGATATTGTGAAAAATTAAAATCATGGTTATTGTTACTTGCTTTCAACGGCGGATCCAGGATTTTTTTCTGGGGGGGTTGAAAACAAGTGGCATGGTGGACTATGAATGTTGGGGGGGGGTGCAACAAATCGACATTCGTCCTAGCGATGTGCCGTCGGGAATTTTCCTGTTCCCGAACATTTCTTCCCTTGATACTTTCCGAAAATTCTCATAAATTTCTCGGGTTTTTAGGAAAATTTCCCGTTATTTCCGTAAAATTTCCAAAAAACTTTCCGCTGTTTCTTTGAAAAATCGGAAACGGCACATCACTAGTCCTGCCTGATGCTGTCTGGGGGGGGGGGGGGCACGTTTCTGTTATTTCTTAATTTGATATGTACTGTCATGGAATCTCCCTCCACAGAAGGTACACAAAAAAGCAGTCTGGGGGGTGCACGTGCCCCCGTGCCCCCCCCTAAATCCGCTACTGCTTGCTACAGCCGTTTTGAAGTCAAGAAATTGGTCTTTAACTTAAGTCGCTTATACGGCAAGTACTTATACATAGAAGACGACCCAACCAGGTGGACATTTTTAATGTACTTACTTAGGTATATAAAACATAATAAACATAAATGATTATTAAAAAAATAACTCATTTTAAGTGTCACAACAAAAAATCCATCAGGGTTGACACATTTAGGTAAAAGCTGTTTGGAGCTTACAAAAAGCGACGGGTGCGCTCCCCCTTGAACTTTCAAAAGCGTCAGTCATTGCTGGCTAAATGACGCTTGCAAAAAAGAATGTAATCTTTTTTTAATTAACAGGAAGCTTGTGGAATTAAGTCATCTCTTGTAATTACAGGTGCGTGGCCGGCAGGGCTGGCAACGGACAGCTTTTTGGAGGGGTAGAGAGGAAAATGTTTTAGTATTCATCTATTAGTACAATAGATACCTCTACAAGTATAAATAAAACGTTTGTGGTTTTGATTATGACCTAAGGTAAGGATTTATTTAGGTATTTCAAAAACTTTTCAATTTATCTTATTTTAGTAACTTACGGAACTCAAAAACCTTACAGATCTTGGAACTATTTAAAAAAAATGTTTTGTTAACAAATAAAATGGCTATTTTTTAGCTGATAGATAAAGTCAATTTGAATTAATGGAGTTCAGACTTTAAAGATTAATTACAGAAAACATAACTAATTCATTGTATTTCTCATAATAATGACTACAAAATTTCTGTTCAATGGAAAATCTGGAAATTGGTCAAAAAAAAATAAACATTTAAAAAAAAATTAACTAAGTATAAGCTTACACAAATGTGTACTTAACAGAAAAACAAAAAATAAAAAAAATTAAAGATGAAACTGCATCATATTAGTATTCTTCGTGGAAAAAAATAAAAATCTACCGTGAAAAAATTAAAACTACATGACATAAATTTCCAATAAAAATGTTGTAATCGGCAACCCTAAATTTAGGGCGGGCACAGACCCAGGGATTGTGAAGCGACTATGAGTGGGAGCTTCGGATTCGTATTATCTTTTTAATTCATCGCTACCAGCTAATCATGTCCATGAGTATTTCAATTAAGATTTTGATGGGACTTTTTCATGAATCGTCATTTGGCCACGAGCACAATGCCTAATCACACAAATTAAATTGTTTCTCTTAGAAAAAAAATGGTACACTTAGCAATATACGGTAAATTCAGCATGGTTATTCAGCTATTTGCTTTTATTTAATTTCGATAGAAAAAAAACTATTGTAATTAAAATCTTTTGTCTTAAATGCTAACCATTAGATTATATTTTTTATTCGCATTTAGAGTGAACGAAGAAAGAGTAGAATGAAAGAGTATATAGTGGTAGTGATATGTACGAATATGGCGTAGTTACTATATTTTGATGACTCTATGGAACAACAAGGATGTCGCCCGAATGTTACCTACTCAATCACGTAAAATCTACTGAACGGATTTCGATTAAAAGAACATTGGCAGAGATATATGGACTGGTGGTACCCTCTTAAAACGCAGAGTAGGACAATGAAAATATAACTAATTTATTTGTCGTTAGATAAGAAACAAAAAAGTAATAATACTATATTTCTACGACTTATGAGTAAAAAGATAAATTCTTTTGAATTTACTATGGGCCAAAGATTAAAACCATAACAAAACGTAACAAATGAAGTTTAAACAAAACGCTTAAAACGTCAACATTACTTTTTTGACAAATCTGTCAGTGTATGTCACTGTCAAACAGATTTGTTTTGCTCTAAAGTGACGTTGACGTTGACAGTTGTATAAGGGTAAGATCACATGAATAATTACATCGATCATGTAAAATCGATTACGCCAATTATTGCCAAAATAGATAATATCATAAAATAGATGTAGGCCAAGATATACTGATATTATCTTGATATCTATAAGAAGTGACTATTTTTTATGTGATTTTATAGAGTGCAACGATTAGTTTCAACATACTAGGCTATTGTTACTTATTAACTCGATTAAAGTAGTATCATCATTAATCGATATTTTGTTGATATTTGCATGGCATATTAGTGTGTGACGTCCCTAAAGTGTGGGGGCCCATTGCGTTTAATTATTGCTTGTCAGTTAAGCGTTTTGTTTGCATAATTTGATTGAAAACAAAAGTTAATTTTTATTTATTCTCATAAGTTGTAGAAAAACTTAAATGTATGAAAAATAAGTGACTAATTATGGAGTATATAATACAAAAAAACCAACACCCTACATCTTATATTTCAATTGGTACCACGGCTGCCAATCTTCTTTGGTACACGGGTATAATATAACCTGGAATAGTACATAGGGTACTTTATCCCAAAATTCCCACAGGAGCGGAGCCCCGGGGCGCAGTAAGTACAATTGTATATATGATACCAACATTCAGATATTTGGAAATCGTGATAACAAGTATAATAACAAGTTAGATTGTTATTCCATACTACAGATGTTGATGTGAGCTTCGGAGTGTTTGTCTGTAGAGTTGTTTTAAACAAGCGAGTCTTCGTGTCGCGTTACGGAGCACCCTGGTCACAGAAGGACAAACACATAGGAGCCAGGGCTGCATCTATAGGAAAAATAAAAATATTTATGTTTGGAAATTGATTTGTGTGTTTTCATTATATGTATAGCCAAAAAATTATATAATAATTGTTGGATTATGAAGCACCTGACCAAAAGATCCCAGGTTCTTTCCGTTCTACTCGTGCCTCATTTATGAGTCTATATATATATATAACTTAAAGATGACTGACTGACTGACATAGTGAACTATCAACGCACAGTCCAAACCACTGGACGGATCAGGCTGAAATTTGGCATGCAGGTAGATGTCCCTACCACAAGCTTGACCACATGATAAAGATAAAAGATAAAGTAATATTTATTTGCCACAAAAACATTGTGATACATAGAAATGCATAGATGTTACAGAGCAGCAATGTTAAACCGTTGAAACGGTGTGCAAATTTAGTCAGATGGCTTAGGGGTAAGGGTAACTAGATCTTGAATTACGAATCTTCAAAACGTGACTCTCGTTTTGGAAGCTAACAATCCAAGATTGACATTGCCAATTCAATTGCCATTCAGCCAGGAGGGCAAAACGTGAATGAGTATCGTATTTACGGCGAGTATGGTCAGTCATGACAAATGACAGCGTTGTACCATTTGACAGATGTCTGTCCTTACTCGTAGCTGTTGACATCTGGTGGAATATTTGACCGCGATATCCCTCATTGTGACAGCCCTAGTCGTCATCCCTGTCGACGCGTCTTTAAAACTGTGTAAATACTAGTTCTCCTGTTACGGGATCGATTTTAAAACAATATTCGGAGGCGCCTGCCGGCAAACAGAGAATGGGGCAAAAACTGTATACTTCTGAGAAATACTATATTGAGAATCCCTTTAATATAATAAAGGGAATGTTTTTGTTTTTCTTTTTATATTTTTTAACTAGAGCTTAGCTCTATGCAAGAGCTATCTATTTTTAGTACTTTGAGGCCCACGTCCAGCAATGGACTGCCTGCCTGCCTGAAATGATGATAATGAAGAAGAACAAAATAAAATTAAACATTTCCTGTAGATTATATCGACCGAGAAGATGGACATAACAGATGAATCAGTAGACAAAGCAAGGCATGCAAAACATCATAATCCTTTCCGGCTTAATGGCAGGGATTATCATGTTAGTGGTAGTGATGAGCACGGAATGCATTGATAGCGACTGGGCCTTATCTGAATCGTCAGTGTTTACCATTTACTCGGTATTTAGTAAAAAAACTATGTGGCAGTATCTTCATTTTACCAATAATATATACTTCACTCAAGGCAAAACTGCATTGGATCTTGAAGGAGATTTTTTAAATGAAATTTCATGGCTAATTTTTACCTTATTTTGATACAGTATGCAAGATCTTGTTGCATGCACATTTCCTATCGCATGTATATATATCATACTTCATCTACTTAAATCTTAATTAACGTGCTATGCTATTAACTGTAATATTAATTGCGTTATCCATCAGCAGCATAGCTAATCAATCTACAACAAGTAGTGAGCATTTACCCGATAAAATATTGCCACCGAAGTGATACATTAACGGTACAAAGCTGGCGAGGTTGATAGCTGATACCTCGCCGGACCAGTATCATTCCTTGGCTAACATTCGTCCAGGCGACCTCGTAAATAATCCACCATTACGCTATTACGCGGACAGGTGGCTTCGCAAAAACGCCAGCCGATCGCTCGGGAAAAACAATCAAAAGGCGCCGCACTGCAGCCAGATCAGACGCGCCGCGCTTTGATCCGTCCACAATTATCCCCCCCTCGCACCCTCCCGACACCCCCCGCGCGAGGAAACTCATTTTCCAACGCCGAGAACCTGTGCTCTTATTAGACCGCCGCCATTTTGTCTTCGCCATTCAAACGCTCCGGCGACATCTTAAAATCTATGGGCACAAGTTTGAAATTGGAACGAGGTTCTTTTTCGTGTCAACACTTGCCTTTTTGTTACTTTACACCTCAGCATAATCCCCTATGCCGTTACATTTTTTATTACTCACCTTATACTTATCAAAATAAGGTTCATATTTTTTGATAATTTATAGAAATGAGTGTAAACTTATCGTGGTATGGGAATTCTCGCGGCGCGGATCGGCCGTCAATCATTTCGCGATGCGAGCGTTGACAAAGGAAAAATCCTTTTGCGAACGGCGAAATAACTTGCGCTTGCGAGTGATCAAAGTGCTGAGGTGACACCGTAAATAAACTCCTGTTGAGTTAATTTCGCCTCTGAGTGAATTTATAACGCGAGGAACCGTCTGAATTTCCTATTAAAGGCATTTCAATCTGTAAATCGCCGATATATGTAGATTCTTTGTTATTTATGAGCTGTTTGAAACGGTGATTTTGTCACGCTTTCCCGATTCAAACGATGTGTTACGAAATAGATGGCTGTATTAAGAAGACGGTAAATTATGTGCTTTGTACAACATAAGGTTAGATTTATGATATGCAAATCTGATTGAGAGATAAAACCAAATGGGATATGTTTCTTACTAACCTTCTCTTCTAGGTACTTATCTAAAGGCGTAAGGCGAGATTTTCTATTGTTAGTAAGGTAAGTTATAATTAAAAACAAAAAATTTTGGTCTGTATAGGACAAAAAAATTGAAAGACTTTTGGATTGTTTGAAATCTTGTTGAAGGTAGAAAGGTCCGTTAGAAAAGTTTTCAATAAAAATCGTAAGAAGCGATAGTAATAGCAAAAACGAGTCTACGTCTTCTTGAAAGGCCGGCAACACTCTTGTAATAACCCCTGGTGTTGCAGTTGTCCATGGGTAGCGGTGATCGGCGCTTACCATCAGGTGACCCGCTTGCTCGTTTGCCGCCCTATGTTATAAAAAAAAAACTCTCATAGAAATAAGGCTTCTATCTTTGTTTTGGCTTACAGTCCTTCATTCCTTTTGCAATTATTTCCTTTTTAAAACAAGACAACAACGGAGCGTCCAGTGCGTGCGATTTAAACTTCGAACTGTCAAAAAAGAAAAATTCTGTAAAAACCCTGTTTAAAAATGGCGGCATTACGTGCGCGGTTGCTCCATGGAAAATCTCTGAAAAATAGTCTCATCCTTGGTGCTAGCTAGTGAAGGGTCTAGTGTGAGTGTCTGTGTAATTATCTCACAGAAAATCTCAAGTATCACGAGTTTCTTCAGCCGTCACGCGAGGTTCCAGCAGCTTAAGGTGAGTCTCCTACATTTGTTTCTCTTTTAATAACCCTTACCTTTTTGCTGCCTGCGGACCAGACGACTGAAACTCCTATTTCTATAGTACGTGTCTAAATGGACTTAAAGGGTAATAAAAACGGAAATTGTCCACTGAAACAGATTTCGTGGTTCCAAAACCCGCCAACTTTTTATCATTCTTCAATCAATCTGCGATTGCAATCTATAGGTATTTTTTTTTTATCTAAGTACTAAATATGACATATTTGACAAATAATGCTAAGACGGATTTTATTGCACAAGGATCTAAAATCGCCAAGTTCTCAGATTTGAAAAAAAAGGAAAGAAAAAATAAAAAAAGGGACGAAGAAATGGCACTTTCCGACGGGGATGTGAACAGCGCACTGCGCGAGAGCAGCGGCGCCATTGTTCTAAATAAACAGCTAATTGAACGAGCTCCGGATACGCCGAGTGTCACCGAATGCTGAATGCACCAAATGAGCATATAATAGCAGCGGTAAAAGTGAATGAAATAAAAGGCTCTTTATAGGGAGGAAGCCACTGACCTTTTTACATTAGCGCTGACGCTGGATATAAATCGTAGCGTAAGTTCCAATAGGGGACCGGACAAGGTATGAGAAATATTAAAAATATGATAATTTTATGATAGAATACATATAATTTAACACATTTTGCGACTTTTCAGCACGAGTTTATTCTCGTGAGCTAATTTATTAGAGTTCAAACTTATTGGGAAAGTCAATTTTCTACGCGTGACGTCATATGACTGCATGTTTAGTTAGGGGCGTTTTGGTATCGATTGTTTTTGACTATATCTTGGGAAATACTTTGGTTATTGATGTGATTCTTTTACGGATGATTCTAGTAATGTGAGATGTTTCAAAAAAGCATAAAAAAAGTTGTCCGGTCCCCATTACTTCCAATTCATTCGATGAGATTAAATATATTTTACAATTTGATAATTGCCAAATATTTAGGTATGGTATGTTCATGGATTTTATAACGACATCCTGGCCCCCCATGTGAGGATGGACGACTTAATGATACGACGGTTGGTATTAGACTTTTTTATTCCACTCTCATTATACCTTATAGGTATATATCTTAGACTACTTCTACACTACAATACTACCCATATCATAGTTAGGACTAAATCACACAAAACCATCTTTGACTGGGAAAAATGGCTCTAGTGGACTAGGAACTAATCAATTGCACTAAAAGTAATCTCCATCAGAGTAATTTAGATTGGCAGTCTGCTGTTGACTTTTCCAGTGCATTACACATACATGTCTATGTAGGAAATGGAGCAAGGAAGCCACGTTCTGACGCATTGTGGTGCGTCAAAGGACACCGATTTCTATTGGCGGACTGATCTGCAAATTGGTAGGTGAAATGTTAGCAACTACTCTCGCGAGCCTTTTGTTGGTTCTCGTATTTCGGACTTGGATTTCATATTTCGCTGATGCAGCTGGTGGTAATTGAATTAGTGTAGAGTTAGGTTATAATACCAGCTGTTTAATTATCCAGACGCTTATGTATCTCCCTAATGTCTTACCACTCTTTAATACAGATACAGAATCACGTCTTTATCCTTTACGGGGCAGACAGAGCCAGGAGTCGTAAGACTCGAAGGCCACGCTTAGCTGAATACCTATCGCTACCGATGAAATGGAGATTTAGGTATAGTGACAGGTTGCTAGCCCATCGTCTATGAGTGGAGGAATCCCCAGTTTAAAGCCCTTTCCCTCAGTTGATTTTTACAATCTGCGCGGGAAGAGAAGCAGCTGGCACATTCTATGTTTT
Source organism: Ephestia elutella (assembly GCA_018467065.1). NCBI lineage: Eukaryota > Metazoa > Arthropoda > Insecta > Lepidoptera > Pyralidae > Ephestia > Ephestia elutella. The sequence continues at coordinate 2,225,537 of CM031586.1, read as the reverse complement.
TTTTCCAAAATGTAATAAATCCTTGTATTCGATGTCTTTGAATCCAACTGAGTCACTTACACAAACTCACTAAACATGTTAATCTTAGATAGTGAGAGAAGGTCTAAGTGTATCAGATACTAGCTTTTGCCCTAGACTTCGCTCACATGAATTACGTTTTCGGCCCACCAATTCACTCAGGGAAGGAATTTTCAAAATTCCTGTCTTAGTGCTCACTTATGCTATATAAAGAACCAGTTTCAAGTTTTCTACGTTCAGCGGTTTCGTCTCTGTATATCGCCGTCGTCCTGATTTATAATTCAATGTCCTATGCCAATCAGTCAGTAAGTGTCCAATTTTGCATATATACTTAGGTATATGAAGGACTCCGCTACAGAATGTACGAAATGTCTATGTACATAAGTTCTAAATTCTCTGAGACTACGTATTTCAGTGCTAAAGTACCCAATGTCGAAGTATGCGAGTAGATGTGAAGATATTTGGCAGAAAAATAGGTGGAATCGTAGCATCTTAGGGTGGAATGCTGTAATTTTCACTAATAATAGAAGCAACCCGAGGCGGGTATCATGGCGGGTATAACTGGATGAACTGAGCTGCAGGCACGTGGCCGGTCATCAGCCGCTCTTGTGAGCTGCGGCTAGTGAGGGAGCGTCACGAAATCTATCGATTGCGTCGAGAAATTCATAATCGATAGATTTGGATGTGACGCTCGCGCCCTCATTTTCTCGCAGTGATGGGAGCGCCATGAAAACTTTTGATTGCGTTGAGAACTTGTGGTATTACAAGTTAAAGCTACGTTTAGTCTTCTTTTTCTCAGCAAGATCAAAATTTCATTTTTGGTACCTAAAAAAATATCTAAAAACAGATTCATTATGTAACTTATAGAAAAAGTCCATAAGTCTAATGACGTAACTTACCAAATTCTAAAAAATACCTGTACTTTCCGGTACATTATATGAGATTTTGGTACCGGTATCAATCCATGCCTTGAAGGCTGAAGTCTGGTTACGGGCAACTTTTGCGTTTCTGCTGTGATAAACATACTCACATACATCCAATATTCTCATTTATAATATTAGTGAAAAAAAAAAACTACATACACTTAAGTTTTATAAAAAAGGGGTTCTGTATAAATGTTATCCATCTATGAAAAAAAAAAGTAGTTATCGATAGTCGCCATCGACATTCCCCAATCCCGGTGGCTCCTTCCTACATAATTGTCAAATTAGCGCGCGCAGATCAAAGGATTCGGCGATTTGCCGCTTTTTCATAATGCGATAAGTTTCGCGCGCGATTACTGTGGGGCCGGGGCTCACTTGCAGAGGAGAGCTTTTTTTTAATTTCACTTTTTGATGTAAAACATCTATTGGCGTGGCTTGGTGGTAAAACTATTCTAATGGCATGACGCTATCGTGCCATGGTGCTCAGATGTCTTTCATCTGCCGGGCGTCCCATGATGGCCAACTTTTTTCTATTTCTTTAAGATCACAAAAAAACTTTAGGCTATATTTATTAGGTACAGCCCAGGTGACCCATGGTAAAACAACTCGCTATACTCTATTCATCGAATGAACCAAGCAAAGCGCTTTCTCTGTCTGACATTTGTATACAAACAGACAAGGACAGAATACTATCTAGCTCCGCCCAAAAGCGCTTGCGCCCGGTAAGTAACGATAGGGCTCATAGAGTTTATATAGTACAATGCATACATATACTATTTGGTAAAGCCCATGTGGGCATTTAGGAAGGGATACATTCTAAAAATATCTTGCTATATTTTCACGAAATTTTTTTAAGTCATTTCATTATTCTACTAGGTGCAGACTACTTAGGTATACTTACTGTTGCTTGTTATGTAGGTTCGCCCACGTTAAAAAGTCTGTGTTGTCCAATGATTTCTGTCCTGATATCATCCTGATATTATAGAAATATGTAGTCTTCTAATTAGTAATTATGTTATTAGTAATAAATGCATTTAGTATACTTAACATGTAATGCATTCACGTTTTTGGTTGGCGATCTAGTTTAGTACCTATATTATGTTGAAATTGTTACGGAATTGTATGTGATTGTTAACTGTTGTGTTTGCTTAATAATAAAAAAAAATGCTCTATGATCTTTATCGAACGATCTTGTCCTATATTATCGCTAGCACTGGGGCCACACCTGGCCGCTGTGACAACCCCTACACAGGGTGTGTCGCCGCGCGTATTCTAAATAGGGCAATTTGCAAGTAACTGGATCTCGCCGGATATTGTTTAGACGATCCGCTAAATGACTAGATTACGGATCATTTGTAAAACGATAGTAAGATAATCATAGACTAAAAAAAGATATTTCCTCCTCTAGGTAGAATACTTTATGAGGAAGAGGCTGTTCCTAATAAAGTATTCTTCATTGTTGAGTCCATATACCAAAAACTGCACTTCATTTCGATATCACTTTTTGTAGACATTTTTATTTTAGAAACATTTTTTGTTAATTTTTTTTTTATTTTTTTTTTGTCAGTACCTATTGATAACACACCTATTTCTGATATTTCCTGGGTCTCTATCTAAGCTATATACTATATTCTTTTCGACACTATCAACTATGATGTGTAGTTCCCAAAATTTTCAAAGAAACAGTGGAAAGTTTCTTGGAGGTTTCACGGAAATATTCTAGAGAACGTTCCTAAAATCTTGAGACAATTTTGAGAATTTTCGGAAATTTTCATTGGAAGAAATTTTCGGGAGCAGGGAATTTCTCGGCGGCACATCGCTCTTCCATCTGAGTGAGGCATAGGAATAAAATAAAACAATTAAATATTTTTCATTCCAAGCGTAAGCGTAAATGTCACACATAATGTAATGTTTGTTTAAACTTAATGGTACAAGATGATAAATTATTTAATTCAACTGATAATTTCATTGCACACTGGGCTACTAACAGGCTTCAATAATATCCTTATTGCAAAGGCATAAAGACCTTTTATAGTTTTATGCTAGGTTCTATTTGTGGCCCACTGTACCAGGTGTAAGAAAACTTGTGTAAGTATCAAATCGCGTGTACATAACATTGTAGATTATTCAATGAGCCTTATTAGATATTTTTATAATAAGTTACTATAAGTAGATTACCCTTGTTAATATAAATTATAGCGTATTTAAGTTCTTACATTGTTGTAACCTTATTAAAGAAAGTTCCATGTATATAATATTGTCAGTATTGATAACAAAAAAGTTAAGGCGTTTTAATTAAATGTTTAAAAAAAAATAATTTTGACAAATGCTATTATTATAAATGTAAACGTTATGAACAAAAAAATGTTGGTTACCTACTCAATTATGCCTCAACCGTTGATTGAATTTTGATGAAATTTGACTCAAGAATAGATTTTAATCTAGAATAGAACATAGCAGACTATTTTCCTCAAAAGAAAGAGGCACCCAGGGTCAGGATTTTTATAAAAATATGAAATGATTCTCTAGTAAAACATAATTAATTTGTAACGATATTTTATACACAAAACCGTTCCGTTTCACACGTCATCGTTCAATAACAAAACCGTAATTGCTCCCCCACATTCCGACATTCAAAATTATTGATGTTTATTTGATTAAGGAAAAAAAACAGGCGACGCTTCCCACCGCTACCAGTTTGTTTGTCCGTCTGTCTGTCCGCTTTCTTTAACAATTAGGCGTGAAGCGATCCGCTTATGCACAATAGCATAAATAAACGGAAGCTTCTTAAATTGTTTTCTAAAAACAGTTCGGTCGTTAGAACGGAACGCATGATGGCCCAACAAAAGCTACTGGCCTGTTATAATTTTATTTATTTTAATTTTTTGAACTGACAGGAGGCATGAGTAGCAAGTTTTGAGGTTATAATGATACGTAAAAACTATTTTGTTTTAGTTAGACGGACAAATTATAGTTTTCGTTGAGAGTTTTAGTTTAATGATGGGCAAAATAAAAGGCTTGAGTAGTTAATAGAATGGGTTTGAATTATATCATTGATTTGGATGGATTTTCTTGCAACTTGATAGGTAAAACAATTTTTCGAATTTAAAAATTAATATAGAGCCTGCCACAGGCTCTATATTAATTTTTACGACGATTTTTTTTTTCATGACGATTCATGCTCTATCTAGCTTGAATTTGGTTCAGTATAAGGGGTAGTAGTTCTATTTAAAGTACATACCTAATAAGTACTAATTAAATTGCGTATTATACTGTTTATTAAACCTATTAGGTAAAAAATTATCATATAAAACTTAAGTATTACGACACATAATAAACAAATTACCAATAATAATGACATATTATCAAGAAACTGTTTTTTTTTCTTTTGAAATCAAAATATTGTAAGTTCCTATTTTCTGACAATTTTTTTTAATTTATTTTAATGTTAATAATTTCGCTATAGGTAAACAGCACCCTGCGAGGGTTAAGGGACTGTCACCTTAGTAACATAAATATTGATTCTCTGTCATGGCACCGCTGATTAATTGGCCCTACACCTTAGGGCTTCAAATATTTACACAGGGGACACTTGTGGACGTAATAGGTAAGGTAACACATGTTTTTGTTAATACATAAATGATTATTGTACATTTTCTCGGTTTGGATCATATTTTGGGTGTGTCAGGATTTTGATAGAGGCTAAAAGTTGTGTTTTAAAATTGCTGTTAGCACATCATGAGTGACAAATGTTAAGTATAAATAAATTGATAGGTCAATCATAGCCGCAAAAAGTAGTGGAGTTTGTTGCACCACCACTTCTCCACTTGCGCTTTGAAGGCGTTAGTAACCTTAGCTTTAAGTAATTATCTAACGCAAATTAAGTAACTAATCTAGTTTATTAAGTACCTAGGTATATGACGATTTAATAGTACATTACTGCCGCGGCCTATAATGACTACTTTGCTGGTCGCGCTGATGATGGCCGAGAGCGCAGCGTAGCGCAGCTCCAGGCCGACACAGCGCGGTCAGCGTGCAGCACTTGATGGACGAGCTGAGATAAAGGCCGAGACCGTAGGTCGAGGCCTTTACAGCGAGGACAGCAAGGGCTGCAATGATGGCCAAGCTGGAAGGCCTAGAGCGTAGCTAGGCTAGCACGAGGCAATCATAGCGTGACCAGCGAAGCAGTCATTGTGGGCCAAGGCTTGTATAGTGCTTTACTCAAAAATGCAAGTACCAAATCTAAATAAAACCAGCAAGTAATTTAAATAAAAATATATTAATTAACTAGAAATTTAATTAAAATGACAATTACGAAAAGTACAGTTACTAAAATTCAACACCGACTTTCCCGGATTGATGCACAAATTTTTCATATGCCAGCTTATATTTTTCCTTTGAGTTTCGCGGTATCCAATTTTCATCCACTAATTTAGCTTCATCTTTAATGTCTGGCGGTGTTAAACACATTGAATCGGAAGAATTTTCGCTTTGAGAGCTCATTTTTAGCCAAAAAGTCACTAAATAAAAACAAAATTTTCGTTGAACCGCGCTTTTGTTACTTCGTTTTTTTTAAGCAATGGTAGTTGGATTGGAACTATACAGCCAAATATGGAATAAAATCTTTTTGTACCTATCTCTATGCTATCTCTATTAAATACAAACAGCTGTGTTTTAAATAAAATCTTTTTGCATTCGATTTTTAAAATGTTGAAACGTCAAAATAGCGGCCGGCCGGCAATGTTTTGCCGGCCTGTTAGAGCGGCCAGCAAAACTTTGTCGGCCGCTATTTGAAAACAGAACGGCAAAGTCGACTTTGCTCAAACAAGGTTATCAAAATAATGACCACATTACATGCATTTTTGAGTAAAAGGGCTATAAGCCTATTGAAATAAAAACATTTGCCTTTAATGGCCAGTATTTTTTTATTTTTTATAAGCTATGTCCCACATACCCTTCGCCTTTTCGCCAGTATTTAGTTATTTTTTTCAACCAGCCAGCAATTTTCAAAAACGGAATCATTAGGCTGGCCGTCAACGATCGGCAGTTAGAACACAGGCGAGGTGGGACGTCCGCCAATCAACATGATCGGTGCATCCTCATTGCAGCACAGGATGGAGCCAATTCCCTCTTGCCATTGGCTGGCCGATGGACACTTTGGGAATTGACCATTTATGGAATTAGGTATCTTCAAATAAACATACCAAGTTTCATTATAAGAACATTTTTAGGGTTCCGTACCTTAAAAGACAAAAACGGAACCCTTATTGGATCATTTTGTTTCTTGTCTGAACAAAACGCGAAATTAAAAACACCTCGGTGTTTTCAAAGACATACATACATTACGTACAATACATTTTGCCCGCGTCAACGCGTGTATTATTACTAAACCTATTTTTTGAAAATTCTCTAAATCAGCAAGCAAAATCTTTTACTTAGTTACATTTGTATAGATATTTGCCGATCTATACAACAATGTGACAAGTTTATTTTATTGATTTTACATATTTTTTTATATTCAACTAAACTGAAATAACTTTGTAGGTACTTATTTTTTTTTTTTGTCTTTACAATGACTGATTCAATATATCTGTCGGTCATGTTGTAATATTACATTTCATCCTATCCAATTGTTTGATATCCAAACACTCCTGCATTTTGTCTAACGAGCGCGAGCCGAGTCGTTTTATTTAAAAGAAAGAAAACAATTTAAGCTGACAGAAGCTCATTGAACAGAGAAACGTATTCAAATATCGAAAATTGTTGACAAATTAAGTTCCCTGCCCGGACTCGAACTCCCTTACCACTTGAGAGAAGACTCTCCGAAAATTTAACATACTGACCAAGTTAGAAACATCACTTTAGATTTTTAAAATATTTCTATCTACTTCAAAATAAAGTTCAAATTTCGATGGTGTAAATTTTAACAGACGCATATTCAAATTGGTCGGGTCGTACGAAGGGACGGGATGGAGTCGCTCGTTTTACTAGTTACTCAATTAGGCCCTTTGTATTTGTTTATCTGAGTTTGTATAGCACAAGAAAGGGACACGAATAGAATAAAAGAAGAGAGCAAAAGAGAGCGCAGATCCAAAGTAATTTGAGACAGTTCTTTTCACCGGCGACGCGGTAATACGTTCCTATTTTGAATGGCAACTCGAAACTGGCGGGAAATGCATTTACATTTTTCTTTTTTTTCCAATTTGTGTAATGGCCGCCAGTCACTGATTTTCTTTGATACATTCCTGTTTAGAAATTAAACAAGATTCTGTGATAATGTGTTTATAAAGGTTAGATTAGGAATTAATAATATGTATTCAGACGTAATTAATGTCTCAACGTTTTGTTTTTGCTTTCGGTTATCTTAAATTTTATAATTGCATTTGGTAATTATTCAAAATCGGCAAGTACTAATTTTATATTTTCTTACAATCGTGAAACGTGATTTTTTACTTTAAGTATAGTTACTCAATAAATGTTCATGAATAAATTTACTTACTCCGTTTTTTTAATTTTTAAGAAGTTCATGCTTCATCAAAAAAATCATCAAAGAAACATTGTTAAACATTTTAGAGCAGTTCATGAATTTCACAGTCGATTTGATTCGCTTGTTGACACTTGATCTTTTATTCGAGTCATGAGGAGTGGTGTGAACTGTCGCCCCTCGGAGTAGTGGCAGGGACCCCTGCGTTTGAGCAAATATCGTAATATCGAAGTGACTTCTCGATCGCTGAGTCCGATGGTGCATAAAATATCAGAGTCAAACATTGGTCGGTGTTATGTGGAGAAGACGCAGTCCTATTTAAAAATACTTTTTTTATAATGAACCATTACAGTTATTATTAGATTGGTATTTAAATGGTTTAGTAACTAAAAAATAATGGAAAAATTCTAGATCTTACTATAAAATTTTAATGATACTTACCAAACCTTAACGTAACATATATTTTTTTGTATTTTTTTAGACTTGTTTTTCGGGAAACGTCTATCTACAACCAGAGTCAATGTAATGAATCAAATTAAAATCAAACATTACATCAGCTCTGTCGTAATAAAACATAATATTGCTATGTTATCTGATTGGTTTTAACTCAACTAAAATCCAGGAAGTGAGATCAAGCTTGCAAGTTCGAAATTCTATGACTTCGACGTGTCCAGACTTTGACATTCTACGACTTTGACATTTGCAAACTTTGACATTAACCGCTCATACGGTTTAAACCGTAAAATGAAAATTGTTTTAATTAAATAGGCTTAAGAATAGCACTTTTTATCATCATATACTTAGTTGACGTCAGAAAGCTACTTAAAGCTAAGGTTACTACCGCCTCCAAAGCGCAAGTGGAGAAGAAGCGGAACAACAAACTCCACTACTGCATTTTCTCCAAAGACTTTATTTTACAATTTATGGTTCTTTTAATTCAAGATATATCATAGCATGTTAATCTTGTTGCCCTACTGCATAGGGCGGTCCTTTCCGAGGGCGCCATCGTAACGAACTGTCTAAACTGTGGCCACCCCAGCCGGGACAAATCCTGTTACACTGCGACGTGTGGAAATACAATCCTTGATTTTTAACGAGCCACCTTTCTAACTCGGAAATAGATGAACGTCAAACATTTTGATTTTTACACGATTTATAAATAGATAAATCGAATTTACTGAAGTGCGAGTTATTGGGTCGCTGAATTGTTTTGCTTGCTCTCATCTGATAGTTTTCTTAAATAAGAAAAGTTTTATTTATTTTACTTAAAACTTTATTGCATAAAATTACAAAAATTATGTGCAAATGGTGGATTTAGCCATATGGCATTCTCTACCAGCCAACCATTGTACCAAATAGAGAGCAAAGTTTTGTGCATTTATTATGTCTGTTCCTCATGTTACTTTTACATGACTCTCGAAATATTAAAAGTTTTAGGTAAAGTAGTGGGCTCTCTAGGTTATTTTAAGATTTCTAGCTAGACCTTACCTTTGATTTTAATACAGTTCAAACTAAAACATAACTGTATTAAAATCAAAACAATAAAAAAAAAAAACAATTATAACTACACATAAATCGTAATAATATTAATTGTATTATGAACAAACTTGCCTTCGATCAAAGTGCAGCTTCTCTAAATGCCATATATTCTATGTCTGTGCGTATATTTACACACGTGCGTATATGCTGTGTGTATATTTTTAATAATTCAAATTGATATGTGACTATTAAGTCACATATCAATTTTTATTGTTAAACGTCTTGTGCAGTGCCTATATAAAGTACGAAAATAAGAACGTTACTTATTGTAACCACATAAACGTCTCATTACATCTTAACTTTGCAGAATCAAGTGGTTCCCAAACAATAACTTACCAACATTTAAAATTAAATTCCCATCGCCTAAGTCCCCAAATCACTTCAACTCACTTTTGGAAACAATTAAAAAATAATAATTTAAAACGTTTCCCATGAAGTCAAAAGGATATGAAACAAATGAAGTTAAATGTTAACTTATTAATTGCCTATAGTCTGTAGAACTAAAAAAATATAGGGTGTTTGCAAAATAGCGGCAAATGTGGCCCGAGCCCCGAACCATTTATTCGAGAGCGTTCAAAAACCTCTTGATTGAGTCAAGAGCTGTTTTGTTCTAAATTCAAATGTTGTGGTGGGAAATACTCCAGTTAACTTTTCTAAACTTTTGACTTTTGTAAAGTGTAAGTAGGCACTTTAAAGTCGCCAGTTACTCTTTTTAAATCGATTTAAAAATTTAACTATAGAGTTCTTGTGGCTTTTCTCAAGAGAAAAAAATCGCAACGGATTTTCTTTGAAAATATTTCTTTAGTATAGTACAAATATTAAGGTATTAAACTTTATACATACATATTATCACGCCTTTTTCCCGTGGGGGTAGGCAGAGAATAGCGATTTCCGCTTGCTACGATCCTTACAGATCTCTTTTGCTTCTTCTACACTCATTACTCTCTTCATACATACTCTCAGGTTATGGGTGCTCATGTGAAGTTAAAAAATAGCCATTGCCTGGATAAAAAAAACTATTAATTTGACGTCACAATAGATAGAGTGTACGGTCACGGGGTATAAATTAAAAGTAAGGGGTTATTTCTTGCTCTTTAGCGTTTTCTAAGAAATGTAATTTCTTCGTGCAAGTGTTAGAACTCAAGGGCTTATTAGGATATTGTCGCTTTAATTAGGCATTAAGGAATGCTAATCATTTTAAAGTTCTATAATAGTTATTGGACACTTTTCTGTTTTGCGATGTGGATGCTACATAGAAAAGTAACTAGGACATACATTGTAACAGTAATGAAGCAATTAGAAATGTTATGCTCTGCAAAAAAGTTCATGTACTTTTTTGTAGTTGTGTGAATGAATGTCCATTTTAGGATTTTATCTACTAAAGTGTGATACAACGGAACTTTATAATTTAGTTAGTCTTCGAAGTATACTTACTTATTTATATAGAACGTTATTTGACTACCCCCACGTACCTACTTAAAGGTTATAAAATGAGCTTCTTACCATCCCTAGATGCGATACGTCGTTTAATGTCAAAGTCAGAGAATGTCAAGGTCAAAGTATGGAAATGTCAAAGTCGGAAAATGTCAAGGTAGCTATAGTCGTAAAATATCAAATTCTTAGAATGTCAAAGTCGTAAAATGTCAAGGTCGTAAAATAGAAGTTACAGCAAGGAGCAGGAAGTTCTTCAAAATGGGGTGAAAATATTGATTAGACATCGGTAGGTCGGTATTATGACTTCATTGTTTCAATTTTCATTGCCTGAATAGGTTTGTTTGTTTGTAAACTCTTTATTGCACGTACACATAAGAATAATACAAAAGATAATGAAATAAAAAGAAAGGCGTACAATGGCGGACTTAAGTGTGATATTTCACCATAAATACCCTATTAACCCTGACATTAGGAATATCTAATATAATTTGTTGGCAGCTGCTATCGTGAACTTGCAACTCCGGCAATTATTTTCCAAAGCCAACTCGAAACTCGGAACATTCGTAATTAAAATGCTGAAAAATGAGTTGGCCCGCACTCGAGAGTGCTCCAACATTTAACGACGCTTTTTAAAACGGGTCAGGTGGCGCAGAACGACATTACTATATCTAGGGTTGTCTGTCGCATTCATAGATCTACTAGTTGTGTCACGTGGACTTGCTCTTTTGAGAATTTCGGGAGTCTGAATAGCTTTCCCGAATAAAGAAAAAAATCCTCTCTACGCAAGCCGTGTCCAAGAGTTCCTTCTGAGAAAAAGCGGGCGAGACTATGAATATTATTATTTATGTAAATGTTAATGATTTTAAATACCAACGATTTAAGATTAAATACCAACCAATTAAGTTTCAACCACAGAAATAGAAAAAATCTTTAAAAAATTTTTCTTTCTAACTTTATGGTTTCAACTTTATACGGAAGTCTTTTTCAAGTCGAAAGGACCGTCTTTTCGACGTGACAAACGGTCCAGTATCATTCATCATCACACATTTAAGAACTATGTTCTTGTCGGTGGAGCATCCTCCATTTGTATCTATCTTCCGCCATCGATTTAGCCTCTCTATACGACACAACCCTTGCCTTCTCTTTTATATGGTCTATAAATGCCCTTCTTGGCTTTCCTTTTCCTCTCCTAGCTTCGACTTTTCCTTCGATCAGGCCCTTGATTCTACAAATTACAAACGAAGATGTCGTGTCTCAGTTGTATCTCAAAAGCCAAAGAAATCGTAATAAAACATAGAAGTCTTACAGAGATCTTATCACTTTATTTCAATTTCTTTGGCTTTTGCACACAATTGAGACACGATATCGACGTTTGTAATTAGTGGAATCGGCCCCCAGGTATTTCATAAAGTTGTCGTGTCGTATAAGGTGGCCAAACATTTTTCCTCGCCTTGTCTCTCCAGTACCATTAATGCGGGGATATTGACAGTTCTGCGCTATTTTGTAGCTATTTTAAAAAATTGTAAAATGTATAATCAGGTGAGTCATGGTGATCTAAAGTCTCATTAATTTATCTTTTAATTTCGTCTCTATATCATCTCTTAATTACCCCTTCATTCAGCCTCCCCGGCAGACATTATCCAAAACAGTACTGGAACAATTTAACGTCCACGTCTCAAAGACCCCATTAGCCGCGAATATCCCGAAAATGTTGCCTTTGTGAGCTGGATGAGGCTATGAAACGTTCAGCTTAAGGTTGGTACACATGGACCTTACTAGTCCAAAAGTAAATTTTAATTACAAACCAAAAACCTTCGATATCACGCAGAGGTGATACTACTCAACGGCTAAACCAATTTCCATGAATCATGACTAAGAACAATCTCGATTAAGTCACCTTTCAAACAAAAGAAACAACATCAAAATCGGTTTATCCATTTGGGAGCTATGATGCCACAGACAGACACACATATACGTCAAACTTATAATATCCATCTTTTTGCGTCGGGGGTTAAATAGAGAAGACGATGGTTGAAGTAAAACCAAGGTCGATATGGTCAAAAGAATCCAGAGCGTTTGACAAATTGGGAAGAAAATACAGCTCAGTAAGTCATTTTCTGGCACGTCATTCGAGTTGATTTTGCTGCCAGCCACGCCAATAGATGTTTTATACAAGCAAATTATTAAAAAATAAAAAACACGACTGACAACTCACATAGCCTATGTCACTCGGGGGAATGCAAGGAATCTAACAATACCTCTCACATCAAAATCTGTTAAGCCGTTGAGGACTTATGGTGGAATAAAGAAACTTACATACATACATACTTACATACATACATACATGAACCCTGAAAACATAACACTCCTTTTTTGGTCAGTCGTGTAATAAAAAAAGAACCTTCTCGAACTACAGAACAAACCAGTGCACACCATCCTTACTGTAGCCTCCAAGCGCCTCAGGCGCGGATGTTACAAAGCTCACTCTGAACCAGAACGTCGCTAATTCGATTCCGGCTACTGAGATGAGGCCGTAATCCACTCTCAGCTTGTTTTGATGCTGCGGTAATGAGACAGTAATGGGGCGAGTTTGCTTCGCTGGTTTTAGTATCAATTGCCAATTTAAGTATTAAGAAAAATCTATAAAACAGATTTTTACCAGCCAACAACATTCTTCAAAAAAAAAAAAACGCAAAGAGTCTGGAGAAAACCTTTTTCAGTGTCAGCCCTGATGTGCAGGTCTCAGGCTGCGGTGGCCTGTTTGCCTACTAAATAGTATAAAAAAATCTTTAAGTTGTTAGCTTTTGCAGTTAACACAGCTATCAATCCATAAGGATATTGACGGATGTCCATTCGAGGTAGAGAGCGCAGCAGTGTCGATACTGCTAACGGTAAGTTACTTCTATAATACTGTTTCTGTGTAAAAAGTTTGTTAGTGTTTGTGTATAATTAAAGGTGTGTCTACCATCATCGACATTAGCAGAATCGACATTATGTACTGGTGCTGAGACTAAAGGCTGGGCATGGAGTACTTTGGGAATAATCCAAAGATTTAAACAATAATCTATCTACCCTTCACTAATAAAATTGGAGAAGAACGTTCACCCTTAGAAAATAGCCTTCCTCTTAACAAACTTAGCAGAGTACTTTTTAGGTACTTAAAATAAATGTAATACTTTTTGTTCCTCTTCATTTTATGTAATTTTAAGTATTTATAGAGAGGTGAGAGATCCAAAGGGCTTATTATCATCTCCATTTCGGCCAAAAATCATTACAGATTCTATTAGGGCATCATAGTACAGACCCGTGGGCGGGATAAACCATCTTACGAATTCATTATTACGATACACCCCGGGATTCGAACCCGGGACTTTATAGAGTAATGTAAGTGTAGAAGGTGCGTCTCAGAAACGAATCATAACAGAGACTGCAAAACATGATCCTGTATTTTTTTTTGATGGCTAACTAAACCATTTACCAAAGGCTTCAATGCCGTAAGTATTTTGAGGAGAAAATAATTCAATGTATTAAACTAGATCATGTCTTTTACGTGTACCTACTAAATTTCATTAAAGTTTGTCGGTTTGGGCTAGATTTATCATTACTATTTAAAGTCAACAGAAATAGTCAAAATTATGACGATGTAAGTAATATTATGACACTTGTGCTTGACTGGTTTACAACCAACAACCTGGCTTTAAACACGGACAAGACCAAGTGTATAAAATTTTCTCTCTCGAACGCACCTCATAATGATATACCTTTAATAGTTAATGGCAAAGTATTAGAGTGGGTACACAGTGTCAAATTCTTAGGCGTTACCGTTGACTGTAAGTTAAAGTGGGATAAACACATTGAACTCACGGCCAAAAAACTTAGCTCGGCGGCTTATGCAGTGAGAAGGATAAGACAGTGCACAAACATTGAAACAGCTAGACTCGTGTATTTCAGCTACTTTCATAGCATAATGTCATACGGATTATTGATATGGGCTCTTTAAATCAATAAAAATTCTTACTGTTGCATCTCAATACATCTTCAATGTACTTATTTTTGTTAAATCCAATTTAAACCTCTTTAAAAAAAATTGCGATGTACATAGTATAAACACCCGCAATAAGAATAAACTGTATACGCCCTGCTTTTGGCTTAAAAAGGTTCGGCGGTCTTTCGTGGGTCATAGTGTAAAAATGTTCAACAAGCTCCCTGACGAGGCTATAAATTTACCGATGCAAACATTTAAAACATATATTAAAAATACTTTGATGAATAAAGCGTATTACACAATAAGTGATTATTTGGACGATAAAAAACCTTGGTCTCTCCCTACAACTTCGCCACTCCACACTTGATTACATTCTTTTGTTATTGTGAATAAATAACCTTTCCATTCTTTTTTTAATTTAATTACATTGACATTTAATTGTTAAATATGTACGTGTATTGTGATCTTCAAGTGACTGAAAGTATTAATTTTCCTAAAATGTTCAAACTGTTGACGGCGTCGTGAGCCGGGTCGTAAGGTTCCCTCTATTATGGTTGAGCTTTGCGATGGCTGACCCTCGCGTCAACTCGTGAACGGGTGTTGCCAGGGGGATCCTGCTTCGATACTGATTCAAATTTTATTTTTATTTTTTGTTCTTAACCAATTCTTTGTGGTTACTTGATCACAAACATAACATGTTTTATTATATTTTTTTTTCTTATATTTTATTTTATTTTTGACTGTATACAATCTAGTGTATGTATAAAGTTAATAAATAGCCCTTCTGGCATGTTAGGCGACCAAGACTGTTTCATGAGTTTCTTTCGGCATTTCTTCTCAGCAGTTGTCGTTCCGAAATGTTAGTAGTTTGTAGCTTTGAGACATAATATAATTAGTTATCAACGTGAAAAAAGCCTTCTTTGAAGGCCAAGTTTCAATAAAAAAAAATGACTTTGACTTTGATTAATTAACACACATTCAGCTTTACGCATTTATAATATCAGTAAGAAGGTAAACAGGACCATGATCTCACCTCACACTTACTTCGTGTTTGATGCCACACAGGGAAGCTACTTCTTGAAGTACCCGAACTATTTATTGGATATCTTAGTTAGAAGTCTAAGTTAGCAAATTTCGAATCGTCAAATTGAACTATTTAATTTTTGCAAAGTTACAAACTACAAATCCTTGGCATAATTTACGGACGCTCTATCTAAAACTAAGAATTTTATTTTTGCAAACCTAAAAACTACCATCTTTACAGAATTCTATTATGTGGACGCTCTATCTATCGGTTACACATCTAGGGCTCCCATGTTAGCGACGCATGAAACATCGGGTTATTTTCTCATTTGCCAGCTACGGGTGGTGATTGTGTGGGGATTAGAGTATCGCGTTACCGGGGTTCCGTGCCCGGACGGGATTAATATGAGAACGTTATGAAATGTCTGAATAAATTATGAAGTAGAAAAATGTTTATAAAAGTTTGCATGAATTGAATTCGCTAGACGTTGATGTTCGCTAGACGAATTCAGAATAAGAACTTTGCACGTCGAGACGTAGGTGGTCTCTTTATACTTATATGTAAAATACATTTCTTTAACTTTATTGTGATCCACTTTAGTAAGCTTGTGTTCAATTCTACGCACACTTAATAATATATTGCATTTACAATTTTTTAAAGGTCAATACATTTTTTGTCCCACGCAATTATTACTGCCGACAACACAATCAGAACCTTACGAAATCTTAGAAAACAACTCATGATGATCGTTAGAAATAACTACTTAAACTTTGTTTGTTACTACAAAAACTATATGACGACGATGCTAAATAAATTTGAATGTCCAACAACAGCTTGGAAAGCTTAGTAAAAGCAGTGCTCAAAGAGTATTCAAAACGGTCGAGCTTTCAAAGCCCGGGGCTTCCAATATCTGTCTCCGGCCGAGCGCAAGACCTTGTTACCGACCCCGGTTCTGTCTTTATTATGTTAATATTGCAGGAATTACTTTTGTTTTTATACACAGGGTGTAGACAATTTTCTGATGAAAACTTTTTGAAGGCGCTTTCAGGTGTGGTTTCCTGGAACTAGTCCAAATGTCCATCTTATCGACTCAGATCAGAGGTTGTGAGCTGGAATTCTATTTGTTATTTTCAATCTTACTAGGCTAACGCTAGAGGTGAATTTCTGAATGGATCCTTTTGGCACTTATGTTCCTTGATGTATTTGTAATTTTTTGTCGGAAGCTTTTTTTGATTGGAGGCATAATGAGGGCATAAAGAGGGAAAGTGTGCTAAAGCGTTATTTATGAACGGATTTTAATCATATTTGACTACGGTGAGGAGATGGAACTCCGTTTCCGTCTAATTCACAGAACCACTAGTAAGTAGATAAGTTGGCATTGAAATGGCAAAACAATCAAATATCAGAGTATCAAGATAAACCACTTACTGGGGTCCCGAGGCGATGCGCTGTCTGGGTCGGGATTGAACCTGCGACAATACGTCGGGTTAGCGCTGATTCGATTTGACAACTACGCTCGAGGTACACTATTGATATAAATTTGATGACAAGGAATGGAGACTGGAGTAATGAGATACGAATGTGAAATAATAAACTAACAACTATTTTCGTTTATCTAAGTAACATCATGTTTTCAAATATCAACAAAAAATAGATACTTACGGTTGGTATTACCAATTTAGAGGTATATAAAATTATAAACAATTCTTCCGTTACTGAGTGACTCATCAATAAATTTACGTGAAGGGGTAACAAACTCTTATATTTCTCTCTTTCTAGCATCTGAGCCCTGTTGCATTCTCAACCTATGCGTCTCGGTCGGAGCCCAGGATCTGCTTTCCTACGTTTTCTTCTCTCCACTTTGCACGATCTTCGGCTTCCTTAGTTGTGAGACCATTAGCATACATATCCTCCTTGACGTCATCAAGCCAGTTTCCCCTTCTGCCAGGGCCAGGCGGTGGGTGGTGGCATAGCCTGACATTTGTTCAATATATATTCTTACAAACTTAAAAAAGTACGCCAAATAAGGTATCAAAAAAGTACCAGGTTCAAATCCCGCTTGTGCCTCATGAGTTTGTATACCTATCTGACTCATGTTTAGTATTTCATAGACCACCGCGTGCTTTCGGTGAAGGAAAACGTCGCGACGTTTTCCTTCACCGAAAGCATGTGGTGCAGGTTTCCTCACGACGCGTCGTGAGGAAACCTGTACTCTACCTAGTTGATAAGTAATTTGTCAGCTAAAGATATGGTGACCTAAAAATGAAAATTTTCTTTTATTTCATTCAAATTTCTGCGTTATGGATACATCAGACAAAGAGGGGAAGATTCAGAAAGTGGAAATAACGCGATAATCCCGAGTTCTGACTGTATCGGCGTACGCAATTAAAATTAGTCGTATTTTTGTCGACGATTCGCCCGTAATGACATTTGTCGCGCCGGTGCACGGGGGCCATTGTTGCAAGAAGATATTATTGAATAACTAATTTTTGAAAAATGAAAAAACATACTGATGTTCTAGACGCCACGAAGCCTATGCTACCCGGGATAATGTAAATAATCTAAGGATACAAGAAGACGAAATTTATATTGCGCGTGGCCCGACACTTGATCGGTTATAAATTTTATATATTTTTTTCTATGTTTATACATACCTACATACATACAGACATACATACATAGAATCACGTCTTTATCCCTTACGGGGTAGACAGAGCCTTGGCTCTGTCTAGTCTGTGAGCCTAACGAGTCTTGACTCGTTAGGCTCGCTGGGCCACACTTAGCTGAATAGTGGGCTCTCTGATGGAATGGAGATTCAGGTATAGTGACAGGTTGGCAAGCCCATTGCCTATGACTGGATAGGAATCCGCAATTTAAAGCTCTTTCTCTCTATTGACTTTTACAATCTGCGCAGGAAGAAAAGCAGCTGGCACATTTTATGTTTTTTCTTCGCTCCCTGACCAGCATGGAAGCATTTTCGGCTAGTCGAAACTGAGACGAAAATGTTTATATTAGTAAATGTTTATAAAAATACAAGACAGAAAATTGAATTTTATTTATAATGTAACTAGTGCAAGATAATTAAATATACTAATACAAGAGGAGGCAAAAAATATAATTTTCAAAATAAATACAGTCGCAGTGTCCTGAGTCGCGAAAATTTGATTAAACAGTTTTGTTTTTGTGAGATAATCCAATTGAGTGAGTTGAATTTGTAAGGCATTGCAAAGGAAAAGAAAATGTAGAAAACGATAAAACTATGTTGTATCTAATTTACATTTCTGTTTTTTTTTGCGTATGGAAAACTTTCTTTTATGAGAAAAATCAGACACCAGTGTTGCAAACACAGAAAAATTATAAATATAGTGTTATATAAAGATTTTGTTTTTCATTATATTCTTGTTCAATTCTACAATTATTTTCCGTTTATGATTGAGAGATTGATTGGTGCCGTTGCAGACTCCCCAATGAGTCATTACAAGTCATGATTGAACGATAGCTTATTGTTTCAGAGTCAAGTTCAGCTCTCAAGTGCTTTAACCCTTCGCCCTTTAGCAACGGGACATATTAACTTGATTGAGGGTTCATTTCCCTTTTCGTATTTTGAATTATTGTAACCAAGTTCGTGACCCATTTAGATTCTTTTTCACATAGAAAACGTATATTTTTTGTTTTATTTACCTATTTATTTCATCGCTTACCACGAAATATATAGGTAACACAAGGCGTTTGCTAACCGGAAATCTACTTATACTAATATTATAAATACGAAAACATGTCGCTTCTTCTGTTACGCTTTCACGGCTGAACTGCAGGACTAATTTTGTTTAAATTTGGGGTCAAACATAGGCTACATTTTCAAATATCAACCCTTATGATGAAAATGACACCAGACCCTGACCCAGACCCTGGTATGACACCAGAGTCGCGAGCAGCAGCTAGTATGTAAAATATAAATATGTATATTTGACTGAATGGTTTGGTATCCGACACTTATCGCATTCATGTTTGGTAGTTGTTCTTTTTTAGATTAATTTGTAATGCCAGAGGTAGCATACGTTATAATGAGCCTGAAAAATAATCTCATTACCATTTAAACTGAAGAATCTCCCTATTGTGATTAGGCTAATCGTTATTGTATTATTACTTGCCTTATCCTAGCCAATTAGTGATACAATGTATGATGCAAGTGGCCTAACCGCGAAATGTATTACATAATTTGATTAATGAACAATTATATTTTATCCCTTTTTTGCGTGTAAATATGCGCAGACTACATCGCATTTTTAACGTAGACAAAGCAGCACATAGCACATTAGTACCTAACATATGAGTTAGTCTAATATCAGAGAACTAGCTGTACTCTCCGGCTTCGTTTCTGTGGGAATTTCGAGAGTCCTTATAGCCCATAGCCTTCCTGGAAAAGCTTTAAAAATTCTGACCAAAAAATAAGCTAAAGAAAAATAAGCTGGTTGCTGAGAGATGCCTTCACGGGATAAGTCCGTTGTCATTTACCTTTTTGTATTGTATTTTTATTTGTATTTGTTTCTTTTCGTACAATAAAGTTATTACATACATATTGTCACGCGTCTTTTTCCCTTGAGGGTAGGCAGAGACTAGCGATTTCCACCTGCTACGATCCTTACAGATCTCTCTTGCTTCCTCTACACTCATCACTCTCTTCATACTTGCTCTCCGATCATGGATGCTCCTAATATCTCCCTTTTTAAGGAGGTTATTACAAACAAATAAATGCTCGCATGGAATTTTTTCACCATATCTTATTTCTATATGAGAGTACTTTAGTACTAATATTGCATCTGAGATGCTCAAAAATCCAAAAATAATTAAGTATACCTTTAAAAAAAATAGCTTTATAATTTGGTCTTAAGTAAGGTTATTTTTCTATGAACCTAAGGAACTAAACGCAAATGTCATCACCGACTGGCGCATCTGCTGTTATTAAAAACGCAAAACGTTTTTTTTTATTGTTTTCTTAACAAGACACTTTTAATCACATTAGTGGAGAATTCCCAAAGGGCCGCCCGGCGATTTAACCTATTTTAAAGATATTATCATATTGTGAACGCAACTTGTATGAAATTATAATTAAGGAGCCTATTAAAATTATATTCGCTTATTAAAAGGACGACTTAACTCATACGATGTTATGTAAATTGAAAATTTGTTGTTTACGTTGTAAGATAATAATATAAGTTGATGTTGGTTTTTAAAATGAACTTGTAATATGCTTGACTAGGATTTTAAAGACTACTGAACTGACAGACAAAGTTAAATGGCTGTTTTTGTTTAACTGAGTGATTATTTAATGAAATAGTTTGCCATTGCCATCCCAATTTCTCACGCTAGCTCATCAAAATTAACAAAAAATTGTAGTTTTCTGTACTATTTTAATGTTGTTGTAACCACAGAACTTGTGGTAGTAACGAAATGAAAACACATATTTTGGCTAAGGTGTAGAATTTGTGAAGTAGGGGCTTGTAGAGTTAGGGTGTGTAGAGACTAGAATACGTAGTACTTATATTAATTGTGTGCTAGAGTAAGAAGCTTTGTTTCTTCATGGGGTCCTGAGATCTTATAACTTTTTGACAGAGCGAACCAAAGGTCTCGTCTTGATAACATTTCACATGAAAATATTGTTGGTAGGACTCTTTTTTTTACCTGAGTCACGGATTAGGCAATAGTTTGAGCTCTTTTGATCCTCGACCATTGCCTACTTTGATTATCAAACCAATATTTCTCTGAGCCTATATTGTAACAATAAAGACTATTAATATTAATCGTGTTTGTGTATGAAGGAAGGCATGTCACTTTTGTTGAATTAATAAATATTTCTATTTACAATTTTATTATTTGTAAAGTAAGAAAATTGTATGAAAGTTGACGTTGATTAAAATGACTCACAGACCGTCTTCTATACATATAATAAAACAGTAAAAATATTTTGTCTGTACATTTAATATTTTTGACTGAAATGGATAGAGGGAGACCTAAAAAGAACAATAGAAAGCAAAAAAAATTTTTTGGAATTTCTTGTCTGTCTGTCTGTCTGTCTGTCTGTATGTATGTACGCGTTTCACGCAAAAACTACTGGACGGATTTGAACGAAACTTTTTTTGTTGTATAGCTATTAAGCCTGGGCAACATATAGGCTATAATTCATTTTGAAAACTGGAACACCTGATGAAGAACCATAACGGAACAGCTAAACTATAAGTATTATGGAAATGGTGCCTTAACAAAAATCGTTCAACCTGATGAGCATTTTCTGCCGACGTATAAAAATTGAAGATCTGGAACATCTGATGAAAAGCTCCAAGAGACCAACTACACTATAACATATATGGAAATGGCGCCTTAGCAAAAATCTTTCAACCTGAAGAGCATTTTCTGCTGACGTATAAAAATTGAAGATCTGGAACATCTGATGAAAAGCTCCAAGAGAGATTTTTCATCTAAGCGAAACTCACGCGGGCGAAGCCGCGGGCGACAGCTAGTAAGAAATAAATAAATAAATAAAAACCAACGCATATCATAACAAATATATCATTGACATGTCAGCCATTATTCACGCAATATGTTCCCAGCGAGTTTTACAGGAAAGCTATTTTAATATGGCCATTGGCACTAAATTAAGTGTTCTTGGAAGTTGAATCGAAAGTGCAAGGAGTAAAAAAGAGTATGTGTCAATAGGGTGGTGAGATAATTGACGTAATGAGCAGATCCAGTTGGTAAGGGACCGTTCTCATCGCTTCCTAATGATGAGAATATAAAAATAAATAAAAATATACGGACAAATCACACAGATTGAGTTAGCCCCAAAATAAGTTTGAGACTTGTGTTATGGGATATTAACTCAACAATACTATTTTTTATAACAAATACATATATAGATAAACATCCAAGACTCGGGCCAATCTGATCATTTTCCATCTCGACCCGACCGGGGATCGAACCCGGGACCTCCGGTGTGACAGTCGGCATGATGACTATTGGGTCACGGAGGTCGTCATAAAAAATATAGAAGGATGGCATTACTACATATATAGAAAATTGAACGCTCGAAAAACATTTTTTAAACAGAAATTAATGAACCTAGGTCACTCGAGTGACAATAAAATCAATACATATGATAAAACTGTAACTGGTCTGTGTCTGTACATAAAAGATATTAAAGAATAATTGGTCAAGTGCGTGTTGGGCCACGCGCAATGTAGGGTTCCGAAGATACATCCTGTAGAAATGCGGACACATAAACTTATATTTACTTCCACTTTTATATAACTAATGAAAATAACCTAAATAAATACCATCATATAGAATGAAAATTTTTCCTATGATTATTTTTCATACTAAAATCAATTTTGTAATTTTGTCGTCTATTACTAATTAACGCGTAGTCTACATAGTCGTGATAATTTTCCTTTTAAATTCATTATATTTGCTAGTTATTATAATTTGTTTCATGTACCCACTCTCCACCATTTTGCTGATCGAGGGGGGGGGACACTTGACTCTAACAAAATTTATCACTTTAAAGTTAAATATTTCGCACACGGATCCCTAAATCAAAAAATGTTCTGCAGACACTCATAATATTTTTAAAAGACCTATCAAATGATACCCCACACGATGGTATAAACGAGAGAAAAAAAAATCATCCCCACTTTAGGTGTAGGGGAGGCCCCAATAAAAAAAAATATTTTTCCTAATTTTATTCTACAGTTCGCTCCGCGTAATAAATATGTATATCTCTACCAAATTACAGCTTTCTAGTACTAGTAGTCTCTGAGATTAGCCGCAGACAGACGGACGGACGGACGGACGGACGGACGGACAGATATGACGAAACTATAAGGGTTCCTTGTTTACTTCGGAACCCTAAAAATACTACGAGGGGTCTTCATAGGCCCAATAGAAGCCAAAACAATTATTTTTAGAATTTTTTTCTGTCTGTCTTTCTGTCTGTTTGTTTGTACGCGCATCACGCAAAAACTACTAGACCAAATTTGATGCGGTTTTCACTATTGTATTATTGAAGATCTTAAAATATGACGTAGGTTTCATCTTGATACGACGCCGCTTAGACCCGGAGATATAAGCAATAGTAAATTACGCGCGGACGAAGTCGCGGTTACAGGCTAGTCTAGAATAAGATGTCGTTTTTGTAACAGAGAACTTCCATAATTTTTATTTAGAACTAAACAAACAAATCTTTCAATACGAAATATGCAAAGAAAAAAATGCATGCGCCATAAATGTAATGAATAAAGAATTTACAGTGTAGCATTACAATGTAACTCATTGTATTGCCCTTACGTCCTATCATATGATATATCATACATACCTAATGAGAACCTAGTTATCACACAATATATGGAACAACAAATGTCAATTTAATAAAAAGAAAGCAGGAATAACAGACAATGGCATATCTATAATTAATATTCGTTGCATGTGTAAGATCCCCTAGGATAGTAAGTGTAGTTAGCCACAGAGTATCACCAGCGTCCAAGCATGATACTACAAAGAGGTATATGTTGCAGAATAAAAATATAACTAACTCGTAAAACTAACTCGTTAAAATTATAACTTACTCGTAACGTTAGATTTAAGTTGCAAATTTACGATGATGTTTGTATTATTTTAAAATTAAAGATGGGTTTGCTCTTGACGACAATCTTGCCCAAGGACAGAGATGAGGTCTACGGTAAGGTGAGGGTGAGGTATTTATGCTTTATTGCTTATATTCTCGTATCAACATGTATCATTATTCACAAATATTTCTAAATACGGTAAGATTAAGTGTTAATTTAGCAACAACACTCTTAAAGAGAAAAACGATTGATAGATTTATTTTTTGCGACCTTTCAAAAGCCTTTGACTGCGTGGATCATAATATACTAAAAAACAAGCTTAAATTTTATGGTGTTACTGGGACGGCCCTTGAGGTACTAGCTTCTTACCTGGACAACAGAACTCAGAAAGTAGAAGTTAACAGAGCTGCTTCCAGCAGCGCGGCGGTACACATGGGCGTGCCTCAAGGCTCCATAATCGGTCCTTTTCTATTCCTTGTTTACATAAATGACCTTCCATGTCTTGCCCAACAATTGTGTGAAGTTGTTTTATTTGCGGACGACACATCATTACTATTTAAAGTCAACAGAAATAGTCAAAATTATGACGATGTAAGTAATACTATGACACTTGTGCTTGACTGGTTTACAACCAACAACCTGGCTTTAAACACGGACAAGACCAAGTGTATAAAGTTTTCTCTCTCGAACGCACCTCATAATGATATACGTTTAATAGTTAATGGCAAAGTATTAGAGTGGGTACACAGTGTCAAATTCTTAGGCGTTACCGTTGACTGTAAGTTAAAGTGGGATAAACACATTGAACTCACGGCCAAAAAACTTAGCTCGGCGGCTTATGCAGTGAGAAGGATAAGACAGTGCACAAACATTGAAACAGCTAGACTCGTGTATTTCAGCTACTTTCATAGCATAATGTCATACGGATTATTGATATGGGGAAATGCAGCCGAGATAGGGAAAATATTTGTATTACAGAAAAGAGCAATTCGTTTTATGTACGGGCTAAAACGACGCGATTCTCTACGAGAGCTCTTTAAATCAATAAAAATTCTTACTGTTGCATCTCAATACATCTTCAATGTACTTATTTTTGTTAAATCCAATTTAAACCTCTTTAAAAAAATCTGCGATGTACATAGTATAAACACCCGCAATAAGAATAAACTTTATACGCCCTGCTTTAGGCTTAAAAAGGTTCGGCGGTCTTTCGTGGGTCAAAGTGTTAAAATGTTTAACAAGCTCCCTGACGAGGCTATAAATTTACCGATGCAAAAATTTAAAACATATCTTAAAAATACTTTGATGAATAAAGCGTATTACACAATAAGTGATTATTTGAACGATAAAAAAGTTTGGTCTCTCCCTACAACTTCGCCACTCCACACTTGATTACATTCTTTTGATATTGTGAAAAAATAACCTTACCTTTCTTTTTTAAATTTAATTACATTGACATTTAATTGTTAAACATGTACGTGTATTGTGATCTTCAAGTGACTGAAAGTATTTATTTTTCTAAAATGTTCAAACTTGTGAACGGGTGTTGCCAGGGGATCCTGCTTCGATCCTGATTCGAATTTTATTTTTATTTTTTGTTCTTAACCAATTCATTGTGGTTACTTGATCACAAACATAACATATTTTATTATATTATTATTATTTTTTTACTTATATTTTATTTTATTTTTGACTGTACACAATCTAGTGTATGTATAAAGTTAATGAATAGCCCCTCTGGCATGATAGGCGACCAAGACTGTTTCATGAGTTTCTTTCGGCATTTCTTCTCAGCAGTGGTCGTTCCGAAATGCTAGTAGTTTGTAGCTTTGAGACATAAAATATTATGATTAAATAATTAGTTATCGACGTGAAAAAGAGCCTTCTTTGAAGGCCAAGTTTCAATAAAAAATTTTGACTTTGACTTTGACTTTAATGAATTTTCAAATATCTCATTTTATGTAGCTGTATCTTATTTTTCACTCTTAAATGCTATTTAGAACGAATTGAAGTGTGAACGATTTCTTGACATTGCATTTGAATAAAGCTTAGTCTCTGCAGTAATTTCCTCTGTGAGCTGGCATCTGCGTTCCTAATATGATCAAGGATATTGAACAAAAGGCTCCAGGCGCCTCAGCAATTATACGAGCATTTTTATGACTGTATCAGCAATTTCCGGTTATACTTGATCTCATTGTAATGCTAATACTAAGAAAACAGTAATAAATGGCATGCGACTCTTTAATAACTTTGTGACACTTTAGTAGAATAGTTTGTTTTATTATATCCCAGAGAATTTCGAAATTATTATGGGAGAGAGTTCCGTGATAATTTCGAAATGAAAAATATCCTATATAATAATCCTAGTTAAGTTCGTATACCGAATTATTCAATTTACCTTCACAAACTCTGTAGGCTCAGCATGAAAAAGTATCCCTCAAAAAAATTATATCTTTACTACCTACTTTTGTAGTACTTTATTTTCCGATTTTGACATTTTCCGATTTTGACCTTTTCCGACTTTGTCATTAAACGATGTATCGGGTACCTATTACTTCCATGAGTATACGTAGGTACCAAGAAAGGAAGATATCCAATAAATCCTTATTGGATGTATAAAATGAATAAACTTTTATATCATATATTTATTTTATACGCGTTCCTAGCGGGACCTTTACGCATTTGTTTCATAAATTTTTCGGCCATCATCATGAGGAATAAAACTTTCTGCCGTCATTATTTCTAGAAAAAATAAAAAGCAAGATGTGGATAAATAACTTCTTTGCACTTCTTCGTTCCGAACGATTAATTTATTGTAGTTTCATTTCATTGTTTATTTGTAAGTTATGAGGTCTATTCAGACCAAAAAATTCGCACCTCTACAATAAAAGGTGCCAGAGAGATCAATTATAACAAAGTGATATTTCTAGTTATTGTGCTATTTTAATGGCGTAACATTTGCAGTCGTACACGCATTTCTTCGTTGTTTATTGTGTTGCCAGTTGCCAATGAATGTAGCTAATAATCGGGCGATCTTAGAGTAAGTATCGCTTAGAGAGCGCAATTATTATGCGACTCCTATAGCGCTACTATTGCAGTTTATTAAATATTCTAGAGATTTTAACAGCATAAATTCTTCAATTTTCTATTTGTTTCTGGTAGATTTTTAATGACAGAGTTAAATAAAGAGAATATCTTATACAAGTGTCTTGTGAAATCGTACACTTAAGGTCAAATCAAATAAGATTATGTGTACAATTCCACAAGGCACTTAGAATCTTTAATTTTTTGCATGATTTCATGCAAGAAATTAAAGATTCTAAAATAGAGTAATACAGGGCTGCGCTCCAGGGCTCCGCTCATGCCAGAAAAAAGGGTAAAAGTGCGCTATTCCAGATTATATTCGTGTACCACATTTCATGGTATTCAGTTCCCACATCGCATTTACATATTAGTGAATTATTTTTGCGTAATTTTTGTTTTCTCTGTAAACTATTCTTAGTTATCGCTCTACTATAGGTTCAAATTCATACTAACTCTTTGGAAAATGATAAACAGCGGACACTTGTTATTTCAGAGAAATATTTGTGGCTTCAGTCCTTGTTTGGTCAATAAATGCTTAGTATTTGCATAATGCGTACGAAAACGACTTTAGTTTATCTTTGTGTCAATATTTTATTTATAACAAGCGAAGAACTACTAATTAGCTTGACCTACGAACTAGTAAGTACGTTTTATAACAAAAAAAGGTTAAAAAGGCAGCTGAAATATCTATAATGATTCACGTAATCTCTTATTAGAGTAAGCATCCTACTTTCTACTAATATTATAAATGCGAATATTATAAATGTGAGTTTGTGACGTGTTTGTTATTAAATTACGCAAAATCTACTGAACAGATTTCAATGAAATTTGGTACACCGGTAGAAAAATACCAGTAGTAGCTACTACGTACTTTTAATCCCGAAAATCTCACGGGAGCGAAGCCCCGGGGCGCGGCTAGTAAATAAAAGTTTTTCTTATATAAGTTTTGTTTCTAGTCATATATAGGGTGAATTCAAAATCATTGGCAAATCTACTGGTGAAAATACTCACGAATATGTGTCAATCCACGGGAAAAGGTACCTTATGGTCGTTGGCACTTGTGATTGTGACATTGTGCTTTTAAATAAACTATGTGAACTCGTATGATTTCTTTTTCTAAACGGCTTAAGCGCTAACGACCACAAGGTACCTTTTCCCGTGGATTGACACATATGAGCAACTTCCTGTAAGTATGGGACACACTGAACCTACTCTAATACAGGGTGTCTCTCGGAAAAGGAAGGATTATAAAATTGAATATTTTATAAATCCTTGGAAATGGACGCGGTGGGGTGTACGTAGCAGATTCATCGTTCGTGCGGATTGGTGAATTACTATATCATAGTGGTCAGGCGCAGACCGTATGTATTCTATCGAGGCGTTTTTTGGGGGCGGAAAATCGTATGTTACGGCTCGGCGCCAGTTTTATTTACGTTACAACATAAGGCCTTTACAGTATAGACCAAGCGAAAACTTATTCGTAAATGGGTACAGAAGTTGCGTAGTACAGGATTAGCCATAAATCAGCCGCGGCCAGGCCCGAGCAGGACTTCAAGATCTGAAAAAGCAATAAGCGAAGTTGACGCTAGCGTTCGTCGCAATCCTCGTCTGACGATACGCAAAAGAGCATTAGCCTTAAACCTTACTAAATCAACTTATCGACAAATGTTATCAAGTTATTTTATACTCCAGCTTTAAGGATATCTTGCCTACAGTTCACGGACGTAGTTTTAGCAGGATGGAGCCACCACCCACACTGCAACAGGGTGCATATCCCGCTGTCAATCACCAGATTTGACCCCCATGGATTTTTTCCTGTGGAAGTAACCTTAAGTGCAAAGTTTTCATCAGTATTCCAACAAATATAGCTGAGCTCAAAGAAAATATTTATCACAAAATTATGAACATCGATTCTGCCTTGCTCCGGCGTGTCACGCAAAATGCAATGACGAGATTCCACGAGTCCGTGCGACGTGATGGAGGTCATCTCGAAGACGACATTTAAAAAAAATGATATCCAAACTTATGATTTTACGAATACATTTAAAATATTTTTGATAAACATGATAGTTTTTTTTTTATTTTATTTCAAAATCCTTCCTCAGCCGAGAAACACCCTGTATCTTAAAAAAATCTCTATTACATTTTGGGCGAGTAGGTATTATAAAATAATATGGAAAAGCGGATTTTTTTGAGACATCAAAGTCGGTCCCATACAAAAAGTTACTCATATATACACTTTGTATATCAATCTAAAAAGGTCATAGAGGATAAGATAGTTTTATGAGACGAAATAAAGAAAATGCTCCTTCAATTGACCTCCAATGGACAAATAGAATTTTTTCGTGTCAACTGACCACCGGTGGTGGGATTTGGTGGTCATATGGTCTGGTCATTTTGAAGGGGTAGAAAGAATAGATACCCTCAGGTCACTCACCTCGCTGTTCTGCCCGCAACAGCTCGTATCAGTATCAAACACACCGCAATCTCGCGCAGATAAAAACAATCGTTTTACTCTAAGAGCTCAGTGTAGTTTGATTCAAGTTTTATTTAAAAATGTCCAAAGATATGTTTTAAAATATTAATATTCATAACTGGCGATAACGACAAAAAAATTGCTTTTTCTTAAAAAAAATAATTTTTAATGAATTTTTTTTTAAATTTTTTGTCAAGTAAGTAAAGTACAAACTTATTTTTAGTAATTACTGATAACATATATAAACCCTGAGGTTTGTCTTTATGTTACTTATGTAAGTTTACATCTATACTATAATTAACTTAATGCTAAGTACATCAATACTTGAGTAACTAGATTATTAAAAAATACATATAAAAAAAATTTGAAAAAAAAAAAATGTTATTTTCATGTTTTTGTGATGTATTTTATTTCTCAACTTGAGAGACAGTTTGTTTATAAGACGAGGTATCAAGTATTTTTCTGTTTAATTCTTTTTTGTTTGTGTATAATAATATCTAACCTGCTGTTAGACGTTAGTCTATTTACCTTTTAGAAGACAGAAATAACGATTGCTATCCATAATAAAATTTTATTATTTTGTAAACGTAGTAAACCAACTAGAATTAGAAGTTCTAGCTCTCCAACTAAGTTGATTTCAATCAGCCAACGATTTATTCGACACCTCTCGCGCTGCGCGTACGCCCCACCACGTATATCATTGTTAACCACCGCTTTTTGTAATCCAGATTACAGGTTACCTTACAGCCGTTGTGTCTTAATCTGCCCATTATCGGCCGCGGTTCGATCGGCTGTTATTTTTTTTGGTCGGGAAGAAAGTCCGTTTAAAAAATTTAAGCTCAATTTTTATCAAACTGGTGCAGTTTTTGGTTTTGGGTCTTCAGATCCCCGACTAGGTCAAGGTAGAAAATTGTACATTTTAAAATTTTGTTTATATTTATTTTTCAGTAGGCTTATGTGAATTCAAGGGCAGGTACTTAACAGTAGCTGTAACTTTTGGTTTATTTCCACTTTAATAGACGCTATAGAGACTTATAGTCTAAGCCTTCCTTACCTTCTTGAGGTATGTTTTGTATATTTATTTATATAATACTAGCTTTTGCCCGCGGCTTCGCCCGCGTGAATTTCCCATAGGAACAGTATTTTTTCGCAGGATGAAAGGTACCTTATGTCTTTCTCAGTACTTCTAACTATGTCTATGCGAAATATCAGAAAGATTGGTTCAGTAGATTAAGCGTGAAGAGGTAACAAACAAATAAACAAACAAACTCACTTTCGCATTTATAATATTAGTTAGGATGTATTTGTCAACCAGTTTTTGTTGCGACAAATATCCAGTGTCAATTAAGTACACAGTTAAGTTTAATTAAAACATTATTACTCAATTTTAGTACCATTTAGATACACACGTCTTGCTTCATTCCCAAAAAAGAAATATATAAATACTAGACATAACTACACACTCCACAAAATACCTAATTGTATTAATTACCTATGTTCTATTTTAATGACTCTATACGAAAATAGCGATACGATTGAAATTAATTAGTATTTCTATCTCTGTCTAATTATACGAGGTGTGAAAGAGAGGTTTTGACTGGTGCGGTCAAGTTATGTTTGCGAACTAACAATTAACTGGATGCCGATGTGTCGTTAGCTCTCTGACTATGTTGTAGTCATCCAATATGGTGTTAGAAGCGTGGTAGGTATCCGTGTAATATGGTAAAGCAAGATATTACCTAGATAATAGTATGTATTACTTAATTAGAGGTTGATAATGAAAGAACGTAGGTTTCTCTTTCAATACTGAAAAAATAAATAAAAAGGAAACAACTTTGTCAACAAAATCCAGAAAGTTAAAAAGATTTGAATGAGATATTGTGTTCAATTGATTTAGCTCAAAAATATCGTCGATTTTATATGTGAGTGTGCTCACCCCTTGCGTCGGCAAAAACTATGATGTGATCGGAATATCGAATGGTACAGGTCATACAGGAAGCTTCACACGAGCTACTTTCTGATGTTAAGGAATTGTATCACAAAACTTTAAATCCCTGATGAAAATCGAGGGATGGTAGGCAAGTAAGTAGTATATTTTTATAGAGTCAACTCAAACCGTAAGCGGGGTCTAAAGGAACTGGACGAAATGGCCGCAAAATGGGAGGAACTATCACTGCTCCGGTGCTTATACTGGCGTTTTACTAGTAATACCTAATAATAGAAATATGGTGCGTTTTAGTATCATCGAAACATCGCTCTAAAAAACATCGTTTTTTGTTACATTGGTTACTGCTGTCATTTATTTATTTATTTATTTAAAACTTTATTGCACAAAATTTTAAAAAAATTATGTACAAATGGTGGACTTAACGCCATAAGGCATTCTCTACCAGTCAACCATTAGACCAAACAGAGAGTAGTATGGTGGTGCGATAAAGTGCAACGCGATAAATAATTAACTCATAAAATATAGACGTAATAATAATAAGAATATACTTATAATGAC
Source organism: Ephestia elutella (assembly GCA_018467065.1). Classification (NCBI taxonomy): domain Eukaryota; kingdom Metazoa; phylum Arthropoda; class Insecta; order Lepidoptera; family Pyralidae; genus Ephestia; species Ephestia elutella. Next base: position 2,193,446 of record CM031586.1, on the reverse strand, counting down.
TATAAATACATACATACTGATAATAATATTATATATATATATATATATAACTAAATATATATGTGTAGCTAAATATATATATTATGTAACTATCTATAACTTTAAATGTAATTAATTAATTTGTTGTATTATTTGAAGAATTTTATTGTTGTGGAAGAGCGAAATATCCTAATACAGGCATTGTTTTGCCTAAAAGGAGATTTCAAACTCTATTTCTTGTAATGAAGAATCTTTTTGATGAAATAAAGACAATTTTTTTTTAATTTAATATATAAAAAACATAAATATAAATAAATACATATATCAGGATGACTTAGATTCAGCGATTTGCTGTAAAAAGTGTTTTTTAACTGCCTGCTTAAAAGCGAAACGGCTGGGAGCTCTACGAATCAGTTCATTCCTTCACTGATGAAAACTTTCGTGATATTCTTCAAATAGGCCTAAAACCAAAACGTTGTCTAGTTTCCTATTGTACAACAAAAGTGGCCCGTCTGCCCGCCCTCTTCAAAATGAAGTCAAGCAGAAAGTCATGACTGAATGGTTAGACAGCCATTTGCGAAATTCAACCTTAATTCCATTGCAATAGAGCTGTTGTATTAAAGTAATAAAATCATTGAAATATCGTAATTGCTCCAGTTAATGTATGCGTTCATGATATCATCAACGGTTGTTGCGGGAAAAAACACAGGCCCTATTAATAACTATCAAAATGTTATTCCTTCTAGTATGGGATATAGTTTTTATTGTCATATGATGACGGGTAGACGTAGTCCACTATTAATAATACCATACATAGTAATATAATTGTTCTGAGAATAAAAAGTAATAGTGTTTGAGCAAGTTTTTATTGAGAAAGATACATTTATAAAGTAAGAATTGTAGCCTATTTGATAAGAAGCTATATATCTCCGTATAACTCATAGAGCTGCACGTCCTGTGTAAACTCCATTTATTCTTACCAGTCCTATCATGTAAACAATCTTACCATGTCTTTTTATGATTTTACAACAATATAGATTAAACTTTTTAGGAAATTACTTTCGTGGTTAATAAATGTTTTACTTTAGAATGTTTAGGTTTGAACTAATATTTGATTTATTTTTAACAAAATTCAACAAAAAGTACTGTAAAGATCATTTACATGATAGGACTGGTAAGAATAAATGGAGTTTAACTATAATTTTACTAAAATTCAATGGTTTTCGCATGATACAATATGATTTCGCATACAAATGCGAAAGTGAGTTTATTTATTTGTTTGTTATATCTCTTCATTCTTTATCTCTTTTTTTTTTTTGAAGCGGTGGTGGCCTAGTGGTAATGACACCCGCCTGAGATCGGGTAGGACCCGGGTTCAAATCCTACCTGTGTCACATGAGTTTGTAGACCAATCTGACTCATGTATGGTAGTTTTCTCATAGACCACCACCTGCTTCCGGTGAAGGAAAACATCGTGAGGAAACCTGCACATTGGCTGACTATTTAGTTTACTAGTGTGCATGCGGCTACTGCCACTAGATGGCGGTAGTCGTAAATAGTCACGTCAGATGCCTTTAGGCGACTTGAATAAAATCTGACTATAACACACTCGATAAGAAGTAGATCTACTGCAAACCAATCTTCATAAAATTTCGCATACACGTAGTAAGAAGTACTGAGATGGACATAGGGTACCTTTAATCCCGGGAAAATCACTGTTTCCGTGGGAAATTTACGCGGGCGAAAAGAAAATCTAGTAATTTTATAAATCTTTATACTAAACTTTTACTGCGTCAACGTGGCCTGACCTACCTCAATATTAGAGGACATAATTATTTTAAGATTACAAAATAAACTAGGTTATGAGTAGTGTTCTCATGTTGACGCATGTTCCCCACAACAAAATAAAACACTGTAGGCTGTTGGTCACCGTGACGGCTCAATCTCGACCGCAATTAGAGGACATTAATTACCACCCGCGCCGCCCACACGCGGAATAGTATGGACGTTCTCGCACATTTTGACCCAAAACTTACTATCATTAAGGGGTAAAGATCTACTAAGTACCAAAATGTCTTTATTACAAAAAGGACCTAGTCTTTTATTTATTGAAGCACTAGCTGTTGCCTGAAGCTCCGCCTGCGGAAAATTATGTGATTTTCATACAAACTGAAAGTTTCTCACCATAGCAGCCCATTAGGGCAAGGTTTAAATAAAGTAGCCTATTTTTGACATAGCGTAATCAACTAAATAATTTGATCAAAATCGGCCTAGCAGTTAAGCCCTGAAAGCGTAACAGACAGACAGAAAGACTTGAAGAATGGATACTGCAGTTAAAAATAATAGTAACAGAAATCAACGAGCCGATTCCATTTTTTACATGGGTAAAGACACCAGCAAAAATTACTTTAGATGGATGAAATTAGACCAACAAGTTGTATTATGGGTAATTAGAACTATGGTAACACCAACCATGGTACAACAGCGTGTAGAAAGTATAAAGGCTTATCCACAACACTCTAACACACAACCGATTCGCTAATGAAGATATTTGGGGCACTATCTCTGTGTCAATAAATATCCCGCCCCGCCCCCGCCTCGGGCTGGCCTCTTCCGCCCGCGCTCGTCTTTATTACGCCTTTACGAAACCGATATGAAACACCCCTTATTTCGAGATGGGAGATAAGCTTTACGATCCTCAGCTGATGGCTGGTTTGTTTCAAACACCTTGGAATCTAAATGCATCAGTGGTATATTGAATTTTTGGAGCATCATGGGTGCATAACCTACCTTTCTTACATGCTTGGTCCTACGTGCAATACAATTTGTTCTATGGTTAAATTACACTTGGTAACAGCACTATTCCGCAGAATACTATTGTGAGCATTATATCAGCTTTCTAGTGGACTGCAAGATCACAGAAAACCAGTCTGATAATTATTTTCGAAAGAATTGAAAATTATTCAAAGTTACTCGTAAAAAAGTTAAACACGACTCCTATGGAACCTAGTCTATGTTACCCTGGATAACGTGAAAAATCTAAAGATATCTCACACATCTATATCTGTCAAATAAATACATCTACTTACATGAACCCTAAAAACTTAACGCTCCTTTTTGGACAGTAGCGCAAAAAGTTCCTATGGCAACAAGGACCTAAGCTGTATGAGTCTGATTGTTGTTTTTTAAGGAAAACCATGTTGTTTACTCATTTTACTTTTATTAGAGTAGGTAGTAGGTATCCTGATGTGTTACCTGGTCCTATTTAGTTACTTATTCCTTAATATAACTATATTTATTCAATCTAATCAAGCCTGTCCCTTTACGCGCGTTTTGGACAAAGCACGTGATTAATAAGCAAATAATTGGCTCACGAAAGTAATTGCCTGGCTTCCACCATCTCCAAGCTGCTAAGTCCACATGCCTGACCTTTTAAGGTTCCTGTAATCGAACTCTGTAACCGAGCCAGCATCGTTATCCACCGACCAATTCTGGCAACACCTTCACTTTTTGCAGTTTTTTCCGACACTCCGTCAGGGCGAACGTCGGATTTATGACACACTTTAACTTCCCGACAAGTAAAGACATTACGACCCGTCTCTGTCCGCAAACAATGCGAATTCCTACCAAAGAATGCTGACGATTATCATCTAATTTGGTGCAAAATGGAGACGCGTTTTACGTGAAATGTAACCCAATTACTGTCGCACGCTCCGTAAAATGGCGGTTTATTTAAATTAATCGCATAATTACAGGTATTTAAGGTAAAATACAGAACTGAGCTGGCTTCCGTCAGGGAATTCTGTGATCCTTTTATTTATTTTTATTAACTGTAGATATTGAAAGAATTTTATAGCTTTTGTATTGAGAAATTCTTGAATGTCTAAATACATTCAATTGTACGATGAAGGTAGTCATATAAATATTGTTGGAAACTCCAATATAAAGAAAAAGAAGGTAAACCTTCATAGTATGTATTGTGATCATCTAGAAAAATTTGCATGATTCACTAGAAGCTAAAGACCTAAGAACTCCAGTGGAACATAATTTTACCATAAATATAATTTTGGCATATTTCAGAATGTTTTGGCTGTGTTTCGATAGAGCTGGTCAGATAAACGTTATTATAGATTAGCAGCTTCTCAAACTGTATAAACCTGATAGCATACCCCAGTAACGAAGGCACAGATCAAGCTCTAAATAGGGCTGGAATGATCACAAGAAGCTACTATACAGACGCTGGAGTTTTTGCCGTTATTACGGCTCGACGGCCGACGGCCGATATGGCACCGGCGAAGCGGATTTAAACATCTCACCGCAATTACGTATCCCACGGTTTATAATTGGTGTACCACTTACAGACACTGTGTAATTATCTCAATCACACTTCGTTAACAGCGAATCTGGAGCGATTAACACTCTGCTGGCTTTTTACCCGCGAATCAATCAGCTGCCGCCATTTTGTAATTGCAACAAGATGGCGGCGCAAAATGGCGGCTTCCATTCACGGTTTTTTCGTCTCTTGTCCTGCGTGCGTTACGTTAGTCATAACTGTTCACAACTTCTTGAAATAACGGATTAAGTACCGGGTTAGTAATGAAAAAGAAAACTTAATACCGATTTAAAATTTATTACTGCTTAAATATTAAAATAGAGTATGATATACCCAATTCCCCGAGACCCGTATAGGGTTTTGAGTTACCTGGTAACTCACGTTGGTGGCGACCCACTGAATCTACCTGTTACTTTGCAGAATTTTAACAACTGCCCTATTGTAATGTCGCTCAGATCATCCTCAGATACGACGTCTGAGCCCAATACTTCTCTTCTTGCAGCGGCATATGCAGGACATTCTGCTACTAAATGAAAGCTAGTTTCTTCTTCTTCCAGACAGCTGGCAAAGCATTGTAAACTCTCATAGAAAATCAAATTAATACGATATCATTCACTATAAATAGAAATAATCATCAAATTATAATTTATTATTCTCACTTTTGTAATTGTCCTTTTTAAATCTCCAAAATCAGCGTAACAATCAGCTTTTTAGCGATCGAATCTTGCGCATACCGGAGCGGTCTCGGCATGGCAAAGGCGTTATTTCGGCAATGCCGCGCCACTTTTTCCGCTCTCCTTTTAATTGCACTGTATCATCGCATACTAAACTGCCCTTTAATTTTTTGCTACTGCGCGCGTAATGACATAATCGCGGCCGGCGAGGAAGCCCCGACTTCTTTTTATTGGCTGGCAACATCGGCAGATGCCTGCGTCTCAGATAAACATTCAGATAGATCGTACATGATTATTCCTCCATTTAGTATATAAAACCAATGTTTTTTACCCAAGATAACCATCATTTACGTATAAAGGAAGGAAATTTTATTTATTTGTATAGAAAGAAAGAAAGAAATTAAATTTATTGACTAAACACAAACTGCGACAAGGTAGACACAAAACAAAAACTTATTATTAACCTTTTATATAGTAGGTGTCGCAGTGGTTGCCAATAGGTCCTTGCTCAGCATAAAGCTGCAGCGCAATGCACTGCAGCGCTGACAATTCTGCAAGTCCCTATAGATTTTGGGTGACATTTGGAACCACATATATATTAAAACTAAGTTGAGTTGTAGTTGTAGGGATATAGAAAAAAAAACAATACATACTTAGAAATATCAAAACAAAAAGATATGTAGTTCGTAAATTAAACGAAATGCGTCCAGGGAAAACTCAAATCTGCGGCTTCTGATCTTCAAGTAGGTAGCTTTTGTATTGGGATTTAAAACTTGTTAAAGCTTTGAGATCCCTATATGTACAGATATCGATTATAACATATGCGAAGAATTGATGATTAAATTAATTTATTGGTCCTCGTTGAGTTGCCTGTTACTTCCATACTAATGGATACTTCCATTCCATACGAATGGATGGAATTATTTATTCCAAATTCTGCGGTGCTTATCGGTGGAGGGTCCAAGCCCTGGTTTGGGGGGTCTTGCCGTTCGGCTTCTCGCCAGAAACAGGACTCTTACCAAGCTTGGGCTGTAGCGCGGGCTGCCGCTGATCCAAATACCAGCGCTATAAGGAAAAAATATAACTCTGCCTCCAGGTCCTACAAAAAGCAAATGGCTGCGGCTAAGGCCAAGTTCATCGGCAGAGTTGGTGAGAGGCTCACCCGCCATCCTTCTGGAAGTCGTGCATTTTGGTCTCTCGCTAAAGCTGTCCAGGGGAACTTCTGTCGGCCATCGCTCCCACCTCTACGCAGGGTCGATGACTCTTTTGCCTACTCCCCGAAAGATAAAGCCGACCTTCTGGCCTCTCTTTTCGCGGCGAACTCAACCCTTGATGACCAGGGAAATACCCCTCCATCAATTCCTAAGTGTAGTACTTCTATGCCAGACGTCCGCTTCGTGCAAAGTACTGTGCGCAAAGTACTCCGTTCCCTGGACATCAACAAGTCGTGCGGGCCTGATGGCATCCCTGCTGTCGTGCTAAAAACTTGTGCTCCTGAGCTGGCATCGGTTTTGACGCGGTTGTTTCGGTTCTCCTACTCCTCAGGTATTGTCCCGAAGTCTTGGAGATCGGCCCCTGTGCACCCGATCCCTAAAAAGGGAGATCGCTCGGACCCGTCTAACTACAGGCCTATTGCCATTACCTCCATACTATGCAAAATAATGGAAACCATTATTAATCAGCAACTTTTGGGGTATCTTGAGGATCACCAGTTGCTAAGTGATCGCCAATATGGGTTCCGTCGCGGCCGCTCAGCTGGTGATCTTCTTGTCTATCTGACACATCGTTGGGCTGAGGCAATTGAGTGTAAGGGCGAGGCTTTGGTCTTTAGTTTGGACGTGGCGAAGGTCTTTGATCGGGTGTGGCACGAGGTGCTTCTCTCCAAACTACCTTCGTACGGGCTTCCCGAGAGGTTATGCGTATGGCTGGACAACTTTCTCAGGGAACGTAGCATAAAGGTCGCTGTGGACGGATCATGCTCGGAATCCAAACCTGTGAATGCTGGCGTCCCCCAAGGCTGCGTCCTGTCACCCACACTGTTCATTCTGCATATCAATAACATGTTGCAAATCAGCAACATGCATTGCTATGCAGATGACAGTACTGGAGATGCCTTATATCATGGACGTGCTAATCTCTCTCGTGAGGCTACTGAGGAGTGTCGGAGCAGGATTGCGTCGGACGTTAACGTGTCTCTTGAGCGAGTCTCAGAATGGGGCAGACTAAACCTAGTCCAATACAACCCCAACAAGACACAAGTCTGTGTGTTCTCTGCCAAGAAGACCCCTTTTACGAAGGAGCTCCATTTTGAAGGCACTAACCTAAATGCGAAGCCAAGTATTGGAATTCTGGGGGTCGACATTTCGAGCGAGGTTCAGTTCGGTGGTCATTTGGAGGGTAAAGCCAAATTGGCTTCTAAAAAGATTGGTGTGCTCGGGAGAGCGAAGCGGTATTTCCAGCCGCATCACAGGATGCAACTTTATAAGGCACAAGTCCGGCCTCATATGGAATACTGCTCGCATCTCTGGGCTGGGGCACCGAAATATCAACTCTGCCCATTTGACCGCATTCAGCGAAGAGCTGCTCGAATTGTCGGCGACTCCAGAATCTCTGATCGTTTAGACTCTTTGGCTTTACGCAGAGATGTTGCGTCCCTCTGCATTTTCTATCGCATTTACAACGGGGAGTGTTCGCAGGAGCTATTCGACCTTATACCAGCCGCTGTATTCCACCACCGTACCACACGCCTTAAGGAGAAGTACCACCCCCACCACCTTGATGGTTGGTGTTCAACCACTGCCCGTTTTTCGCGCAGCTTTTTATTGCGCTGCACTAAGCTGTGGAATAAGCTTCCCTTAGCGGTGTTCCCGAATAGATTCGACATTGGGACTTTCAAGAAAAGAGCCTATCGCTTTCTCAAAGAGTCGGCAACGCATCAGTGACCTTTTTAGGGTCGTTGGTGTCTATGGACTGCGGTGATTGCTTACCATCAGGCAACCCGCATGCCCGTTTGCCTACTATTCTATATTAAAAAAAAAATAATAATATTATAAATGCGAAACTCTGTCAGTCTGTCTGCCTGACTGTTACGCTTTCACGGCTAAACCACCTTACCGATTTTGATGAAAATTGGTATGAATAGAGTTGAAAATCCGGAGTCAAACATAGGCTACTTATTTTTTCAAAAATCTATCTCCAAGGGGCTGAAATGCAAGATGTAGATTTATTTTTAGCATAGTAGTAGTGTATTTGACGGTAGTGCAAAAACGGAACCCTTTTAAGATTACTTTGTTGTCCGTCTGTCCGTTTGTCTGTCAAACTTTTTTTCACAGAATCCACGGTTACTTTTAGCAAAAAAATAATCAAAATTATACGTCAACGTTATCAGGAGATGTTATCGTAAATGTTGCGAATTTTTGCATATTTTGCGATTTCTGACAGCAATCAAAACCTATTGGGTACTTCCCGTTGACCGAAAATTATGAAATTTGGCAAAAAGCAAGGTCTAACAGTGTACAGGAATAAATCTGAAAGTTGTAAATATGTTGTTGAAAGTTTAAAAAAAGCGGTACTAATCGATGCAGTTTGAGTCCTAGGGATGGATTTGAAACTAGTTGGTCTTTTAGTTAGAACTATAATGTGAAATACTTTGCTTATACGGAACCCTCGGTGCACGAGCTTGACTCGCACTTGGCCGGTTTTTTTTATTTTTCTTATCAGATTTTCTCTTAAAACTACTTAAACAAATATAAAATCTATAAAAGCGTTCTGCCTCGCCCCTTTACGCAAACCAAAAGTACTATTGTATACAACTACATAATTTACACTTGTATTGTCTAGTTAAATTGAATATCAATGAATTTACCAGTTTTGTAGAAGTTAACACATAGCGAGGTATGCCACGCGGCTCGATAAGGTACCATAAGAGTCTGTGGATAGATGAATGTCCTAGGATAAATGTTATTATAGACTTGTGGTTACTTATAATTATGTGTTTAGATTAGAAACATCCAGCTTCAATCAAGGAATAGGTTATTATTGAGATTATCCTATTATCCGTCTATTCTGACTCTACATAACTGCGGAATAAGCTTTTCTCAGTTCCCGAATAGGTTCGACATTGGGGCCTTCAAGAAAAGAGCCTATCGCTTTCTCAAAGAGTCAGCAACGCATCAGTGACCTTTTTAGGGTCGGTGGTGTCTATAGACTGCGGTGATTGCTTACCATCAGGCAACCCGCATGCTCGTTTGCCTATTATTCTATATAAAAAAAACTTAAAAGTCAAGCTTGGTTACTGGTCGTTTCGCTACAGTCACATCGGAAAAATATTCACTGTCACGCAGTTAATTACTTTTCTGTTATACTAGTACTAGCTTTCGCCCGCGGCTTCGCCCGCGTGAATTTCCCACGGGAACAGTGCTTTTTCCCGGGATGAAAGGTACCCTATGTCCTTTTCCGTACTTCCAGCTATGTGTATGCGAAATTGCAGGAAGATTGTTTCAGTAGATAAAGCGTGAAGAGGTAACAAACAAACAAACAAACCAACAAACAAACAAACTCACTTTCGCATTTATAATATTAGTTAGGATTAGGATATGTAATAACGAAACGGCCAAGCCCATAGGTGACTAATGTGTAGAGTTTCTGAAGTTAAGTTGCAGAGTTAGGGCGTGTAGAGTTCACACTCTAAGCTTGGCTGTATATGATATCTGATAACTTTTAACTGCCACATGCTCTCGTTTTGGCAACAATTTACTTAACACTTTACCGGACAGTAGACGAGACACAATAGAAGTTTAATTGTTGTTACTGCGATATTATATTTGTGAATGTTTGCGAGTTTATTATACGGGATAATTTAACGATTAGTCTAAACCAGGGCTTGTACCAGTACCAAAATCTTCATACAAACTTCCGAAAAGTACTTTCCAGTACTTTATATGAGAATTAGTTACCGATAACTGGCGGTAACAAGTTCTGCCAGATGCGGAGTCATGGGACGCATCTAGTGTTAATAAAATAATGGATAAATTAATTTTATCAAGACAATATTCCTTGATAAAAATGATGTGTCAAAGTTTTGTTTTTCTACCCATAGATATATTGCGTACTGCATAAATATATAGAGACATATAGTAGGTATGATATGTACAATCAAGTAAACATTTATTAACACGAGTTACGTATGTAATCAATCAATCAAATAGTATTATTATAGTAGATTGGAATAATAAACAGCCGTTTCAATTGCCATACTTGTATCCAGTCTTCACACAACTATTTATTAGTTTGCTCTGAAAGGTTTTTGCTCTATTAAAGTCAAAGTCAATTGGTTTTTATTTAAATTGGCTTAAAATAGCACTTTAAAATAGTCATCCTAATAATCCTAATAATAATATTATAAATGCCAAAGTTTGGATGTGAGTTTGTGACTTTGTGAATTTGTGAGGATGTTTGTTACTCAATCACGCAAAATCTATTGGACGAATTTCGATGAAATTTAGAAAAATACGGGAATAGCACACAGGGTACTTTTATCTCGAAATTTCCACGGGAGCGAAGCCCCGGGGCGCAGTATACTAGTCGTCTAATAAAATAGATTGGTTAGTTGACGTCAGTAAATTATTTAAAGCTAAGGTTTTTACCGCCCCCAAAGCGCAAGTGGAGAAGACGCGGCGAGTGTGGTTACAAAGAATAAAAAATAGTTGTCCTGGATAATCATGTTTTTGACTATACACCTACATACAACTTTATAATAACACACGTACATTTTATATTAAACTAGCTTTTGCCCGCGGCTTCGCCTGCGTGAATTTCCCACGGGAACAGTGCTTTTTCCCGGGATGAAAGGTACCCTATGTCCTTCTCCGTACTTCTAACTATGTGTATGCAAAATTTGAGGAAGATTTTTTCAGTAGATGAAGCGTGAAGAAAAACAAAACAAACAAAGAAAAACAAACAAACAAAAAAACAAAGAAAAACAAACAAACTCACTTTCGCATTTATAATATTAGTTAGGATTATGACATCAAAGTAGACAAAGACTTGAAATAACAACTATCATATTATTATAAACGACCTAATTATATTGTACAGAAGCAGATTATAAATAAGAATGAATAGGTAGGATACAAAACCAGAATGAATAAAATGTGGAATGAAATATTAGCAATAAATTCTTATTAACACGTAAATATCAGATAATAATTCTATATTGATACCACAGTTGTTGTAGAGACAGATCTTACAGAATTTTCCCCTGCAACAGATATTTACATTTCTTAAAATCATACAATAAAAAGTTTGCTATTTAGTACATATATAAATCTGATATTGAGTTAGTATGTACCAAATAAATTCATCAACAAAATATAGTTTATTTTACGCAGATAAAATATACTATAAGAAGAAGGTTTACATAATCATGTCACAAACGCCACTGTAGGATTATAATTATGCCAATTTAATCACAGTAGGATCTGTTTCATGATGAACTATACCAAAGATATTTTGCCTAATTAATAGCATTTCTATTATTAAAAAACACCATTTCAATGCTTTCTGAATATAATTATGGTTAAGTCTGAATTCCAAAAAAAGTTTCACACTTATCTGTAATCATTTGGCATTTCTTTGGTTGATAAATATGTAAATGGAACATTCTTAGTCCTAGATTGGTGTTATATGGCAATAAAATGTTATGGGCTCGGCTCGTGCGGCTTATTATAAGCTTCAATTTAGTTACACCTGGCTCGATTCTGTCTGTAATCAACTTTATCAAGTTACTGGCTAGCTTTAGTAAGTTACTATCTACATTTGTTAATATCTCAGGTTTTAAGCGGGTCTTAACGCTGTGAAATAAACGTTGTAAACTGTTCAGCTGTGGAAACCGAATTAAATTTCATTTAGTAGTTTTTGCGTGATGAGCTTACAGGAAAACAGACAGAGAGACAGACAAATATCAAACTAACATATAATCAATCTCTGTAGCTTTATTTGTAAGTAAAGATTACAAATCTTTTGTCTCGTTTAGTTGATTTTGGCCTACAGTGTGTATTCAGCTTAAATTAATTCAATCTTCTTTTTTTTTATTTAAGATCTATGTTTTGTCTATACTATGCTCTTGTCGGTAAAATCAAAAATTCTTTATTAAAACTTGGCCTTCAAAGAAGACTCTTTTTCACGTCAAAAACTAATTATTTAATCATAGTATATTATGTGTCAAAGCTACAAACTACTAGCATTTCGGAACGACCACTGCTGAGAAGAAATGCCGATAGAAACTTATGAAACAGTGGTATTCGCCACGCCTCTCTCTCTATTCATAGCATGACGTATCCTCCTTGATACGACACGCCTGCCTTTTCTTTCATTTGACTCACATAACTCTTTCTCGGTCTCCCTGGACCTCTTCTTCCCTCATTTTTCTCATATTATTTCAAAATATTTTCAATTAAGTCACCGTGTCGTATCATGCCAATCATTCTCCCTCTTCTATTTCCAATTTCACTGAGTATTCTCCTCATCACTATTAAAATCAATAATGTGCAGATGGCGTGCTAAAGCGTCTCCTTGCATGTTGAGAGCTGCCACTTCTATGAGACGGATTATACTACCACATAATAAATAACATTTTCTCTAAAAAGCGTACCATCAGTGATTACGAGGTCTGTTTGTTTTTTTTTTCATTTTTCTATAGGATTTTTTTTTGGTAACGTGGCCAGATTCATAGTAGCTCTGCAAATATAATAAGCGATTTTCTGACAGCTAAATTAAGAAAAAAAAAACAGTACAAAAAAGTCTCAACAGATAGCGTTTTATGAAAGCCGAGTCGTAATAATGGCTGAACCTATATGGTGCACTTTTTCTTGTCAACCAGAGGCAGAAAAAAAATACAGAAAAAAAATACACCTAACAGTTTGACAGTTGCACAAATTACAATATTGGTACTTTTTAAATGTTTTTTTTTACTAAGTTTTATTTTAAAAAAAATGCCAATCCCGTGAATTTTTGCTTTTTGTATGGAACTTTTTCTCTCGCCTTTACTTAAGCGCCATCTATGATGTCATCTGGAACTATTTTTTTTTTAATTTGGATTTCGGAAAATCCCTCATTAAACCGGCCAAGTGCGAGACGAATTCACGTGGAGAGGGAACATACCAACTCTTATAGGTTTTCCTATTTAAAGAAATATTTATATTTATTTACTTTGCACATCTGTGTTTGGGTCATAGGATTACACCATCCTACCAAATTTCACCTGATTTAGTCCAGTAGATTTGGAACAAATTGGCTGTGATAGACGGACATACAGACAGACGCACGAGTGATCCCTATAAGGATTCAACTTTTTTGTACGGAACCCTAATAAGAGTAACATAACGAAATTATAACCCCTAAAATAACCTATCATTGCACACCAAAAAGTTTGAAAAAAAGGAAAGCTGGTCGTTTGCCTTCTAACCTCATACAACAATAACGACCACGGCATTTCTTGATTCATACTTTTTCGGGTTGTAGTTTTAAAACGATGCTTAATTACTTTAGACTGTAATAACAGTTTAAAGTAACTAGTCGTTCGCTGCGAACGTAGACCTCGCGACTATTAAAATACAATATTTATTTTCACAAAAAATTAAATATCTCAAAAACGGCTGGACCGATTTTGATGCCCAACGAACTTGAAAATTCTATTAACCATCCCTACATATATTCCAACTTTCATCAAAATCGGAACAACTGTTCGAGAGTTATCGCGGAACAAACATACATACATACATACATACATACATACAAACAATGTGTTTTTCGCTCCAACTTGAATTATAGCCCTCGCTCGCTTCGCTCGCTCGGTTAATTATTACTTTGAAGGAATGTCGGCATTGGTTCTCATCAACAAAAAATGAATGCGCCGAAGCCCGAATGAAGTAAACATTGGCTATCATGTCACGCTAGGAAGGTATCGCACATCCATCAATTAAACTGTGCCATTAATAATGCAGTACAGTCCACAATTAGACACTAGCAACAGAAATACCGTAAATGCACTTTATAATTTTACAATTTGCCGCCGAACTGGAAACGAATACGGCAACTGTATTTTTTTTAATCTATGGTCTGCGTCTATGGTCATTTCAATTGGAAACAGTTTGAAAAAAAGTTCGTATTTCAAAAAAGTTGTAGCGGTCACGCGGCCAGTTACAATTGCGCTTGCACATACCAAGTGAGTCCTTGAACTTTATTTTTAGGGTTCACTACCCAAAGAGTAGATACAGGAGCCTATTACAATGTGTGTTGCTTAAAATTTTAGAAGGCGGTATTTATCGAATTTGAAGAGGTATGCAAATAAACATTCTAGGTATACATCGTCATAGTCATAATACACAAAATTATGAATCTATAGTAACAATTTCTATTAGTATAATATTTACAGCAAAATTGGTCGAGTACTGTGATACACACCAAAAGCGCATACTTCACTTATTAGTTCTATTAGGTGAACAAATGCACTTTAAGCAAAGCTCTATCTGAAAAGGAAATGTAACAGTGACAGAACAAGAGTTAATGATAAGTCATATAGTTTAAGTGTTAATAAATTTGTGAACAATTATTTTTATTCAAAATATTTGTAGATAATAATTACTTATACGGAACCCTGGATTGACAACCATATTTACGCTTAACCGGTTATTCAATTATTACTCAACTACATTATTAATGTAAGTTATATTTATGAAATTGTAGCTATTTTATCTGGAACCTGTTTTGTCGTAATAGGTCAAATAAATACATACAATTGAAGATAACTAATTAGTTCCTACGAAACTGTGTATTTAAGGAACACAACAACTTTATCTTCTAATTAAATGTTAATAAACAAAAAACCATTAGGGCTTTCCTAGCTGAGGCCCAAGTTATAAGCGGAGAGCAATAAACTTATAGCTTTGTCGTTTTGACAACTTTTCCTTGTGATTATTTAGTTTTTTTTTTTTTAACTTTTATAGGATCAAAATATTGTCCGTCTTTCTATCTGTCGCCTTATTTCCAGAAAGACGAAGAAGTATTAAGTTAAAAATAATTTAAACAAGTTTAGGTATGCAATCCCTAGAGATGTATAATGGAATCAAACAAAAACATAGCCAATTTTGCCACGTATAATATACTAGCCGCACCCCGGGGCTTTGCTCGCGTGGGAATTTCAGGATAGAAAGTATCCTATGTGCTGTTCCCCGTATTTTTCTACCCGTATACCAAATTTCATCAAAATTTTATCAAATTCTGCGTGATCGAGTAACAAACATCCTCACAAACTCACATCCAAACTTTCGCATTTATAATATTAGTAGGATGTTGTACTCGTAAAAAGGTCAAAACTCTTTATCAGCCAATCAATCAAAGTTTTATT
Source organism: Ephestia elutella (assembly GCA_018467065.1). Lineage (NCBI taxonomy): Eukaryota > Metazoa > Arthropoda > Insecta > Lepidoptera > Pyralidae > Ephestia > Ephestia elutella. The sequence continues at coordinate 2,178,055 of CM031586.1, read as the reverse complement.
ATTTAACCTTTATTGTCCTACTGTTAGGCAACGGTCCTCCACTGTCTTCCAATCTCCTTTGTCCAATCAAAAATATTTGCACAAATATCAGAAAATATTTTATTTTACTAATTAATTTTTCTTCTCGTTGGGTGCAAATCACGAGAATCAGCGTTTTCGTCCGCTTGCCGCTAGCTCACTTCATTCCGCGACAAAAACTAACCGGACTAGATGTAACGGCTTGCGCTACGCCGCGCCGGCGCATCGCCCCGCGACCGCGACGCATTGGAGATATATAGAGCTGTATATAAGAAGTGTTTTTTTTTTAAACTATCTGCGCTTTAAAGCTATGGTTGGGCAGATTTCATTCTATCCCTCCATACTCCACTTTCATGAAACTTTCGGCACAATCTGTGGCCGCCTGTGCTAGCAGCTACTCTTCAAAGATGCTCAGGAGACAGGAGGAGGTGAGGAGACTAGATCTTGCAATTCAAATGATTTGTTTCTTTGTGATGTGTATTTACTTTGTAATAACGTAAATAAATACAAACTGCCAGGAACTTGGCTTTGAGTAGCGAACTTTTAAATTGATTTAACAGAAGAATAATTAAATATAAAACAAAAGATCGTCGTTACGAAAATTTGGTAGTTGATGGAATATTTAAAATTCAATTATCATCGCACTGACAGCTGTCAGTGCGCGTATATTCCGATCAATGCAACGTAGGATTATATGTGCGTGAACACAATCTGTACTGAGGATGTGGGTCAAATTCGACGTGCATGCTTTTAAAAAGAAACAAAGGACCAGTTAAAGTTTGTAATAAAACAATATTTATATTAGGTAATAAAGCAAATAAACGACGATCTATTTCTACAAAAAACAATCTTCGTTTTTAACTTTTTTTTTTACTGTGTACTACGGTTTTATCAGCTCTATATAAATCCCCATCTCGAACTGTTACAGAGTGGCTATTTTTATGAAAATCATTTGCAATTAGTTAAATAAGCAGCTCCTTGTATTAATTGCTATATTGTTGAGTTATGATTCCTAATTGGTAATCGCACTGAGACGGACGCGCCTGAATGGTCCGGACGAGATGAGAATACACCACGGGCTTTCCTCTTTTTACCGAGTGGGTTGCGGGGTCAAACGACCCCAACTTTGACGCATCATAGCTTTGAAACTATAACTCGTATCAAAATAAATGTAAGAACTTATTTGTAGGTAATTTATTGATAAATCCATTGATCATTTTGGCCTTACTTGTATAGTTTTCCTAAGAATCTGAGAAAATCTGTAAAACGGGACATGTTTCAAGGGAAGAATGGGGGAATGGGGGGAAGCGGGGAAGCGGGAGAGTCGCGTATTTTAATGTACTCATATACCTATAGGTATAACAGAGAAACAATAATTTTGACAGCGACTTTATGTTTTACTGATACTATGTTTAAATATGTTACATCACCGCTGTGATCGGACTTTTTTAATTTTTGCTAGTAGTTTGTAGCTTTGAGACATAATAGACTAAAGTGGTCAATGTAACTTTTAGTATCATCGTATCATAGACCACTTTAGTTCCAGGCTACTCTATTATGATTAAATAATTAGTTTTCGACGTGAAAAAGAGCCTTCTTTGAAGGCCAAGTTTCAATAAAAAAAATTGACTTTGACTTTGACATTAATTCTGTAAATAATGCCTCCACTGGTAAAGTGTGGTAATTGGGTTCTTGTCTGCTGCATTAAATACTACTTATTTCTTTTTAATTTGCACCGAACCGACCAGTTAGTGGAGCACTTACCCTAATACCACGTATTGACTGTAAATGAATGTGTAATTGTGAAAAGCTGGGTCGCAATAGTGAAATGATCTAGTTTTGCAGGAAGCTTTTTAAGTTCCATTAGTCGATTTGAATAAAACATCAATTTTTATTCTGATATTACACTGCACAATAATCATAATCGTATTGAAAATTATAATTTAAAAAACCAGCGTGGATCGTACAAGCGCGAGTTGTATTCGTGCTTCGAGGTTCCGTACTACTAAGATTACAGTATTTTTGAAATTTTTGGTAATATCACAAAAACTTTTTTATTTATAGGTGCACGTACACTTTAAAACTTTTTTGTAAATAATTTTATAAAACCTAAAAAATATAATAATAATAAAAAAATATAAAAAAGTTTTGATTGGTTTCTACAGTACACGGGTATTAAAACCTGGACACAGAATACTTTACATAGCCCATAGAATACTTTACATCAAAAAAAATAATTAAATTTGACAAATAAAAATCCACCGTTTTGATAAATCGCCCGGTGGTATGTCCTGCTGGAAGCTCTTCTGGAAGGACGGATAATTTTTGTGAAACGTCCTGCCGGAAGACGCCAAAAGTCCTGCTGGTAATACGAGATTGTATGAAAAATGGTCTGGTCCTTCCGGCAGTACGGTGACCTTGGGCTCACGTCGCCAGGGCACGAACGTGCCGCCCCGTGTATACTCGTGCGCCATCGCTTGCTGACTAAAAGCCAGTACAGTATAGCAACAGATTTCTCTTTTTCAAGAAAGGGACAGAAATACTGAATTTTTTCATATAATTTTGAACCCTATTAAGACTCTGTGATCGAAAAAAGTTGCGTCCTTCCGGAAGGTCTTAAAAACCTGCTAGCGGGACTCCGGGCGATCTATCATTAAAATTTTTGACATGATTTATTGTTATAATGGCAATAAACACAAATCCAGTAGGAAGTTTAGTGATAAGATCCTGTTGGTGTTCTTTGTATACGGAACCCTAAAAACAATGGGTTTTTGTACTACAATATTAATATTGTATTAAGAAGTTCTGTGTGGTCCGATAAGATACATCTAAGTAATAACTACATATATAGTTTTTATTATAAATTAAGTAATTCCGATCAATTTCATATAAAAAATAGAAAAAAATTGTATCAAGTCAATACATTAAGTAGTTATGACTTAACTTTAGCAGAATCGACACCCAGCTAGGTCAATCTTAAGATAACTTTTGCATCTTGACCTAACCCGTATTTTTTACCATAAAAAAAAAAACTTACAAAGAATGTATGTTAAAATTACCTGAAATAAGTATACCTAATTTCATTTCATTATTGCATGTGTAATTCATCCAAATAGACTAGTGATTTACTGCGACTGGACACGACAACGTACGAGTACTTGAGTTACGATCACGGATAATAGTTTTTGTTACATCGTTGCTATTACCACAATTACTAACAAAATAATTAGCATATGCCGTTGTTTTTCGTATATTTCCTCCATTTAATATGGCTTCAATTGTTAATTCAACAATAATTATAATATAAATAATACATTTTATTTACTTATACAATTACCTATGCGTGACGGAGGTTTTTAATAGTATATTTTGATACAAGTGTGCTATGTTAGCCATTACGATACGAGGCGATAATAAAGCGGAGTCTCTAATGAAAAATTTACGTACACGCGTGTCAAAAGGCACTTGAAGTCAACATTTTTGATAATTGAGATTAATAAAAAAAAATTAAAATGTGAAAAAAAAACATTTCAAAAGCTTGCATAACATTTGGCAGTGTAAATTATTCTTTGCTTTTTTAAACAAAAAAACTATTTATTTTTCTTATTTGATACTATATTCAATATTAACCTGTTAAATTAAGAAAGCTTTGTGGAAAATGTTCTAAATAGAAAATTTAAGTAGACACCTATAAAAGGAGAATGACAAATATGATATTGGATTGGTTGCTCGCGCGCACAAATTAATGAAGCTTGTCACGTCCACCTGTTCCATTTCACAGCTCCGCGCAGTCACCGGTGACCGATCACTGATATTATCTGGTACAGCACTAATACCACGTACGATATTGTGGTCGGCGGTGCAATGTCCTCGCCTGTTAACTTTTCTTAATTAGAGTTTAATCCAAATTCCACTAACGTATAAACTCTACACGGGCTATCTCTACAAGCCCTTTACAAACTCTACACCTTATTCAAAATATCTGGCTTGGCCGTCTCGCCACCGTTATAGGTGAAAAATTTGTTCACTTTTGTTTTATACAATAGTTCTTGTAGTAACCAAACGGCCAAGACACATATTTTGACTAAGGTGTAGAGTTAGTGAAGTTAGGGCTTGTAGAGTTAGAGCGTGGAGTGAGAAACTAGGCTCTAAATGAGATCTGATAATTTTTAAAAGTGCGAGTCATATATGGTCTCGTCTTGGCATAAAAAACTATTATAACAAGAACTGTATGTGTATGTGCGGGGTAATGCGGCAAGTATCCTGGGCACACTGTCTCGATGCGGCGTATTCGAGGAGATTTTTTATTTGTAAGTGTTACCTAATACATTGCTATGTGTATGTATGAGAACTGTGTAAAAAGGCTAACTGAAGTCTTAATTATGTCTCAATGGTGTTAAATAACCATTGAGACATAATTAAGACTTCAGTTAGCATAGTCAACACCCAGGGCAGTGTCGCGTCCGACCTTATCACTCTTCCAAACTATATGTAGAGAAGAATTATTATTCTCTAATTAGGGCGTCGATTGTGCTAACTTAAGTCTTAATCATGTCTCTATGCCTTACAACAGTTACAGATTTAAGAATTATTATTCTTCTCCACAGTTTAGAAAGATATTTTTAACAATAACATGTCAACACGTCAAATGCCAATGCACTTTACCGGAAAAAGAGGGTAGTTAGGTGGTAAGCTGAAAAAAACTGGTTTTGTACGGCCTAGTGCGTAGCCCGGGGCGAACCTTGTAACAACTATTATACTAATTGAGGTTAATGTGTGATTATAAGCAAGTATTTATCTCCTAAACACAAGGCATATTTAATTTATTAACGCGTGCATATACTTAATTAATTAACTGATGGAAAACGTTGAAGTTACTTATTTAATTAATGGATAATATAATAAATACGTACTGTGGGTGGGTATTAATTTAATATTTAAATTATGCGTAATTTAAATTTAATCATTGTTTAGTAGTATAAGAGTGTGTGTTTCGATATATTTGTTGCAGAAATTGATTTTAATCGAGTTTGAATATACCGATCACTTTTTTTTGTAACACAACCGTTTAGTTTTTTGTCTAGAATACACTATTAAAATAACATCCCTGTATCAAAAATAAGTGCACCTTAAGCTGTAGTTAGTTTCAACTGACTTTACTTTATAATCAAACAATTTCTAGTAATTCGAAAAGACTAAACAAAAGCTCTAACTACGTATTTAGTTAAAACTGACGAGTTAATTAACAGACTTTGAGTCGATCAGGTATAATTTATCGAATGAATAAACGTTTATTTGATTAAATTTGAACACGCGACTGTGAAGGCGTGACCACATTATGGATGCTCGGTAATCAGCAATTGAACCGGCATTTTTTGATAAGCCAGTCGAATTCTTTGCAATTCAAAGCATAGTTACTTCTTCATCATAAAATTTAAGAGCGAGGCTCTTGTCGGTGGAGTTCCTTCCATTTTTCTCTTTCCATTGCCAACTCTTTCACTTCTTTATACGACACGACGTTCACTTTCTCCTTTATTTGCCTCATATAACTCTGTCTTGGCCTCCCTGGGCCCCTTCTTCCTTCTATCTTTCCTTCTATGATGTTTCTTAAAAATGCATCGTGTCGTATTAAGTACAAAGTACTAACATTTTCCCCCTTCTGTTTTCTATATTTCTAATAATGGTTCTTTTTAGCATAGTTACTTAAATTTGTTTAGTGTGACTATCCTTCCAATTCTACTATATCTGGGTAAAATTAGACGTTGACTTAATTGGGATATTAACGCAGAGACGAAACAGCTGATCGTAGAAACTTTAAACTTGCAGAGATAATCAGAATAGTTTGTCAAAAAAAAAATTTTTTTTGCAAAACTTTTTGATAGTTATTTACACAGGGTGACATCCCACATCTAGGTAAATTTTCGCAGCAGGTTTTGATGTTGAAAACTGAGTGGATTTTAAGGAAATCTATAGCAAAAAGTATACTTTTTTTACTCTCCCAAACAAATTGACCGATAGGTGATCGGACTTCGAGTGAGTAAGCTGTTGCGAAAATTTAGCTGATGAATAAAAGTCACCCTATATACTTCAGAAAATACTTTGTTTTTGCGCGATTATTATGTTGAAGGATTTAAACTTTTTAGACTTTTATATTGACATGGTTATTCAACCGTATTACGGTCTAAATATATCAAAATTTTCTGGCCATAACTATACACGAGGACGCAATTGCAGCTAATTGCACATTTCTATTGCACCACCGACTCAAATCAGCTGTTTTGCATACACCTACTTACTGGAAGTATAAAGAAATTATTTATGCGCCATTTTTTCGTGGAGCAATCGCCGACCGCGAACACAGATTGGAAATAATACGAAGGTATACCTAGTTGTAAAGTTAAAATCAATGTTTATACTTTATTCTTGAGGAGAGGTATTAATAGCGTAAGGAACACATAAAAATGAATTTTGGAAATTATACCACGGAGGTTGTGAAAATATGAAAAACGAAGCTACTATTTAATATTTCCACTAAAATGTTTGGACTAAATTTGTACATTTATAATCTACATAGAGAAAGGAGGAAAAAGTCTACTCGTGACGTATATAAATAAATAAAAAAAGCCTTTATTATGTCCTTAACTTTACAATAAAATAAATATTTTTTTCCGTAAGTATTTGTTAGTGAAGTAAATAAAGAATACCTGATGTTCTGGCTTGCAATCCTTATTCCTTCCAACTTCCTAATATTCTGACTTACTCAATAAAATAAAGAGATACAACTAAATTATATTAGACTAGCGACGCCCCGGGGCTTAGCTCCCGTGGGAATTTCGAGATAAGAAGTACCCAATGTACTATTCCCGGTATTTTTCTACCCGTATACCATCGAAATCCGTCCAGTAGATTTTGCGTGATTGAGTAACAAACATCCTCACAAACTCACAGACTCACATCCAAACTTTCGCATTTGTAATATTACATTAGGATCAGTGGTTCTCAAACCTTGATTTTTTTTTATAGAATAGTAGGCAAACGAGCATGCGGGTTGCCTGATGGTAAGCAATCACCGCAGTCCATAGACACCAACGACCCTAAAAAGGTCACTGATGCGTTGCCGACTCTTATTAGTTCCCTATTATTAGTTTTTCGTCTGTAATCACCTTATACCTTTAAAGTTGCTTTTGATCCCTGTTAGTTTTACCAAGAAGTTGTATTTCTCCATTCTCGATGTGTTGCACCGCGACTCCGTGTTGATTTCCGATTGTGCATAATTGCATCACTTATGCATGCATGTGCTGATTTATTGTACTGGAAGTGTGAATTTGCTGGGATAGATAATTACACCTTTCTTAGAAGTCTTACTAAGTAAATATGGTCTACGGCCATAGAAGGGGAAATAAATATGTATAAAACACTTTTTTATTCAAAAAAAAAAAAAAATGAAATTGAAACCACGATAGAGCTTATGAAAATGACATCAAAATTCCACCAAATTCACGATATGAATAAATTTAATAGTTGATTAACGACGAAATACCTACATTTTCTAGATACTTACTAACATTCAAACAGCACACCGAGGATCGTCAAAATATTTTTAAAAACAGCTGTCTGTAGTTTCAAAACTTAACCAATTAATTTTTTTTCTTATATATTTACCACACCATGAAAATGTCAACGCTCATGCTACACGACTTACAGTGTAATTTTAGATAAGTGAAATTGCTTATTACTTTATAATTAGCAGCTTTAAGTAACGTGTTAATTATATTTAGAGTAGCACGATCAGAAACGGCGATCGAGTGAAATTCAGAGGCACTGCGACCGCGCGGCTAATTCTGCCCATCTCGTTTTATTTATGTCTTCATACGCGCCGCGCCGATAGACCCTAATTACTTGCGCAGACGCAAAAACACTAATCACGCATCGACCATAACTTTAGCGTACCAAAGATAATTTAAAAACTTACACCGAGAACCAGAATAACGTTCTTTTTAATTTAAATTTAGAATCCTATTTCGTTTAAAAACTAAACCGCATTTAACACGTTTTGCGACAACGTTCGTGATTTAAATTGAAATTGGAATGATATAAGTCGAGAAACAAAAGCGATACGTATTGGTAATTAACACTTAATCAATAAGGTTTCCTTTCCTGTGATAATTTGTTCAAGAGATGATACGTCGTTGCTTAATTAAATAAATTGTGAGATTGATCGTTCGAAATTCAACTTTACTGTATTGCGTTTAGTTTTTTCTTTATATTTTTGAGTATGGGGATATAAGATTTTAGTGCCATGAGTAGTGTTGCAAAGGTGAAGCGTTAATGAGCGCGGGTTCCGTCGGATTCCAACGCAGCAATGTTACTGTATCGGCTTTTGTCGGCGCGATACGACTTTTTGCGATGCCCAATGATAACAAAGAGCGGTGCTAAGAAGTGGGATGTGAAATTCTGCAGAGATAGCAAGAAAACAGATAATGACGGGTTAATTATCGTTTTGCTTGAACAAGACACTGTGACTACGATTAAAGGAAGATAATAGAAAACATGCTTCTTTGTGTGAGATCAGATGGAGTTAAAAAGCTTTAAAAGTAAAAGTATATAGTATTTCTAACTGTGCAAACATTACAAATCATTTAAAAGTCTGCCAGTACCTTATCTTCCGAGTGTGTAGGGCAACTCTCTGGATTAGTGTGTAGATAAAAAACAAATCGTTTTAGTAGGTATACCGATAGATAGATAGAGCGTGATAGAGCGTGATAGCACTTAAAAATTCCAAATAACAATTTTTCAAATAGAACGTTATTATTTATGAAGTTAATTAAGATCTAATAAATTTAAAAATTAGAATGCATTTCTTTTTTTCATAACGAACTTCATACGAAGAGCGGCTTATTCTGTGTGTGGCCAGACTAGAACCTTTTTATAACGTTTTTATTCTTATCTTTAATTTATCAAAGACCAAGAGGCCACATTTGCATGCCAAACTGCAGTTAGGGGCATTTAGAAATGATTTATCTATGATGTCTCGATAAGTTTTATGCTCCTACGATATCTAGCGAAATGAAAATATGTCTGTGGAAAATAATAATATCTACCTATGCTCTATGGTAACGTCTCGGCGGGGCGGTAGTGTGGCCATTAGTGAAAAACATTGATAATTTAATTTAAATAAGTGATGAAAGAACGTTGCATTTTTCTTTTTATAACACTGGCCGCTACAATAAACGGAACGGCATAGTCTGAGTAAATAAAGATAAAAAAAAATGTTGCGGAGTTACATATTATCAATTCAAAATAAAAATATGTAGTAAGTAAATAGTATCAGTAATATGTAAATGCATTTAGTCCACCTTTTGTACTGTACTTTTATACGTGTGTACAATAAAGTTTGAAAAAATAAATAAACCAAAATGCAATAAGCCTACATAACACTAATTTTGGAAGAATTTCAAGCGAACCATAATTTTAAAATTTTTGTCCAATACGACTAGCAGCTGATATTAAAAGTAGTCCATTGCAGACATTTTGAACACAAATGGCATACTCATTACTTCGTTAACATAATCATAGTATGAGTGCAGTATCTATGTAATTTCATAATAAACTTGTCGCATGCTCTTTACAAATTAAGTAGATAGGTGGTACCTACGTCTGCAGAATAACATCTACTAAATAAGGACCTTAAAGTAGTGTCAATAGAGGCTAAACTTAAATGGATATAATAAGTTTATTTCTTGTTGTTTGTACGTAGTTTAATTGCAATCGCACAAAAAATGTCGTTAGCTGCTGTATACTGAGTGAAACTAAATGGATTATATCGAAGGCTAAGCTATATACTAGACTCCATCAGAAGGGTTCCTAGTAGAGATTCTTTTAAAGTGACTGTCTACAAACATATGCTAAATCATCGGCAAAACTGACCCTTGTTTGATTGCTTCATCTTTATTTGTAATTCATGTAAGTATATACATATATTTATAGGTACGGATATTCTTGTATTTATTTGTATTATATATGTATTATATGTTTATTAATTTATTTTATTTACGTAGCATCTTTATATGTATCTGTTTAATTTACCAATAATTAATTTGTATAATAAAATTTACACTTTTACACCCACATGAACTCTCTGCTCAACCCTAAGGTTTGACTGTCAGACAATGCTTTTAGCATTAAGTCCACCTTTTGTACTGTACTTTTGTATGTGTGTACAATAAAGTTTAAATAAATAAATAAATATACCTAAGGATTGATTTCCAGCCCTAAGGCTTTAATCATTTCTTATGGTATTATATGTACAGTCAAGATAAATAAAGTGCAGTCATACTTTGAAGACCTTATTACCTAGCCTTAAAGATCATATTGTCTTGTAAATCCTGACTGTACTTTAGTCAATTTTAATACATAAAACTTTTGTTAAATTTTCCGATTTCCTAAGAACATTTTATACAAAATTGAGCAGCTTCTTGCTACTAGGGAACATTTTGTCACAGGGACACTTTGCAAAACAGACATTTTGCAAAAGGGACATTCTGTGAAGTGTTAGATTTACATGATCTTTTTTATTTCTCCAGACTTTTCAGCAGACTTTACTTTATTTGTTTCTTATATTTTATTTTATTTTTGACTGTACACAATCTAGTGTATGTATAAAGATAATTATAAATAGCCCCTCTGGCATGTTAGGCGACCAAGACTGTTTCATGAGTTTTTCTCGGCATTTCTTCTCAGCAGTGGTCGTTCCGAAATGCTCTTAGTTTGTGGCTTTGAAAATAATATACTATGATCAAATAATTAGTTTTTGAAGGGAGAAAGAGCCTTCTTTGAAGGCCAAGTTTTAATAAAGAATTTTTGATTTTGATTTTAAGTCAGAAATTTAGACGATTAATTATATTTTAATCGAGATATTATCGTTTACACTAACATCAAAAGCTATTTAGCTTCGCTTACACTGTGTACAAACCCTAGCCTTTATATTTATGGTTGTTTACACGCGACAACCTTTGCAGAATTACATTCTTATTTTACTAATTACTATAAATAACCAGATTCTTAAAAGGAGAACATAAAGTACAGCGAGCCACCTAGAACTGTATACCACGATCAATAGTGTATTAGTAGGTATTACGGGTGGTATAGATTGGTGTGTGGCCCACTGTACTATGGTAAAACAAAAAATATACAAACATACATTCTAATTAATTTACTTCTTTGAATGTCTACTGTCATTCAGAATAGTTAAGTAATTATATACACAGACACTTTTTACGGTCGGATTTTAAATTAGAAATAGAATACGCTACATACTCGATCTTAAAAAAACTATATTATTGGATTTAAATAAAGAATGTAATATTTGACATAGATAATGTTAGATTAGTTTTAAAATTGATGCGTTGTTGCAAGCATAGAGCAAATCGGATCTGCACACTCCGTTTGTCCGATTCCTTTGCTCTATGGTTACAAGTCAATAGGACATTATTTGTAATCTAGATATTTGTGCACACATCGTGCATGGAATCCCATTCAAATATAATTACAGACAATATTTAATTAAAAAACCGCAATGAGAGTTCCAATTCTATATAAGCAAGTGACAGAACGCAGTTCTGGCTAATAAGTAATGTTAATTTGTTATTATAACTGGTTAAAAAATGTTTTAATTGCAATGGAAAAATACTATGACGCTGTAATTACCACCTAATTGGTCTTAGAAAGATATCCGACCTTTATTACATCGGCTTTTGCTCGCGGCTTCGCCCGCGTGAATTTCCCACGGGAACAGTGCTTTTTCTCGGGATGAAAGGTACTCTATGTCCTTGTCAGTACTTCGAGCTATGTGTATGCGAAATTGCAGGAAGATTGGTGAAGTAGATAAAGCGTGAAGAGGTAACAAATAAATAAACTCACTTTAGCATATCTAACATTAGTTAGGATTAGGACTAGTTGTACCTCGTGGCTTCGCATCCGTGGCAGTTTTGGGATTTCGGTAGCTTTCCTCATTAATGTGGCTATCATATACAGAAACAATTATTGGAATCGAACCCGTAGTTTTAGATATTAGTGTGTTTAAACAAACAGACTCTTCAGCTTTGATATTTGTATAGATAGCACTAGCTTTCCATGAGTGGTTCTCATAGGTAACTATACCATAACCGTTTTAATGGATTACTGTAAGTTTACTATCAAAAAGTATATGTAGATGTAGATTCATCATCAACGCCATTTTAAAAATAAATTTCATATGTATTTTTTTCTTTACTGAAAATTCGTCATCGCAAATATTATTGTACGGACCTCTATATACAGCCGGGACCAAGGGTTCCGTGTGTGCTTCGGAAGAGACATTTTTGGCCACCCATCACGTGACAGACTATTGCGAAGGTTGCTTAACCACATGGCTTTTTTGGACTTCACAAAGTACCTAAGACATACCGTGCGAAGTCGGGGCGGTTCATTAGTGCACAATAAACTGTTGAAAGCACGTATTTATCAGTTTGGTTCCACAATAATTATGCAAATAAGTAAAATCTAAGAAAAAGCGCTACTTTCTCATGAATCAACCACAGTGTCTATTGTACAAGTATATTGTAAGTACCATAGAGCTAGAATTATTTTTTTAATTTTACTTAGTCATAGACAGCTGAGGAAGCGGGATGTCAGATATGGTTTGGCCCATGTTGGTGAAGGACAGGTAATATCTTCTGTGAAGTTAATTTTTTGTCAAGTTTGAAATTTTTTGGTGTGTTTTGGTTCCATAGAATTTGTAAGCAATCTGTAAAATATTTAATTTGGAGCACACTATTATAAACGGTTTTGGGCTTCATTCATTTTTCTATGTCAATGGTAAGTACCAATGTTATTAATAGACCCATAGGTACACTAAGTTGGCAAATAAATAAATATAAAATAGATACATTGTATCCACAGAAATTGAATAATGATTCATGGAACTGACAAATATTTTTTTCCCGATTAACCTTTTTGAAAAATGTTATTATTTCATTAAGAATTTAAAAAAAGGAGGCATAAACATAAAAAATTTTCTTTAATAACATTTTTCTTGGTTTCCTGATTTGCAATGCTTGGCAAATTACGATACCTATTAAGAATAACATTAAAAATAAAATGAATTTGTGTCCACGACCATTGCGTGCGAAATCCAAAAGCAATTTGTCATTTTCAATCGCTGATACCGCCGGCAAAAACGAAATTTCATACAGCGTATGTACGTGTGAAAAATTCATAATTAAGTTGGCTATCTTGGGAGACAAAACTCAATACCCACAATCAGATAGCATTAAAACAAATTATCGCCGAGAAATAAACAAATACGAAACGGCCGGAGCCGGCTGAATTATGCGTTATAATTAAAGCCTACCGTATCCTTACCAACACAGATGAAAGCTAGAGGGAAGATGCGTTAAATCTTATTGTAGAGTCTGTCTCACGAAAGAAGCCCCGCGGAAATTTATGGAACTAATGACAGATAGGTTATCAACATTTCGTCGTTGACTGTAGCGCCGCGTCTGCAAGACATCTTTCGTGAGACGGACACAATATTTTTGGTGAAATTTGGGTTTGCGATTACGCAAGTCAAAGCTCTATGATTCTATGCATATGACATGATTAGGATTAATAGCAAATACATACTTATTAAAAATGAAAAAGTAGACACGCTTTGGCCCCTTTAGCCAACAACAATTCCCACTAATAGTTTCAGGATTGCCTCGATACATCTTACATTTCTGACAAGATTTGAGCACTGCTGGGGCATCACCCTAATAGCATTTTTGGTAGGCATTTGGTAGGGCCACATATATGTCTTTGGTTGGACAACGGTTAGATATGGCCGCATGTTTTGCTGAAGGGCCGCATGTTTTGCTGAAGGGCCAATTTAACTAACGATATCCCATCAATGTGCCTACCGTTGGCCAATTGTGGCCAATCAAAAATGCTATTAGGGCACGTACCTACATTGTTTATAGTTGCCACCTCACGTGGTGTCAAAATCAAAATTTGAATAACTTCAAAATATTTAATCTTGCATCATCGAAATTTAAGACACCTAAGTTAGTAATAACTAACAGCCTGTTACTTACTCAGTCATAAACTGTATAGTAAAGCTTAATCTATGAAGACGCCGTAAGTTGTTTGCACATGATCGCTGCGATAGCATTCGCAAACTCTTCCATTGAAGCTCTACCTTTTTATTTTACATCCGTGGCCAAAACGTTTCTCGCAGTTGAATAACTCCATTTGGCGGGATCGATAAACGTGCGTTTGGACATCGATAATTATTTACCGGTAAATTGGACCGTGGCGATCACTCGATACCGATTCGGTTGCGTTCGGTTTGCGCATCACTATCTGATGACTGGGCTGGGCTCGCTATTAGTCATGATCGCGAAGGTTTAATTAAATTATTAACACAGAAATCATGTTTGTATAGTAACAGTATTTCGTGGAATCAAATCACAGAATGTGATTGATTGGAAATTATAATATGGTCAGACTGGCTACCAATAAACATTATGAGAGTGAAAATAGTGTTCTGAATTTAAACGTCAAACTTTTTTTTAGGCAGTGTGGATGATATAGTTATCAGCAAGCTATCAGCAGTTTATTTTTGTTAGATTATAAAATTGGTTTTTAAGTCTTTACTTTTTTAGGATCTAATTTCCGATCGTTTTGTATTAAATAGTTATAATCAGTATCAAATAATTATCGTTTTTCGCCACTATATGTAGTCTTATATTTAGAAAAGTATACAACAAACGTGGCACTAACAACATTTGCTTTACAAATGAGCAATTGTTCGTTTCTCGGAACACTGACACGGAGCCCGTCCATTACCACTAGTTATCAATGATTACTGCGATTGTTACACCGGTATTAGGAATAAATTAATACGAGCCAGAGTAACTATTTAACATAGAGAGTTAGCATTCAAACGGTCTTTTTAACGACCACGAGTACCACGACTTGCTTCACAAGAAGGACAACTATAATCCTAACTAATATTATAAATGCGAAAGTGAGTTTGTTTGTTTGTTTGTTACCTCTTCACGCTTTATGTACTGAACCAATCTTCCTGAAATTTCGTATACACATAGCTGGAAGTACGGAGAAGGAGATAGGGTACATTTAACCCCGGGAAAAAGCACAGTTCCCGTGGGAATTTCACGCGGGCAAAGCCGTGGGCAAAAGCTAGTCTACAACATACAACAACATATTGTCGTGTATAAAAAATAAAAAAAATAAAAAGAGTATTGTTGGGCGGTGTGCGCAGGGGTCTTCGGCTATTTGAAGCGAAGACGGGCAATATCCCTGCGCAGTGCGATTATACACGAACACTTACTTTATAGAGAGCCGGATGTAATGCTCAGGATAGAGCCTCGTACTTTTGAAGTACAAGGACCTCTTGTCTATTAAGCCTTAAGTCCTGGGAGTCATGGGCAGGGTGATATCATTAATACAATGTGGTTGGGATAGAATATAGCATTTTATTCCATAGACACAATAGCCGCTGAAGGCGGCACAGTTATACTAATACCAAAATCTGTTAAGTCTTTGCCGCAATAGAAAATTAAAATTAACATAAACCAAATATAGGGTACCTGGCCAGGTCCGTACACAAACATCTGCGCGCACTTAGAACGTTGTCCCGTTCACCATTGTGATCCGTTGGGTTCGAGCACTGGTGCTGGTCGCGGCGTCAAAGCGACGCGGCGCTCCTGCAACGCTCTGTTGTATGCGAGATAGTAGACGCTGGCTGGACCTTCCGAGGTTTGCGCTGAGCCACTACAGGGACATCGGATCGGAGGCGGCGATGCGGCCTTTGGAAATAAGGTTAGGATCCGTGTGTTGCGCCTTGGGGTCGCCGACGACGGGGCCTGCGCCGTGGCATGCGGTCCACGGTCCGGGGAAACCGCACCCTCTGGCGATGGGGGGGCACTCCAGGAAGCGTCAATTCATATGGCCGGGCGGGCACGTGGATTTCAACAGCTCATGTTCCCGACAACTTCGTGGCGGCGAATATCCCCTGTGTCCTTGCGCGTATCGCGGATTTTAAAGCTAAAGGTTAAACTATAGTCCCATGACGGGAAGCCGAGGGCGGCGAAAGTGAAAAAACCCCAAAAATTTAATGATTTTGCTCAAGCCATGTTAGTCGTGGCGCCTATCCAGGAAGAGAGAGAATCGACTCGACTCGATTTGACATTCCATTTTGTCGCGCTCCGTTTCGCTTAATTCGAACGCACATCAAACCAACTTTTAAATATTCTTTAAAAGAACTAATGTTTAAATAAGGTATCTATTCGTTGAATATTATAATAATCTAAGTCGACGATATTAAAGGAGAATAATTAAAATTCTACAACAATCCTACCATGATTTCTTATTTTTTTATGATAAGAAAGGTTTGTTAGGACCCAAGACGGAACGTGTGTCACTAGCTGTCAATGTCAGACGTCCAACTCTGTAGATCTCAGTTGACAGTCTAATCTAATCGTGGAATGTTTTGTTATGAATGTTTAGTTTTCAATATAGTTCCGTAAGTACACAAAATCACGTCGAGTTATTGCTACCAATGGTTTCGGCGTGACTCAAAGAACGTTTTAATGTGCGGGTCTCCCTGGCTTCTTAATAAGTATTGTAAAAACAACATATGAAATTTGTGTACCGGTGTGTCACTTTCCCATTCAATTTGTCTGGAGACTAATGGATTTGAATGCCTGCTATTGTGGTGAGTCGAGAGCCTATCATGCAGGTAATACGCCACAGGAATAATATCCCAATATATCAACTATTTCACCTAAAATATGACATGCAAGGTTGACCAGTTAGGAGTTCGAAATAATTCTGTAGTTATCACTACAATACCCCCCTTTTCGGCAAAGAGGTTAAGTCGTACTTAGCCGAAACAGCCGAGGTAACCGGAGAAAACATTAACCTATCCTACGGCAATATATTTCTAAATATAAAACTATCAGCTATATATGAAACTAACTCATGCTATTTCATATATTAAACTAAAATGTATGTTCTAGCGTTCTAAAACTAACTCAATTTATGTTGAGTGTCAGGAATACAGCGTCTGGCCAGACCGCTGCAATTCCCCTGCATTAAAAAATCATACTTGGATTTCTAATGAGATAATCGCAAGTAGCATACTAATAATAAAGAATTATCTAAAGTATTATAGTTTTTACTTATGTATAATAAGAAAAACTATTTGAGATTTAATTAAAATATATGTAATCTAGCATTCCTACATAATTTACTAGTTAGTAATTAAATTGTAAACCTAATAAAGTCTTTAAACTAATGGAGAGCTCTCACATAAATTGACATTTAAAATGTATAGCCGTTGGGCTGACATTGTATAAGGGAAAAAACTTATTTTCCTTTTTTTCTCAAAAATTAAGGAGTATTAATCCATATCCTTATGTTTACTCTGGCGCCTAGAGTGTGTAGTTACAAAAGAAATTGGTTTTCATGAAAACGCTTGACAAAAAAATTTCACATGTGAGTCATGTCATATGTGAAAAATGAGGCCTCTAATTGGTTATACCAATCCAAAATAACAAAGTTCAAGATAAAAAAGTTGCTAGCTAGGGGACACACCTTGTGAGACTTTTATTATGTCCTTGACATGATATTTTCCAACTTTACCGGTTTCTATCTCCTGAAGGTCGTAAACAACATCCGAATGCTTCCTGACAACTTTACATTTCACAAAGCGCGGTGCTAGTTTAGCGGAGAAGAAATGAGCTGAACGACTGGTCATTTGAAGGTATTAACGAATTTGGAATGCCGCCTCTTTTCTTTGCAACATGCCATCCGTCATTATCTCCCGACCTTTAGCTAACAAAAATGAACAAAAATGGTGTGTGCCCGGTGGCAACATTAATAATGCTATTCAAAGATAGCTACCACTAAATAAATCAAAAAAACATTTCAGTACTTTATGTTCTGAAGTATTCCGACTACGCCTAAAATCATCAATTCTAAGGAAAAAATCTGTGACGTCTGAGTCACCAGAAAATTTTAAATTCCACGACCTCAAATGGTCCTCCTTTAATATGTGAATAACGCGTTCGTCATCTTCCCTAGTCTCCGTAACATAGGTAGTCCTACTCATTGAGTTGGCTTGACGTACTAAACCGGGAGCTCCTAGTTGAGACAATGTGGGTTGTAACGCTTTAAGTGTGGAAGGGCCGGGTGGGTGGGTGTCAATTGCACCTCCCCGTGGTCGTGTATTAACAAATGAGGAAGTAGTAGTGGTAGGTGGTTTGTTTGCCTCCCCACTTACTTCGTGATATTGCTCTTCCCTTTCGCCGTCCGACATGTTGACAAGAATGTGAGGTTATATGTGTCAGGGTATGTAATAGGTTATAATAATTGATAAATTTCTAAATATATACAGGTACTCCCTGTCAATAAATATAAATTAGCTCTCAAATTGAGATTAAATAGGAATTATGGCTGAGCGCTATGCTTTTTATTCATAGCGAAGCCCAAATAAAATATTAATTATTATATTATTAATTATAATATTATTTAGTAATATTATAATAATTACTATGAATTGTATTAAATGTATGCTTACAACCCTGTCGCATATAAACCTAACACACAATAAGTATAATAACTTTACAGTCAATGATATCACCAAAATTTCAAAATAAAAAGTGAGCGAGTTTAAAAAATTTAAAAACTATTTTTTAGAAAAACTGCCACTCTCACAGGACTCAAAGGCTCAAAAATATATTAGTTCGGGCGCCATTGTCGTGTATAAAAAATAAAAAAAATAAAAAGAGTATTGTTGGGCGGTGTGCGCAGGGGTCTTCGGCTATTTGAAGCGAAGACGGGCAATATCCCTGCGCAGTGCGATTATACACGAACACTTACTTTATAGAGAGCCGGATGTAATGCTCAGGATAGAGCCTCGTACTTTTGAAGTACAAGGACCTCTTGTCTATTAAGCCTTAAGTCCTGGGAGTCATGGGCAGGGTGATATCATTAATACAATGTGGTTGGGATAGAATATAGCATTTTATTCCATAGACACAATAGCCGCTGAAGGCGGCACAGTTATACTAATACCAAAATCTGTTAAGTCTTTGCCGCAATAGAAAATTAAAATTAACATAAACCAAATATAGGGTACCTGGCCAGGTCCGTACACAAACATCTGCGCGCACTTAGAACGTTGTCCCGTTCACCATTGTGATCCGTTGGGTTCGAGCACTGGTGCTGGTCGCGGCGTCAAAGCGACGCGGCGCTCCTGCAACGCTCTGTTGTATGCGAGATAGTAGACGCTGGCTGGACCTTCCGAGGTTTGCGCTGAGCCACTACAGGGACATCGGATCGGAGGCGGCGATGCGGCCTTTGGAAATAAGGTTAGGATCCGTGTGTTGCGCCTTGGGGTCGCCGACGACGGGGCCTGCGCCGTGGCATGCGGTCCACGGTCCGGGGAAACCGCACCCTCTGGCGATGGGGGGGCACTCCAGGAAGCGTCAATTCATATGGCCGGGCGGGCACGTGGATTTCAACAGCTCATGTTCCCGACAACTTCGTGGCGGCGAATATCCCCTGTGTCCTTGCGCGTATCGCGGATTTTAAAGCTAAAGGTTAAACTATAGTCCCATGACGGGAAGCCGAGGGCGGCGAAAGTGAAAAAACCCCAAAAATTTAATGGTTTTGCTCAAGCCATGTTAGTCGTGGCGCCTATCCAGGAAGAGAGAGAATCGACTCGACTCGATTTGACATTCCATTTTGTCGCGCTCCGTTTCGCTTAATTCGAACGCACATCAAACCAACTTTTAAATATTCTTTAAAAGAACTAATGTTTAAATAAGGTATCTATTCGTTGAATATTATAATAATCTAAGTCGACGATATTAAAGGAGAATAATTAAAATTCTACAACAATCCTACCATGATTTCTTATTTTTTTATGATAAGAAAGGTTTGTTAGGACCCAAGACGGAACGTGTGTCACTAGCTGTCAATGTCAGACGTCCAACTCTGTAGATCTCAGTTGACAGTCTAATCTAATCGTGGAATGTTTTGTTATGAATGTTTAGTTTTCAATATAGTTCCGTAAGTACACAAAATCACGTCGAGTTATTGCTACCAATGGTTTCGGCGTGACTCAAAGAACGTTTTAATGTGCGGGTCTCCCTGGCTTCTTAATAAGTATTGTAAAAACAACATATGAAATTTGTGTACCGGTGTGTCACTTTCCCATTCAATTTGTCTGGAGACTAATGGATTTGAATGCCTGCTATTGTGGTGAGTCGAGAGCCTATCATGCAGGTAATACGCCACAGGAATAATATCCCAATATATCAACTATTTCACCTAAAATATGACATGCAAGGTTGACCAGTTAGGAGTTCGAAATAATTATGTAGTTATCACTACAATATCTTATTTCTATAATAAGAGTTTCTATGACGGTGTTTGTAATTTGTAAGATAAAATTTTTATTTGATACCTGTTACACACATATTGCATAAAAAAGTCAGATATTATGTATATGTCGCAGTGTCGCAAAAAGGCTCAGCTAAAGTTTTTCGGATAAATACCTTTAAGTATTTTTATTTGTATTTTAAAAAGTCATATTGGGTAGTCAAAAATATATAGGCATATTTATTATTTAAAAAATAATAAAAGTATACTTTTTGGTTACTGTAAAGTTACATGTAAATCTGTACAGTAACCCGATTCTCACTTGGCTGCGCGCGTTCTATCTACAGACAAAACCAATAGAATAAACCTAGGTCTAACTGATTTATTATGACTTCATTACAGCTGTTATTACAATTTTACAGCTTATTAATAACAAGAAATTTTAACCCAATTAGGTAATAGTACAAAGTTACGATTTGAATCAATCTACAATTCTAATTAACCAATGATAAAAAGTGAATAGTCATGTTTTAATACACGCCTGTGAGTGGTACGTAAATTCTAACTAATATTATAAGCGAATGATGAGTTAACTGGATTTATGCTTCTTTTAGATCATGCCATTACACAACCAATCGTTATGTAATTTTGAATACTGTATGCAAATATTGTAAAAAGTACAGAGTACAACAAGAAGACTGGGACACGCACGCGTCAAAAGCTAGAACAATATAAATAAAGTATAGTTCTTAGGGTTTGTTAATACATATTTACATAACTTACGTTACGAACTACACCTTTTTGAAGAAATGAAATATATGTAACCAACTCAGCTAGACTTAGTTAAGCCCAAAGGCTACACTTTCAAGGGAATTTCGGAATACATAGCTATTTAACCATAGCTAGAATAGCCATAACGAGAATAGCTATAGCTGTATAACCATAGCTAGCATTAGCCATAGTGAGAATTCCCATAGCTAGATAACGTCTTACACACATATATAGAATCACGTCTTTATCCATTACGGGGTAGACAGAGCCAAGAGTCGTGAGACTGTGAGCTGAATAGTGGGCCCTCTGCTCTGATGGGATGGAGATTCAGGTATAGTGACAGGTTGCTAGCCCATCGCCTATGAGTGGAGGAATCCCCAGTTTAAAGCCCTTTCCGTCGATTGACTTTTACAATCTGCGCGGGAAGAGAATCAGCTGGCACATTCTATGTTTTTTCTTCGCTCTCAGACCAGCATGGAAGCAAGATAACGTCTTAATTTTATAAAATATTTTATCCAATCCAACTCACTAGTAGTTTCAGAGGTTAAGTGCCTTTGATCAAACAAAATTATCTCTTTATGAGATTAGTATTGATTTAACCAGATTTAACCTCAATATACGTGCTTGATACCACCGTAAATCCTAAGCATCGTTAGATATATCTTATTTATTCCGTCGGTATTAACAGACAAGCAGACCAACAGTGTTCGCACACGGGATATCATAATTAAGACCGTATGCGTGTTCAAATTAAGTTATGTCGGAATTAAAGGTTATGGCGGCGATAAATCGGCGCGGGCGCGGCGCAGGCGCCGCGGTTACGCGAGAGGGAACGCCGGCACACCTATCTGTGTGCAGCTCATTTCAAGAGAGGTAAAGATAAAATTTATTTGCAAAAACATCAATTGTAAGTCTATATATATAACTCAAAGGTGACTGACTGACTGACATAGTGATCTATCAACGCACAGCCCAAACCACAGGACGGATCGGGCTGAAATTTGTAATGCAGGTAGATGTTATGACGTAAGCATCCGCTAAGAAAGGACAAACGCGAGCGAAGCCGCGGGCGCCAGCTAGTAAGTATATATTTGTGGTATTATAAAGAAAACATAAATTATGCAAATTAAAACGGAGAACATCTATTATTCATTGATATAAAAAACAAAATAATTAAATTAAAAATGCTACATTTATGATCTCTCTTTAGTCGTATTTCCTCATGAATGAAAGTCGTGCTATTATATGGAATGAAACACACACAACGACTCTCTTCTCTTGGCAATTTTAATAGAGTGATTTGCCATTGCCTTCTCCATTTCACACACCAGCTGATAAATCATCAACCAGTGTGCAGGTTTCCTCACGATGTTTTCCTTCACCGGAAACATCTATGATACCTTCATGCAATGTTTACGTAGTTTCGTTTGTACAAGGGTCTATAAAATAAACATTTATGATTTGACTTTTAAAAAACAAATATGCAATTAAAAACAAAATCGCTTAATCTTATAACTTGGACAGTCTAAACGATTGCTTGTACGACTTAATCTGAGCTGAACTGAGCTGCAATGACCCTCTGCTTTTATTTTGCGAATCAATGGCCAAGTCCGCCGCCTGATACCATCAGAACAAGTAGGCAATATACCAAGTATCCTATTTCTGTTACTGCTATCATAAGTTTAGTTACTGGAGAATCACATGAAACACGAGACAAAAACACATGAGAAAAAGGAGAAGAGAGTCCCGAATACTTTATGAGAGAAATAGAAAACTTAAGAGTAAGAAAGATAAAAAAAGAAAAAAAAAAGAAAAAAAAAGGTAAAGAAGGGGAAAGAATAGAGTTAGTAAGATAAAATACGCAAAAAATTAAGCTCGTTCTCCAACAAGATGGTGGGAGATAATAATACCCAAATAGTGAGTGGTAATATACTAAACTTTCAAGATTTGATTACTGGCTACATGAATAAAATTTAATCCATCTTGTTTTTGTATTTAACTATAATTCTTTCTACATTAATACAGTGATGGATGTACGCAAGTACATCGCTATGCAAGTTGGAATGGATAGTATTTGACTTGCCAGTATGCAAATACTGTCAAGTCTGTCTGTCAAGTCAATTGAACTGAATTCTTTCCTCTTACACTGGCACCACACCACATTTCTTAGAAAAATACAAGGCGTGTAATGGTGCGCGTGCGACCCGATACAACACAGACTAAACTTCTAGTTATTACGGGTTATTCCCAAAGTACTCCAAAAAATGTTTCCAAACTACTCCATGAAAAAAATAATATTTTAAATTAAGTTTCATTCTACTCCGCGGTAATATTAAAATGTTTTAAAAGTACTCCACGCCATTTTGATATCAAAAAGCATTAATTAGAATAAAAAGTGTAGCTGACGTATAGTAAATACAGTCAGGCTCAAAAGCTTACAAATATTTTTATGTATAAAGACAATTTTAAATAAAAGACTTTACAATTCAATATTCAACATTTATATATTACCTTTATTATAATTACATATTCATAAATGAGCTTTTTTTTTACATATTTTCCACCAAAAAGATTCATGATTATTATGTAAATGTAGGAATTCGGCTTGAGGGAAACTCCAAAAGTAACTGATATAATTATATTTTTGAAAGAACTTAAAATATTTTCATAAAAAGAAACATCCAATTTCCGTCTTAGCGGCTAGGTTGCGACTCACATTCGTTGTACATCCATTATAATAAGCTAATAAGTAAAACACATTTTCAATTCAAACTTCCTTTTAACTTTTTTCTCCTTATTTAGAATCTTGTTCAGAACTTTAATCATCACGATATTGTTAAACGATTTTGTGACTGACTGTACATAGTGAAATATTTTATAATTATTTAGATGGAGTAGTTTGAGAATTGATATCAAATAATCCGCGGAGTACATTGAGAATAAATTAAAATACCTATGGAGTAGAATGGGAACAAAATAATAAGTATTTTTAAATAATAATAATTTCGTGGAGTAACTTGGGAACACATGTATGCGATTCTTATCTTTTTAGAACAAAAGAATGGAGTACTTTGGGAACAACCCGTTATTACTCACAAGCGTATCGATTGAAAGATACTCGAAAAGAAATCTCGATTCGCACAGTTCTTGCGACGCTTCCGAAACATAGCTGTTGCTTATGATAGCTTATAATGGATTAATTAAATCTTTCTTGGAGCTATGAAGTGGGCTAGAATGTAACAAGGTGTAAGTTATTGAGCTTAACGGTTGGTAACACATTTGTACAATGGAATTGCTGTAAGAAAATCAACACTAAGAAATGATTTGGTTAATTGGTAAACAGTATACCTATGTTACATGATAACGGCAAACGGTTGATAATGTATCTTTCTTTTGGAGTGTTTTATAAGATGGTGTTAAATTAATAAGGAAAGAAGCAAGTGGAAGGATTTTTATTATTGGCCAATAAATGCGAAAGTCTATCTGTTACGCTTTCACGGCTTAGCAGCTGAAATTTAGTATGGATATAGTTAAAGACCCCGAAGTCAAAATTATAGGCAAAAATCAACCCCAAGGTGCTGTAATGGGGGATGAAGATATGTATGAAAAACGCACAAGATACGTTGAATTATGCGATCGATTACACAAACGCGATTCTCCCTATTCGTTATTCCCAAACAATATGGATTCAGCACAACTGCAGTTTACTATTTCAACGCAACCACACACACAAAAATCCACAAGCTGTAGCTGTAGACACAAGCCGTAAGGAAGCATTGGATGCAGGCCAGTTGCAACCGATCTTTTTGGAAATGCATGGGGAAGGTATATGTCCAGCAGTGGATTTCCTGTGACTGAAATGATGATGATTCCAATACAAGTCAGCTCGCTTCAAGTGTGACCAAACCCGGTTCGAGGAAGCGTCGCTCAGAGATGCCGCGAGCGATACTCGCTTTTTGCGAGCGAACACTGGGAGCACCGCTAGCACACTTCCCTAGTCCCGGCGTATCAGCCAATTTATCTTTTGACAAAGATGGAAGTCTAAAAGTAAAGTTATTTTAAAATTAATAGCTAATATAAATTAATAGCTTTAATAGCTATTGACATTAAGGATTAATATTCTATTATTATTACTAAAGACTAGCTTTTGCCCTTGGGTTTGCCTTCGTGGATATCATTTTTCACCCATTTTAACCCTTAGGGGTGGAACTTCCAAAATACGGTAAGTTACTTAAATACTCTCTCATAAATTTCAAGACCCTGAACTATTTTGTGAATAATGCGGCAAGTTTCTACGTTCAGCGTTTCGTCTCTGTCTTGACATCCAGTTGACTGTACCACTACTGCAAAAAAAGAAATGCTTATGCTACCGTAAGCACATAAATTTATTCCAAACAAACATAAATAAAGGACCCGATTCATACGGCATCAGCATCGTGTAATTAACACGCGTTCAATGGTGGTTTTGACAGTGTTTTTATTTCCTTTCGGCTCGATTGAGATCTCGACAATTAAGCGACAAAAAAGTCGCCACTGACAGGGCCGGATTGTCCATAAGACAGCGATGGGCCCTGGCTTGGGGCCCGATAAAAAAATAAATTGACAGATGGACTACAGGTCGACCAAGGTACAGCCGAAATCTTTATATATCTTTCCGAAGGTTATAGGCGACTTTGTTTTGAAATATGTATTGAAGTTTCCGTTTCTAATAAGATACGATTGTACTATTAAAGAAAACATTGATGTTTCAGGAATTAGAAAAAGACAAAGGGCCCCCGAGAATTGAATAACCTGGGCCCTTACTTAATAAATTCGGCCCTGGCTATCGACCAAATGCGGCAGAACCCGATGGACGCCCGATGAATCGATATGGAGGCATCGGTAAAAAGTCGATTATTCGGAATATCCGTTCGCCTTTCAGTGATTTTTTCGTGTTTTTCTGCTTGTTTCGTCTGATATAGTGAATTGCCGTTTCGCATCATTAATATTTTAGTGTTTATGTATTTCCGTCGTTCCAATAACACTTAGCATCAATCAGAATCACTGTGACTTTTTTATTGTAATTTGTTCCGCGAGGATAAAACTCATCTCTACCTAGATTTCTAAAGCTACTGCTCTAAATAATTTTAGGGATACCATGATAGAGATAGGTTTTCCTTATCATGCATAACATAACATGCGTTTTAAATAAGAAATGCTTACCCTTCCTACTACGTTACCTACCTAGTTAATACTGCCTTTAATTCTATACTTTCTCAACATGATAAACTATGACCTTTATAGCATATGTAATTAAATTATATAAGTAAAGTAACTACAGTCCGTATATTTGCAAATAGCTGTGCATGGTCTAGCCGTATCTCCCTTTGAGAGTAGGTGCTCACCGCCGACATATATACTGATCTGATAGGCCATCTTCCGTGAGCACTGAGCGGTTTACTACTTAGGGGGATACACACTGTATCCAAGAATCGTGAGCTAAATAATTATCTTTTGAAAAATGCTTCAGTTATGCGAGCAGTTTTGGATATACCATCTTTCAGTAGCTTTTATCGGCACTTGGTAATAAAGAATATTACATACATACAAGTTACGCGCTGAAAACATAATCCTGTCCTTGTATTCTGACAATAAAGGTCCCGCGCCGCGTTTGTCTATCTGTTCGCGATAAATACAAATCTCGACTAATACTGATACCGACTGTGGTGCGATCCAGACAATGGATCACCTTCTGGGTCCCAACTGCCCCATTTCATGCACCTTGGTGGACCTCAACGAGGCCAAGGACAGTGCTATTGCCGTGGCCATATACTGGTCTCACCTGTTCTGGTCTCGCCATTACAACTCGAAAACTTCTAAACAGATTTTCATTCTTGGAAAGTTGGAGCTTTGAGAGGAAAACTAAATCAACTAGTTCATCCGAATAATTCAGGTAGTCTACCTGCCTATAAAAGCTGATTGCATTTTCAATTTAATTAAATAACTAATTAGTGTATTCAGTTTGAGCATGGACTTACATATGAGGCCATCGGGAGTAGCCTGAATTAGCCTCAACAAATCCAAGTCAAAGGATTGATGTTGATCATTTTGTCGCTCATCCTCTACAGCAGTGTGTCCCACACAAGCTATCGCCGGTCACGTACCGCTAACAATTAACATTTCCTGATCATCTGCTAAGATGCAGCCACTAGCTGCTATGGCTAGCTCTTAATCACGCAGCGGCGCCTTAAACGACGACAAACAGGGCCTTAAGAGAACTGCGATCGATTCATTTCCATCGAACGCCTTTTTGAGGAAGATCTAAGCTGTAGATGAAGAAGTGTTTCGTAGTTTAACCACTGCTGAAAAAGAGGGTATGTGTTGTAGTGTGTGTTGCGTGTTTAGGACGAATGGTTAACACCCTTGGTCGAATGGGGCATTGCGTCCATTGCTTTACTATTGTTATCGTTAAACGCCATGCTTAAAGGATTGGTGCGTGGACCAATATTTTGCCCTGACGATAGCCACACCAGTTGCCTTGAACGAGGTCATAAAAAGGAGAAGGCAGCCAGGCCACGACTGATTTGAATCATTCAATCAATCAAACTGATCAATCATCAGATCAAGAGTACGTTGAGATGAGTAAAATAAAGGTGTAAACGTAGGCAAAAGTGGCTGACAGGGATTCCAAAAAAAAACGACTGAAAATGGCGATTCAAATCGAAGGAAAAAATCTGACACCAACATAGATCTACGAGTATTATAATAGATCTATGAACACCAGTTTGATAGCTATGACACGCTCGTTAAAGAAATAAATATGACAACTTGTTATCAATCGTACAGTATGCCTTTCCTGATAAAAATATAATTATGTTAATTTAGGTAGGTACCGTCCTTTGATGGCAGGACCGTCACTCGGATTCAAAGAAATAGATAATCATAGGTGGACTTAAGGCAATGATTAATTAGGCCCAAATTAGGTCTAGACCGTAGACGTAGAAAAAGTACTTTTGAAAAACTTTCTTCCTATTCATTTATGGTCTAGACCGGACCGCATACACTCACGACCTATTCACGGATATATACCGATTAGCATATATTGTATGTACGGTCGGGAGCAGATAAAACTGACCACCCTCACCGAATTCTATCTCAGGGGGTCTGGTTTCTCTGCCCCGACTGTACTGTACACTAGGGTGGGCCGATTTTTGAAAATTTCGTAGGATTCTAACTCAAGGGGTCTCAAAAGTTGCGTAAAAATATACACTTTTTTTAATTTTTTTTTATTTGGGTACTTTTAGATTTGTACCATAGCTGAAAATTTTAAAAATAATAATAAAGACATGTTGGTTTAAAAATATTTCTAAACTGATTTGAAAGACAATAAAAGTTTATTTGTGACCAGAACAGACCAGAATAACAAAAAAATGTCATTTTTAATTATAATAGTACAAAAGCATATGAAAAATAAAATCTCATTTGTTGTAACGATTTCGCTTATTTTTAGCATTTATCACACACAACAAAATTTTTAATTTTATGTTTGATGCCTCAAAGCTGTTTTGTTTTTTTGATAGACCTATATTCTCTCTCTCTCAGCCGAAAGACGTCCACTGCTGGACAAAGGCCTCCCCCAAGGATTTCCATAACCTATATTATATGAGTGAAATTTATGTACGATTATAATTTTTTCCTATAAAATTTCAGAAAAAAAATGTGTCAAAAATTCTGTGTTTTGCTAATAGTTTGAGATAGTATTGGAATAACAATTTCTGTGAATTTTGGCAAGTTTTATAGCTGAAAATAATATAATAGTGTTCAATATTACGATGCAATTAAATTTAAAATTTTAGAATGTATTTTCTCCCCGCAATTTTTTTTTTATTTGTGTTCATTTGTCCATACCTGTCATGGTTATAGTTTAGTACGGAGAATATAACACAAATTAATAAAAAAATAATGGGGGTTAGGAAACATTCAAATTAATCTATTTAGATATTATAAATCGCATTTCCGAGTGCATTAAGATATAAGTATTTTCATTTTCGTAAATTTTCAAAATTCTGTACAGAGCTTAAAGATATATCGAATATTTTTTAAATTATTTTTAAAATTATTATGTAACCCAATCGCATATTTTAAAACACCTTGACATTTTTTTTCAAAAATTTTTAAAAATTGGCTAACCCTACTGTACAGTCACCTGTACAACATGTTAAACTGCATGCATCTCTATGTGGCGATAGTAAAAGAAGCGCATTTGCAATCGTAGGTTGATATGCTGTTGAATGAACATTTAATATTTTGCCTTGTTTGGTACTTGACTATGCCTAGCCTACCCATAAGTTTTTTCTTTCAATAAACTTCATTTAGTTTCCACTTCTAGGTAAGCCAAAGAGGGAACTCCTCAGCTGGTAACACGCAGCATATTTTTTAAGCATTTCATGTTTTGATCTCAGTACTTAGATAATTCAAATGCTAGTACAATATGTAATGTTTTCATAGATTACCAGTTGCTTCCGGTGAAGGAAAACATCGTGAGGAAACCTGCATACTAGCTGACTGGCTTTACTAGTGTACTACACACACATTTAATGTGTGTATGTGTGCTACAAGTAAGTAACTCATGTTAGATAGAGGCAACATGAATTACATCACATCCAACTAAAATTAAAAATGCTAAAGTTTGGATGTGAGTTTGTGAATTTGCAAAATCCACTAGAAGGATTTTGATGAAATTTAGTACAGGGGTAGAAAAATAACAGGAATAGCATATTTTACTTTTATGATACTTTTTATCCCGAAATTAAAACGGCAGCGAAGCCCCGGGGCGCTGCTAGTTCAAAATGGTAAATCAAGAAATTATTAAAGAAATCCCTCAATCAACTTTCAATATTCAATTCCATCCACGTCATACGACCCCACTTAAAAGCAAATCCGCATATTAGAAACTATTTTACTGGACACCAATATATGTCAGAAGCAGCTCCCCTCGCCAAATGGACGCAATTTTATTTCCCAAACTGCCCAGTCAAATTTTTAATAAATTTGTTGTCTCTAATATAATCTTATAAGAAAGAATAATGTTGTGCTACTTCTCTCTCAGCCGAAAGACGTCCACTGCTGGACAAAGGCCTCCCCCAAGGATTTCCATAACGACCGGTCCTGCGCTGCTCGCATCCATGCGCATCCCGCGACCTTCACCAGGTCGTCGGTCCACCGAGTGGGAGGCCTGCCAACACTACGTTTTCCGGTTCGTGGTCGCCACTCGAGAACTTTTCTGCCCCAACGGCTATCTGTTCTACGAGCTATGTTATGTTGTGCTACTTACAAACTTTTAATTGTTACATTATTTTAATCGACTTGTATGTTGTTTTTATTTTTGTTTGTTTTGTTCTTTTCGGATACTTAATCCGTTCTCGTCATTGTCAATTCATCACATAAACCAAAACTTAGGTTTAAATATAAATATTTTTTACAGTTGTTTTAAAAGTTAGTGAAAATATTTTACAAGAAAAGATTTGAACATCTATATACCTATAACTCAAAGGTGACTGACTGACTGACATAGTGATCTATCAACGCACAGCCCAAACCACTGGACGGATCGGGCTGAAATTTGGCATGCAGGTAGATGTTATGACGTAGGCATCCGCTAAGAAAGGATTAACGCGAGCGAAGCCGCGGGCGCCAGCCAGTTTTTTATAAAGATAAGAAAGAAGAATGTAGGATCGAGTAAATGGCTGAAAAATTGACAATTATCTTCAAACAACCTAGTTATTGTTGAACAAATTGATCCAACAGTTACACGCGCAGCTTTCATAGATTAACCGGCAAAAACAGACAGACAGACAAATGTTAACAATCAGCAGCAAGAAGCGAATCCCACGAACTATTGTTTTTAGCACACATATGAAATGTAGCTAACTGTGAACGAAATGACAGTGACACAGAGAGTCGAGTTAGGTAACTACTTATCCGTTGAGTGAATAATTGGAGAGTGATATTAACATTTGCTTGACTTTTGAGTATAAAAAAAATCGTGTAAATTTCTATTTCTATTTGTCCATGATCATTACTACCTAAACAGAAATGGAAAGAGGAGAAAGATGCCACACTTACTCAAGAGAAAAATATAGGACCTGAAATTTTCGGCTCTATTTTGAATTTGAAATTAATGTAAGTTTATTTTCATAAAAATCATAAGTTGTATTCTTTTGAACTACAATTTGCTGTCTAGAATGTTACTGAACTTCTATCAACATCGACAATAGAAATATCAGAATCCTAGCTTCTTGAGGCCGGATCGCACCCCAGAGATAGGCTGTCAGGCGGGAGCGCAACAAAAATTTAATTTACTACCTCTGACAACCGAAACGTGCCGGCTTAAGTCACTTCCCCATTAAGTATACAGTTTACTATTTATTCTATAATTAGTGATGATAATAACTTTACTAAATCCTCTTCTATTCTATCAAAATTCCTCGTTTCGGTCTTTAGTCTGAATTTAATGGAACGCGCGCCATATCGTTTCATATTTAGTTTTCTCTCACCCTTAGAGGCTACAATATAGTTCATTAAAAAGTATGTGAAATGACTTTTCAGGATCGGCAACGCGTGTGTGACACCTCTGTCACGTTGTCCATATTGGTGTTAATTCGCCATAGGCTCCAATGACCATGCATGCAGGTGGGCATATTTGCCTACATACTTATTATCACGCCTTTTTCCGGTGGGATAGGCAGAGGCTAGCAATTTCCACTTACTACGATCCTTACAGATCTCTCTTGCTTCCTCTACACTCATCACTGTCTCCGTGCTCATACAAGCTCTCCGGTAATAAGTGCTCCTAATATCTCCCTTTTTAAGGAGGTCCGCAATATTTATCTACTTACTTAAACACTTAACCCACCAGCCACCAGTTGCTATAAGTATACGTAATAAGGCATGGGCAGTGCCGGTGTCCGTCAGCTACAAAACCGTGATTTCCGCAACACCTCTCTGCATATTCAATTTTATTTACAAAGAGCCCGGATAACAAACTCCACATTCAATTTCCAACTATCTCCCTCCTTTTCACTCTTACCGGGAAATTCTTAAGAGTGAAAGAGATGGCGGTACAAAGAAAATCGTCGTGATCCCAAAAGGCTACCGTGGACAGGCGATATGAAAAGTTAATGTCTTATTTGGCTCAGATAAAACGAGATTTAAGGTGTGAATGTTTTATAGGGTTCACTGAAACGGGCATAATTGCTATCTTACTGAAATCCTCGGTCCTTAAATAAATAAATGGACAACACTCAATGGCCCACACTTAGTACCTACTATAAGTATCGTGGGTCTATGTTTTGATGGCTGGTTATAAGTTTTGCTCTGAAAATAATCTCGCAATGTGAAAAGATCTTATAATCAAACAACCAGTGAAGTACTTACTAATCCAGTTTTTGAAGAAGGTAAAACAAAATAGAAATCGTCAAAAACAGCTATTTTTGACATTAATTGTTGCTTCCTACATCTATGAGTCTAGGTCTTCGAAATGAAAATTAAACAAACGGGTTTCGAGTCTATTTGAGAACCCCATTCCTTAACTACGTGCCTCTGCCTATTTATATGACATTTAGTCCAGAGATAAAAGTAGTTCAAAGCACTTACAATATATTGACCCATATATTGACTCCCATCTTCTCTTGGATGTTGCTATGCCAGGATTGCTTACACTTAAATTAATTTAATTAATCAATTTTCCCATCATGGAGGTCGGAAGAAAATATTGCGGTCGACTTACAAGTATCTACTTATAAGTACAAAATAAGATAACCTAAAAAAAAGCAACGCAAAAGCCCTACGTCAACCTACACCACCCAAATATTGACCAACGAAAATTTTACATCGCATTCTTTAATTCCAAGCCCTAAAACAATATCATGGCTTAAAATGTCCCAAATATTTGCCATAGGAAAGTTGTTTACGGACTTACTAGAAGTACAGTGGGCTAGAGGTATTAAGTCAACATTTTAGGCTGGATAGGGCGCGCGAAAAGGGCCCCGTCCGAAATTGACTTTTTCAAAAGATCTAGGGTGGAAACTGGCTCTTTTGGAGACTTTACATTTTCGACCGGGCGTTTGCACATAAAGTATGTGCAAATAAAGTACTCGCGATGCGAGGGTCCTAAGGACTATTGTCTTACTCGGCTTTAGGATCCTTGACGTAATGGAGCGTTTTGGAACATTGAGTGGATGTGGTAATAGATGAACAAAATTAAAATGTAAGTACATTTTACTTTTTCTTGTTTAAATTAGCCTGTTCGTCTCAGCTGGTAGAGAGGCAGTGTAGCTAAATGATAAGGAATTTCATATCATTTTATGTGAATGAATTACAATCATAATAATTTAACTTTTAATTGCGAACCTTTGGCTTATATTAGTATTATAATTTGTTAATTCCATTAAAATTTGACATTGCATGGCAGGACCTTACACAAGACCTATATAACAATAACAATTGTTGTGGTTGTCCGGTGATTACTTACCATCAGGTGACCCGCTTGCTCGTTTACCGCCCTATGTTATAAAAAAAAAAACAATACAGAAAAACGTCTTCATTTCATTGTCATTTGCCTACTTAGAAAAAAGTTGATTTGAAACCCGAAAAAAGCCCTACCTCCATTTAGTAATCGCCTACTCCTAAAGTTCACTTTACAAAATGAAATGAAAAACAAGATTTAACCTTGATACAATCGGGCGTAAAATTGTTGTTCTATTGCGAAAACATGAAAGCTCTATGGAAAGCTCCGAGGATCGCTGTGCTTTTGCCGTCCGCAGGGATTCGCGCGGTGTCGGGTTTAGGAATTAGGGGTAACGCCGAATTAAAAATAATAATGGCTGTTTTGTTTTCGGTTAATGGAGAGGCTTTGCTGAGTACGAGTAAGTAGTTCCTGTATTAAGTGCTATTATTTAAATTATTAAATTAAAACAATAACAAAGTTACATCATAAGAACAATATTAAATTAAATTAACTGGGTTATTTTACTTGTATTGTTGTTATTCATATTAGATAGAAATTATTATTTTCATGGCTAGTCTCTGCCTGCCATGCCATATGTAAAGTCCATTTATTCATAATTGTCCTATCATGTAAACAATCTTACCATGTCTTTTTATGATTTTACAATAATATAAATTAAAATAGACTTTTTACACGACTGACCAAAAAGGAGTGTTATGTTTTCAGGGTTCATGTATGTAAGTATGTATGTATAAGTTTCTTTATTCCACCCTAAGTCCTGAAAGGCTGAACAGATTTTGATGTGAGAGGTATTTTTAGATTCCTTGCATTTCTCCGAGTGACATAGGCTATGTGAGTTGTTAGTCGTGTTTTTTATTTTTTAATAATTAGCTTGTTAGGAAATTACTTTCATGGTTAATAAATGTTTTACTTTAAAATGTTTAGGTTTGAACTAATATTTGATTTATTTTGAACAAATTTCAATAAAAAGTACTGTGAAGATTATTTACATAATAGGACAATTATGAATAAATGGACCATATGTATTATTTTTTTTAATTTTAGTCAAATATTTACAGTATGTATATGATTTTTTTTTCTTCTACTTGGCACTATCGGTAGTGTCAAGGGAAATTCCGTTTTCCCATGACACTACTACTCTGATTGGCTCATTAGACGCATACAACAAAATTAACCGTGATCTATTTAATTACCCTTGGCTAGTGCCAAGGGTAATTAAATCTACCCTTGGCTAGTGCCAAGGGTAATTAAATAGATCACGACTACCATCCGATGGATTTTTTTGTTGCTAGTGGTTTTCGTTTGGGGTGAAAAAATACCGGGAATACTTTTATCCCGAAATTCGCAATTAGTTTGTGTAATAAAATTAAACAAATAAATTTCTATGAGTAAACACTTATAGGTCGCACAATCATCCCATCTACGTCACGCGATCTTGACCGTCCACAAAAACATAATAAACCAAAAAAACCTTACTCAATTGATTCCCAATTCCCACCCGGGTCAAGCAATAAGACTCTGGTGTCCGACACACGGACTAATCCGTAAGCCGACAGTCGACGGGTTTGCTTCCTCCAAACAGAGGGTGGAAACTACCCCCTACCATGAGACAAGAGAAAAACTGCTCCAAATTATCGTTTTTGACTCATTTCTGAATG
This sequence comes from Ephestia elutella, assembly GCA_018467065.1. Lineage (NCBI taxonomy): Eukaryota > Metazoa > Arthropoda > Insecta > Lepidoptera > Pyralidae > Ephestia > Ephestia elutella. The sequence goes on along the minus strand of CM031586.1, from coordinate 2,142,670 downwards.
AGCTGTGCCCCGGGGCTTCACTCCCGTAGGAATTTCAGGATAAAAAGTAACCTATTTGCTATAACCGGTATTTTTTTACACGTGTACCAAATTTCATTGAAATCCGTCCAGAAGATTTTGCATGATTGCGTCACAAACATACGCACTTAAATTCAACAACATTTTAATCCAGTTTTTTCGCAGCCGTTTTGGATTATGAGAAATTAAATAGATTTCCAAAGATATGTATAGCAAAAAATTGTCATTATTATATTATGATTTAATAATTAGTTATCGACGTGAAAAAGAGCCTTCTTTGAAGGCCAAGTTTCAATAAAAAAAATTGACTTTGACTTTGACTTTGACCGACTTCAAAAACCAAAAAAGGAGGTTCTCAAGTTGGCTGTTTTTTATTGTTTTTATATGGTTTTTATGTTTTTTATTTTTTTCTGTTTGTTCCCGCATATTTTTATTTATTTAGTTATGGATTGTGTAGTGGGTGGGAGTGAGTTTATAACGTCAGATGTATATTAGGAGAGTAATGAAATACAGATTCAAATGACTTCTCACAGCAGATATTTTCAATTACGGCGTTTTAGATAACAATTGTTTTACAATAGACGTCATACCTCATGCACACTTGCACTGGATAAAGTATACGGCTTTTAGCTAAGGGTTCCATGGTAGAGGTCACATTAGGGGCCCGTGATTAACGCGGTGCGCGGTGCTGCGATTTGATCGATTCGTGAAGTGTCTGCGGCCTTCCGCTTGTTTCATTGTAACACTTCAGTATCGATAGGGTTCGCTGGGGTAAATTATGTTTACTTCCTCGTCATATCGAGGCATATTTAGTTATATCGCTCTTTATTTAGTTATTTGCAATTTCACGTCGCACTTCCATGATTCGTACTTTGATGTTGTCGTCGGTGCGTCGAAACTAGATTGCAAGGTGTATTTTCAAGGTATACCTAGAATTCAATACCTAAGATAATACCTATTGTAGTGCCCTACCAGAGTCAGAGAATGGAGAAAGCAATGGCAAACCACTCCATTAAAATTGCCAAGAGAGTCGTTGTGTATGTTTCATTCCATATAATGACCACGACCCTCAATCATGAGGAAATACGACTAAAGAGACCAGAGTCTATGAGTTCTTCTATTTTTGTATTGTGTGATCTACCTATATACTTAACTATGGAAGCAAAATAAATAAATTGAATTGAATTGAAATGAATTAATACCTTCTTTTTCTTACTTTTTCTTATAGTGCTGCTTCTCATCGAAGATTGGCGACTATCATGGCTATCCGGACTTTTAAATCTGCTGCACGAAAGAGCGTCCGGGTACTCAAATATATAAATTAATCATGATGTAAGAACTAGAGGTATCCTAATCCTAACTAATATTATTATTGTGAAAGTGAGTTTATTTGTTTGTTGGTTTGTTTATTTGTTTGTTTGTTACCTCTTCACGCTTCATCTATTGAACCAATCTTCCTGAAATTTCGCAGACACATAGTTAGAAGTACGGAGAAGGACATAGGGTACCTTTCATCCCGGGAAAAGGCACGGTTCCCGTGGGAAATTCACGCGGGCGAAGCCGCGGGCGAAAGCTAGTAACTAATAAAACCACTGAATACAAATAGGAACAAAATGATACACTAAATCCTATTCTCTGTCTGTTTATATCCTAACTAAATATTATAAATGCGAAAGTGAGTTTGTTTGTTACATACTTATTTGTTTGTTACCCCTTCTCGCTTTATCTACTGAACCAATCTTCCTGAAATTTTGCATACATATAGTTAGAAGTACTGAGAAGAATATAGGGTACCTATCATCTCGAGAAAAACGCTATTCCCGTGGGAAATGCACGCGGGCGATGCCGCGGGCAAAGCTAGCTAGTATACTAAAACAAATACGTGACACCCCTGGTAATCTGCTGTCACCGCTTTCCAGCAAATAGGCCGCAGGTCTGCTTGCCTAAAAAAATACCCAGAAATTACCTATATAACATACCTGTACATAATCTTTGCTATACCTAGAAATTTTTTAGGATAGGTTTTTGAGGTATAGAAAGATACCTAATCCAAACTTCTCATTATCCTTGATATCCCTCGCATCATTTGCAAATGCATGATTCACACGCATTCAAGCATTTCTATATTTCTGTCCGCTCTCATTGCGCCATTAACATTCGCAAGCGTCCCGCTATGCCCAGTGAATACCTACCACCTGCCAAGTGTTGCTGTTTGCTGATTGCTATAGCTATAGGCTGTATTCATGCGACTTCAATGAGAATCAAAGGTAGCGAATGTCTGCTATATCACTCAGATAGAGCGATATCGGCTCCATACATAAGCATAGAGCCATTGAATTAGAAATATATTGAGCAAATGAAGCTCCACGGTCCGTGTTGTCGGTGTTGCTCTATTTATATAAGGGATTTTTACAAGAACGCACTTTGACCAGATTGCAGACCTCCTTAAAAAGGGAGATATTAGGAGCACCCATAACCGGAGAGCATGTTTGAAGAGAGTGATGAGTGTAGAGGAAGCGAGAGAGATCTGTAACGATCGTAGCAAGTGGAAATCGCAGGTCTCTGCCTACCCCCACGGGAAAAGGGCGTGATAATTTGTATGTATATACTATGTATTTTTACAAAAATGCTATCCTTAGTAATGAATAAGCTCCTGTCTTTTTTTTTTCAGGGATTGGTATAGAAATATCTAGAAATTGTGTATTTTCTTTATAGAAAAAATTATACGAGTACTTTTGCTAAACCGTGACCAAAGGATAGTAGTAAAATTGGTCTTAAACTGAGCAAAAGAAACTTTAGAGTCCTTTACAGCATATGTTAAGCGGCAGCGAAATGAAACGTCTCATTTAAGCTCCTTCAATATTTTTCAAATTACTGTAGTTCCAACCAAACCTTCTTGGGGATTCTTGTCATCGTCGATGGGCTAGCAACCTGTCACTATATCTGAATCTAAATTCCACTTAATAAGCCTATTCACCCGTATGGTTCCCGGGTTAGAATAGGACCACTCCATCTTATTCCATGGATGTCGTAAGAGGCGACTAAGGGAAATGCTTCCGATGGGCAGCAGCGTCGGAAGCTCACAAAGCCAGAAAAAACTGCGCTCGCCAACCCGCCTGCCAAGCGTGGTGAGTATGGCAAATCCCCCCCAAAATCTTGGGGGAGACCTTTATCCAGCAGTGGATATTTTGCGGTTGTAATGATGAAGCCTATTCAGCTAAGCGTTGTCTTCGAGTCTCACGACTCTTGGCTCTGTCTATCACGTTAGGGATAATAAAGACGTGATATTTGTATTTGTTGCTTCCATGCTGGTCTGGGAGCGAAGAAAAAACATAGAATATGCCAGCTGCTTCTCTTCCCGCGCAAATTGTAAAAGTCAATCGAGGAAAAGGGCTTTAAACTGGGGATTCCTCCACTCATAGGCGATGGGCTAGCAACCTGTCACTATACCTGAATCGCCATTCCATCAGAGAGCCCACTATTCAGCTAACAGACAGAGCCAAGAGTCGTGAGACTCGATAGCTTGGCTCTGTCTACCACGAAAGGGATAATAAAGTCGTGATATCTGTATCAACCGAACCCGCTACCGCTCATGAGTGAGACCACACGGCCGGTCAATATTAACTGTCATTGGCAAGCGCGGACGTGTGATTAATAGTAGCGGAGACAGGTGACTCGCGAGTGTGCAGCAAATAGTGACAGCACAGAATTGGGATGGTCGAAAATAAAATGGGCCTAGTTAAAAAATAAAATGTAGATAGATACAGAATCACGTCTTTATACCTACGGGGTAGACAGAGCCAAGAGTCGTGAGACTCGAACGCCACGCTTAGCAGAATAGTGGGCTTACTGATGGAATGGATATTCAAATAATAGTGACGTAAAATGTACTTATTCAAAATAACGAAACACGATAATCACACTTGAATATCAATTGTGACTTCAAGTGAAGATTAAAAACCTGCAACGTATTATAATAATTTAGCTTCATTCCCCACTAGAATGGAAAATTTTTAATAAGTGACTTTTATTGAAAATTTTCCATTCTAGTGGGGAATGAAGCTAAATTATTATAATACGTTGCAGGTTTTTAATAAAATTATTTTTTTGATCAAAGACCTAGGATCAAGAGCCGGAAGAAGGCAAAACTATAACTTCATTTTATTACTAGCTGTCGCCCGCGGCTTCGACGGCGTGAGTTTCGCTTAGATGAAAAATTTATCTTGGAACATTTCATCAGATGTTCCAGATCTTCAATTCTTATACGTCAGCAGAAAATGCTCATTAGGTTGAACGACTTTTACTAGCATAGCTGGACTCTCTAGGTATGCTAACCTTGACTATTAGGTATTGTATACTTACATACTTCGATGGCTCGACGACCCAAAGAGGATCTTGGCCTCCGATACCAGAAGCTTCCACTCCTTCATGTTCTGCGCTACTTCCTGCCTTCCGGCCGTGATCGTCTAGTGGTTAGTCTTGTACCCTACGTTGTGTCAGGTATTGTATGGAATACCTATTTTTTATTTATTTCAAACGTCAATTTTTCCAGAAGTCAAATACATTTTATTAATTTTACATGTTGTCAAAACTAAAAAGAAAATTATGCCTAAAATAATCCTAACTAATATTATAAATGCGAAAGTGAGTTTGTTTGTTTGTTTGTTTGTTTGTTTGTTTGTTTGTTTGTTTGTTTGTTTGTTCGTTCGTTCGTTCGTTCGTTTGTTTGTTACCGCTTCATGCTTTATCTACTGAACCAATCTTCCTGAAATTTCGCATACACATAGCTGGAAGTACGGAGAAGGACATAGGGTACCTTTCATCCCGGGAAAAAGCACTGTTCCCGTGGGAAATTCACGCAGGCGAAGCCGCGAGCAAAAGCTAGTAAATAATATTGAGGTTCCAGCACGTCGCCGCGAGGACTGGAAACCCTTCTCCCAGAAAGCTGGCAGCATTGCCTCGCTGCACCGCTATAGCAATTCGCTAGCAAAGTAGCTGCCCGCCCTCGGTTCGCCAGTTACGTCGTGGAGGCGTGCTGAAACCTCAAATACCAAAGATTTTGCCTCTGGGCCCCATGGACCCATGGTCTCTACCTAAATTAAACAGGCGGTTAAAGTGTTACTTCCACACATTCCCTATTTAGGGGCCGGCCTTAATAGCCGGTGCCATACACTTGCTCATTGTTGCGCTTGATTAAAACTTTTTGTGCGCAGCTTTTGAGCTTCGCCGCCCGAGATTATGTTGTCTGTAATTAATAAGAGTTGTATGTAGAGCAATGAAAGCTTAATGAGCGAAATTGAACTGCGCTCGCGAATAATTATAAAAAAAAAAATAACAAAAGCAAATAATAACTTTATAAATGTATTGTGTTCTTTTGTATATTGATCGACTTATGATGCAAGTGTAACAAGTGATGGAAAATACATTTCTTTTGTGATGCAATGAATCCTAACTAATATTATAAATGCGAAAGTGAGTTTGTGTGTTACCGCTTCACGCTTTACCTACTGAACCAATCTTTCTGAAATTTCGTATACACATAGTTAGAAGTACGGAGAAGAACATAGGGTACCTTTCATCCCGGGAAAAAGCACTGTTCCCGTGGGAAATTCACGCGGGCGAAGCCGCGGACGAAAGCTAGTAATCTATATCTATTCTCTAAGTAAGTATAATAAAATTGGACGCAGACTGATTGGTATATCAACTCAGAGCCGACATCGCTGAGAGAGGTTATTAAAATCTTTATATAAAGTGAGGACTTAGAAAGGAATTTTGGAGTCCGTAAGGGAAAGTTTTACCCCTAAGGGAGTAAAATGGACGAAAACCCAAATTTACGCGGGCGACGCGAGCAACTCTGCAAAATCAAAATCAAAAATTCTTTATTGAAACTAAGCCTAAACTACTAGCATTTCGGAACGACTACTGCTGAGAAGAAATGTCGAAAGTCGAAAGAAACTCATGACACAGTCGTGGTAGGTCGCCTAACATGCCAGAGTGGCTTTTTATATTAAAATTAATTTATTTTGTACATAGATAATGTAACATACAGTCAAAAATAAAAATAACTGTGATTCTGCTTCAAAAATGACGACTCCGCCACGGAATGTCTAAGTACAAAACATCTATGCACGTTAGTTCTAAAGTATGCAAGTGCGATGTACGTCAGTTCTAAAGTATCTTAGTACTACGTATTCTAGTGCTAAAGTACCCAACGTCGAAGTATGCGAGTACGATGTATGTTAGTTCTAAAGTATCAGAGTTCTACGTATTCCAGTGCTAAAGTACCCAATGTCGAAGTATGCGAGTACGAAGACTGTGATTTGACTGCACCATTATGTTTGACAGAAAATAGTTTTTAACAAGACTAAAATATCATGGTATTACTGTCACCGTAATCCTAACTAACCTCCATATAATAACGCATTCAACTAATACCAGATCAGGATCACATTATATTTCACTTTGTCTGGTCTCCGAGTGATATTTGATAGCTGCTGGTTAGCTAAATACCATTCAAATGCCAATTATTCTATATTAGTTTATATTTAGGTTGTGTAGGAACAAGGAATGAGAGATTTTTAACTTTATTCAGTTTATAGCTAGATTTTACTCTGAGAAATTATTTTTTTTTTGGTGTAAAATACCTATGTTATTCTATTCTTAGAAATGCGAAAGTTTGGATGTGAGTTTGTGAATTTGTGAGGATGTTTGTTACTCAATCACGCAAAATCTATAAGACGGATTTCAAAGTTTGGTATACGGATAGAAAAATATCGGGAATAACACATAGGTAACATTTTATCCTGGAATTCCCAGGGGAGCGAAGGGATTTTATAAAAATAGTACGTTTTTTTCACTTCACGACTCTATACATTCTTTCTCAAAACTTCACCCTAGACTGACACTTCTTCTTCAACCCTAATTTAAAAATAAACATTTTGTGATAACGATATGAAGTCATTTGCAATTTTAGTAGTAATTACTTTGTTACAATAAATATATATTTTTTAATAAAATCGCTTGCAGTTTATGAAATAAATGCACCAGATAAATCTTATTCAAAAATCAACTATTATGGGTTTGTGTGTAACTTTAAACGCTTCAACACTCGTACTAATTATTTTATTTACCCCTTTGTTCCTCAATCCTGGATCCTTTGACCCTCGCACAAAAAGGACTAACAGGATCAGGGAAAACTAAGAATGGTAGTTAGATCCTGTATTTACCACAAACAATTTCAAAGATAATTGCGACCTACGACTGGAAAACTTTTGTTTCCCGTTTTCTTCTGTTTGATTTTTGGAGCATGTGATAATAAACATATAGATATGATCCGTGAGCGATAAAATTTGAGATGATTTTCTGTGCGATTGATTACGCTCTATATAATTTGGTCCTTTATTCCTTCTTAATTTTATTCTAGGTAAATTTTTATAGTAGACTAGGTTAGTATACAGTTCCTCTTTGGACTTTGAACTTTTAGGGACTGTTACCTACGTTACTGGTTGTTTTGGATGTCAATGTTTGATTACTTACCTTTCACCAGTGTTAGTAATAACACACTCGATAAGAAGAAGAAGAAGCTGTACAAAATGTATATCTCCTTATTTCTACAACCTCAAACACTAGCAGAGGGCTAACATTAGCTCTGTAGATTCATGTAACGCGACCCTCTGAGCCTACAATACTGAGATTTCATTAGCTTTTTGTTTTAACTTCTCACAATTCATTGTGAGTGCAAATCTTTAGCATCTATATTAACACGGATCGCACGAGGTGTTCAGTTTCGTCCATTGAGTTCAGTTTTATTTTGGTTTTTAATGCAGATTTTGGTACACGTTTGAGATAATGACTTGATTTTTGTTTTTATTGCCAATGGTGTTGTTGAATGCATGTTTTCTTTCATAGTCTCCAGGGTGAATTGGTAAAGCAAAGAAAATATAAATGTTTGCGTTAAATCGAAATCAGTTCTATATACGTTTTTGTAAGTGATGATTTTTTTTATACAGAAAAGTGATGAAAATTGTTTAGAGACGTATTTGAGTACATATACATATAGGCAAGAAATTGAGTACCTACCATTGGGTCTCTGGTCGTTTCACACCACAAGCGGTGCGAATGCCTGAATGTATCCTTGGCCCATTCGCACTGCTCCAACCACCGCGTTACAAAAGAAACCATTCAAAAAGGGCTCTAGGGCGATTCGGACCGCGGTTCGAATCGCGTGTGGTGTGAAACGACCAAAGACCCACCATTTTTCCCTCGCAATGTTAAAGCAAGAAATTTCTCTTCACAAATAAAAATAACTCCAAAAAAACTCAACCGCTCAATCATTTCGCCGTGAACATGATTGAGCGAATTGTTCCATCCACACATTCACACCACATTAATTTAAGTCAGATCCCCATTATGCGGCAAATTACCTATATTTCTGGAGAAAACGCGCACCAGACGAACGAACAATGTCTCTGTCCTGCCCCATCGGTCAACAAAGCTGCTCTATCTAGCGTTTGTCAGAAACACGCCTCTATTCCCACGATACGCTGGACCACGGCACAGAGTAGATTACACACAGAGACTGGTGTACAAGCGTTAATTAGTTCAGGCACTAGTCTCTCACAATCTTACAAATGTATATCCTTCTAAAGTACAGACCGTAACCTTTTAATATGTCTTGTAGATTGTGAAGGCAATAAATGATTATGATTATGAAAAAAACTACCCAATAGAAGAAATGCGAAGTATGCTTCTCTTAATGAATTTCGATACCTCGATTGAACGGACTTTGGTGAAATTGTAAAATCTGGTTCACGTGTGATTTATTATGTGTTCATTTTTAAAGCCTGAAGCGGGTGTAGTATAGGCTATAGCGGAGTGTGGTAAGGACTGAAAACAATTTAATTAATTCAATTTTTTTCAGTTGCTGAGAACTTAACGGGCTGCCAATTGCATTGACGGTAGTATCTTTCAACCAAGTTTCTTACAAATATTTTGTAAACGCTTTGAAATTTCTCAAACCACACTTTATAACTTAAAGGTGTAAATTCTAGGTATATAAAGATATGAAAGAATTAATTCAACGATATAAAAGCACTAATCACTTAGAAATACCGTAATGGTTGAAGCTTTCGTCTCTATATGTATATGCTCTGTGCCCGTAATAAGCCTCCTACTGTTTATTCAATAATCCCAAACTAGCCTTATACACCAGGATAACGACAAGGCAAAATATATTTTACTACGCCACAATAAGAACGAAAGTTGTATGAGGATTGTATGTTATTGTTTTTTCCAAAGAACTGATAATGAAATGTTATTATTTTGGGAGAATCGAGATGATGTGTCAAAGTCCGCAGGACCATCGCCTGCTGTTTTTCTTGCTAATTGGACGAGAAATCACGACGAGGGATAGTCAAAGACAAATCCTTAATCCATATCTCTTTTGTTTGGATAACAATGGCTTATATTGGAAATGTAGAGCTAACTTACTCTTTAGTTATTGTTCTTGTAACGCCTCATATTAGTATCATTATGGTTTATATCAAGCTGACTGGACTACAATATTAACTCTTGATTTGATAACTATAAAACAGTCGGTTAAATTTAATGCATGATGTATCAAAATTATGTCAATTATTTTTATACAATATATTTGAACTTTGATATAATCACAGCCAGCATATTTGCTTGCGATGCAATTTCTGTTAATTGATATAAGTCAATCAATCAGGATAATAATCATCGTAAGTCAATGATCACGGTATAAATAGTTTAATTTTACATACTTATCTAACATAAAAAATCAGCTAGTTAATACTACATTGTGAATTATCATTTTACTGATGCTTACTGTACATTTTACAAAAAAAAAAAATTTGAGTGGCAAATTTACCACAAAAATTTTATAATTTTTATCGAAGTACCGAATTTTCTTTCAATGTATGGAATATTAATTAGGTACCGAATTAACTCTAGGGACGAATTTACAATAACCCGACAATATTACATGTAAATGTTTCAGAAAACAAATCCCCCTAATAATATAAATGCCTATGTTTGGAGATGTATTTTTGTTATTCAATTGCACAAAATCTACTCGATGGATTTTGATGAAATTTGAAACACAGGTAGAATATGATCTGAAATAACATATAGTGTACTTTTTTTATTCTGAAATTTTTACGGAAGCGAAGCCCCCAGGGTGCAGCCAGTACTTGAATAAATTTCCATTTAATATGAAAATACTGCTACTGTTTTACATAGGTACCTACCAAAATTCTCCCCTAATAACTCATGCCGGTAGTGTGGTGACGACACTTCCTTGATGCCAACACTTACTTTGAAAGAATATTAGTACAATTACAGAAAAATCTAATAAAAAGATACCTATCTACTCACAAGAAAACAATCTATCAACAAAAACGTAAATTATCCTACTAAAACAAAAAGCGTCGACACGCATTCACCAATTTACGGGGTTGACAAAAACTCCTAACCCTTCGGCGGCGAAGACAACGAGATGCCAATAAATCATGCGCGGGTGCGGGCGGCCCCCAAGATTTAATATTGTCATAATAATAAAAACGCGCGTTAGCATTAACGCACTGATAACTTATACCATCTTTTGCTGGTCAAAGATTATGTGTGCCCTTTTCGAAAGAAAGTAAAAGAAGAAATATAAACAAAATGGGAGGTGTAAAGGAAATAAACGAAATTTCCCATTCACAATTAAAACTAGATTATCAGAGTATTTTCCTACCTAAGTAGTATATTATTAGCAATACAGGGTTATTTTGTAACTACTGGCCAAATTTTTACAATATGCTCAGTACTTGGAATACAACTACGTCCGAAAGAAATTTATAGTAAAAGAATAACATAAAATTTTCAACTTTTCTTACTAAGTTCCATCAGATGATCAACCAATTTTTTGCTGATCACCAAAAAGCAAAAAATTTTTTTCATTTTTTGACATAGATTTTTTTTGAACTTGCTCAATTTCATCAACCAAATCTGCTGCGAAAATTTGGCCAATGGTTTCAAAATAACCCTGTATAGACCCTACCAAAATTAATGCACGTAGCATAATTTTGGTAGGGTCGACATATATTGCTATATAGGCATTGTCCCGCAGTAGATTTCTTGATGAACTGATGACTTTCTTGAGAAGATGTTAACGAAGACAGGACACCTGAAACACAAAACTTTTTGAATTGTCACGTCATTATTATACACAACATTTTATAATATAAAAATTACAATTTAACATTAAATTTAAGGTCACTGTAAATGCATTTATTTCGCCCATCTGCATTTCCAGTCTTTGCCCGCAATCTGCCCACGTTTTACAACTGATGACCTTTTTTGCCCCACTTCGGCGGTCTTTTGACACCTGCGCGATAGCTACTTTAATTTGCCCGCGTCTTGAAACATCAATAACACTTAGCGACGCTGAGGCGGGCTGCGCAGGGCTGCCACTCTATGGAAATTAAAATTATAAAAAAATCTTTTTAAAAAAAAGTTTTTCGTTTGACGGGAAAATTAGGTCCTAATTCAATGATCAGCCCCAGTTACAGTAAAACTCGATTCCATTACGAGTTTGGCTGTTTGGCTCATTCTATATCATAATGAAATTGCCTGGTAAAGTTATGATTAAGACAAAGGGAAAGCCACATGAACTAACATTAGTTCACCAAAATCTAGAAGGGCTTCCCGGCAAGGAATTAATTATTGAATTATTTTTAGAAGAATATAATGTGGATATTTTATGTTTGACTGAACATTGGATTTTAGAGGGTGAGACAGTGGTCAGTCCAAACAATTATAATACTGTTAGCTGCTATAAGAGAGGGTCTACGAGTAGAGGCGGATCTGCAATATATATCAAAAATGGTCTACGCAGCAAGGAGCGTCATGACATAGTAAGACTCTCTCTTGAGCGGTGTGTTGAGGTATCCTGTGCCGAGCTTGATGGCCATATCATTATCTGTGTATACAGTCCACCCAGTAGTGTTTTCAAAGATTTCTTAGCAGTAATGGATGAAGTTCTTAGAGTAGCTTCAAATAGTAACAAAAAGTTAATTGTTTGTGGTGACTTTAATGTTGATTTATTAGTTCATTCTACTGTAAGCACCCAGTTTCAAAATCTTTTCAAGAGCTACAATCTAGATAATGTATTTTTAGAGCCTACTCGCACCACTGCCACATCTGCTACATGTATTGATAATGTCTTTAGTGAACAGGACCCACAAAATAAATCAGTTTTCAGAAAATTACCATCAGACCATTGCGGCCAATTAGTTACATTTAATATAACACCTAGCTTGAGTGAGGAAAAAATCATGTGTAGACCAATCACTGCTCAAAAAATTATTAAATTCAAAAATACGTTGGAAAATAAAATGTGCTCGGTGACATACACTGGTAGTGATCCAAATGCCCATTATAACAACTTATTTAGTACTGTTTCTGATGCTTTTTCCAAAACATTTACATTGAAACAACGTAAGTTTAATAATAAATTACAATTTAACGAATGGGCTACTACAGGTATATATATAAGTAGACAAAAATTATTTGACTTGTATGCCCAGAAACAATATAGATTTGATAGTACTTTTGTTGATTATGTTAGAAATTATTCAAAAACTTTTAAAAGAGCTTGCAGACAGGCTAAGGCTAATTGTATTAAAAGGAAGATCAGTAACGCTCCTAATAAGATGAAAGAAACCTGGAGCATTATAAATAAAGAGACAGGCAAATTTAAATTGAAAGAAAATATTAAGGAAATTAAACATAATGACAAAAAAATTACTTCTACACAAGAAATAGTAAATGTTTTTGAAAATTACTTTACAAACATACCTTTAGAATTAACCTCTAGCATAAATTCATGCCCTCAAAATGCCGAATCCCTACTTAAAAGTAATGTCACCACTTGCACCTCTAAATTTAAATTCTCGCATATTGACCCTAGTGATATAATTAAAACTTTTAAAGAACTAAACATTAAGAAGTCTGAGGATCACTGGGGTATGTCTGTTAACATAATTTTCCATATAATAAATATCATAGCTGTCGACTTAGCTTATATATTTAATGAATGTGTTGACCAAGGCATTTTTCCAAATTTAATGAAACTTAGCAAATTAATTCCACTGTTTAAAATGGTGAAAAATCAGAGCCTGGCAACTATAGGCATATATCTATTTTGCCAGTCTTGAGTAAAGTATTTGAAAAGATTATGCTTAGTCAAATGCAACAGTACTTTAATATCCGCAATCTATTTCACGGCCAACAATTTGGATTTACTAGTGGTAAATGCACAACTGATGCGGGAGTGGCTTTGGTTACTCATATCTTCAATGCATGGGAAGATTCACAGGATGCAATTGGAGCGTTTTGTGATTTATCTAAGGCGTTTGACTGTGTTGACCATGAGACTCTCTTGCTCAAGCTCTCTCAGTACGGTTTTGACACTAAATCAATAGAACTAATAAAATCTTATTTAAGTGATAGGCTGCAGACTGTAGACCTAAATAACGTAAAATCTAAAGGATCAAAAGTTATGATTGGCGTACCTCAAGGTTCAATTTTAGGACCTTTCCTTTTCTTAGTCTATGTCAACGACCTGCCTTATATGGTTGAGAAGCAGGCTGGTATAGTGTTGTTTGCTGATGACACGTCTTTAATTTTTAAGACTGACCGCCATAGCGAAAATGTGGATGCTGTGAACAGCACTTTGTCTGCCATATAAGACTGGTTTTCTGCTAATAACCTGATGCTTAATGCAAGTAAGACCCATTGCATTAAATTTACGCTTCCTAATGTTAGGCAGGCCCATGTTGATATCAATATAAATAGTAATAAGTTAGAGTTCATTGAAAGTACCACATTTTTAGGAATAACATTAGATTCTAAATTACAATGGGGTGCTCACATTTCTAATTTGTCTAAAAAACTGAGCTCCGCGGCATATGCTGTAAGACGAATCAGACAACTGACGGATGTGGCAACTGCTAGGTTGGTTTATTTTAGTTATTTCCATAGCCTAATGTCGTATGGCCTATTACTTTGGGGAGCAGCTGCCGACATACAAACAATTTTTATACTTCAAAAAAGAGCTATTCGTTTTATTTACAGATTAAGAAAAAGAGATTCACTCAGAGATTTCTTCAAAGATATAGTTATTTTAACCTTACCATCCCAATATATTTTTGATAACATTATGCATGTTAGGAAAAATATTTCGTCTTTCAAAAAAGTTTATGATGTCACAGATATATCCCTGCGAAACAAACATAACTTGTACATTCCAGGGCACAGACTGGCTAGGGTTAGGAAATCATTTGTGGGAAACTGTATACGCTATTATAATAAAACTAGTTTTGCGTGGCTGCGCGAGGTGCAAGCACCTCGCGTGTTATGCAGGGGCATTAAAACAATGCAGTTGCGATTGCACGAAATTTTTTTGGGAAATTGTAAAAAAGTCATCTACATAAAAAAGTTGTCGGTTGGGATTAGGTGAAGAGCCGAAAGGTTATTATGGCTTATGCTCTTTGCTATGAAAACGCAGCTCGGCCTTCGGCCTCGCTTGTCCCGGCTGGAGGAGGGGCTCGGCCTCCGGCCTCGCCTCGCCTCTCGGATTCATATACGCAGCTCGGCCTTTGGCCTCGCAGGCCAAGGCGCCTCGGCCTTCGGCCTCGGCCCCACGGCTGGTTACTGGGGGTTCGAGATGCAATGAGGAGGTCATCCATGTAGACGGATGGCTCGGCCTTCGGCCTCGCCCCGCTCTTTGCGCCCGAGACGGAGCTCGGCCTTCGGCGGCCTCACATCCCTTAATTTTTTTTAAAAAAGGAAGGGGAGGAAGGCCTCGGCCTACGGCCTCGCCATTTAGTTCGGCCTTCGGCCTCCCACCCCCATTTTAATTTAAAAAAAAATGGGCAGGGGTGAAGAGCTCGGCCTGCGGCCTTGCCGCTTAGCTCGGCCTATGGCCCCTCATCCCTTATTTTATTTCAAAAAAAGGAAGGGGGCGAAGGGCTCGGCCTACGGCCTCGCCATTTAGTTCGGCCTTCGGCCTCACACCCCCATTTTAATTTTAAAAAAATGGGAAGGGGTGAAGGGCTCGGCCTGCAGCCTCGCCGCTTAGCTCGGCCTATGGCCTCACATCCCTTATTTTATTTCAAAAAAAGGAAGGGGGCGAATGGCTCGGCCTACGGCCTCGCCATTTAGTTCAGCCTTCGGCCTCACACCCCCATTTTAATAAAAAAAGGAAGGGGTGAAAGGCTCGGCCTGCGGCCTCGCCGCTCAGCTCGGCCTGCGGCCTCACATCTCTTATTTTATTTTTTAAAAATGAAGGGGAGGAAGGGCTCGGCCTACGGCCTCGCTATTTAGTTTGGCCTTCGGCCTAACATCCTAATTTTTATAGAAAAAATGGGAAGGGGGAAGGGCTCGGCCTGCGGCCTCACTTCCTCATTTTTATAAAAAAATGGGAAGGGGAGAAGGGCTCGGCCTGCGGCCTCGCCACTCAGCTCGGCCTACGGCCTCACATCCTCATTTTTATAAAAAAAATGGTAAGGAGGAAGGGCTCGGCCTGCGGGCTCACATCTCTTATTTTATTTTTTAAAAATGAAGGGGAGGAAGGGCTCGGCCTACGGCCTCGCTATTTAGTTCGGCTTTCGGCCTAACATCCTAATTTTTATAGAAAAAATGGGAAGGGGGAAGGGCTCGGCCTGCGGCCTCACTTCCTCATTTTTATAAAAAAATGGGAAGGGGAGAAGGGCTCGGCCTGCGGCCTCGCCACTCAGCTCGGCCTACGGCCTCACATCCTCATTTTTATAAAAAAAATGGTAAGGAGGAAGGGCTTGGCCTGCGGCCTCGCCACACAGTTCGGCCTACGGCCTCACAACCCTTATTTTATAAAAAAAAGGAAGGGGGGGAGGGGCTCGGCCTGCGGCCTCGCCCAGTACTTTGCTCACAAGACGGAGCTCGGCCTTCGGCCTCGCCTGGACGCAGCTCGGCCTTCGGCCTCATTCCTGCCCCCTTCCAGCCCTCGATTTAACCGCAGCTCGGCCCCCGGCCTCGCTTGCCGCGGAGCCTCGGCCTTCGGCCTCGGCTCCCCGTCTGGTGACTTGGCTGGCCCATACAAAACTCGTCGAAAAAAATTTCGTAAAAAAAAAAACCTGTCAGTTTGGTCCCACGGTCTCAACATAAAAAATTGTCTATGACGGTAAAAGTCTACGAGTCCGTTTTCCCCCCAAAAATCCCCAATGAAGTTTGTATGAAAAAACAAAATTTAGCATGGAGAAAAAAAAAAAAGTCAAAAAAACCATAGACTACCGCCGGCTGTGGTCGCTGCCCAGGGTCCTCTATGACATTTGGTCGAGCATCCCCCACTTATCTATTATGGTTTCCGCGGGCAGTACCCCCTATCAGTCCGGAACTGCTCCAAGTTCTACTTTCGTATTTTTCCCGGTGCCTCCTCACCCCCCTCCACACTTCCCCATCATTACTTTTTCCCAGTTTTGAGTTCCGTAGAACAAACTAATTATGTCAGTCAGTCAGTCAGTGGTATTGTAGCTTTATATACTAGTTTTTGGTGGCTGCGCGAGGTGCAAGCACCTCGCGTGCTGTGCAGGGCAATTATTTAAGGGCAGTTGCGATTGCACGAAAAAAAGTTTGGGACATAATGAAAAAGTCATCTACAAAGAAATGTTGTCGGTTGGGATTAGGTGAAGAGTCGAAAGAGTACTTTGCCTTATGCTCTTTGCTGTTAAAACGCAGCTCGGCCTACGGCCTCGCTGGCGGCGCAAGCTCGGCCTTCGGCCTCGCTTGCCCCGGCTGGAGGAGGGGCTCGGCCTCCGGCCTCGCCTCGCCTCTCGGATTCATATACGCAGCTCAGCCTGCGGCCTCGCTTGCCGCGGAGCCTCGGCCTTCGGCCTCGGCTCCCCGGCTGGTGACTTGAGGTATGAGTTGTTATCATCACGTCATCCATGAATGGCTCGGCCTTCGGCCTCGCCCAATTCTTGTCGCACGAGACGGAGCTCGGCCTTCGGCCTCGCCTGGACGCAGCTCGGCCTGCGGCCTCGCGGGCGCGGCTGGGGGGGGGGAGCTCGGCCTTCGGCCTCGCTCCTGCCCCCCCCAGCCCTCGTTTTAAACGCAGCTCGGCCTCCGGCCTCGCTAGCCGCGGAGCCTCGGCCTTCGGCCTCGGCTCCCCGGCTGGTTACGGTTCGGGATGACATGAAGAAGTCATCCATAAGACGAATGGCTCGGCCTGCGGCCTCGCCCAATTCTTTTCGCACGAGACGGAGCTCGGCCTTCGGCCTCGCCTGGACGCAGCTCGGCCTGCGGCCTCGCAGGCGCAAGCTTCGGCCTCCGGCCTCGCTTGCGCGGCTGGGGGGGGCAGGAGCGAGGCCGAAGGCCGAGCTCCCCCCCTCGATTTAAACGCAGCTCGGCCTCCGGCCTCGCTTGCCGCGGAGCCTCGGCCTTCGGCCTCGGCTCCCCGGCTGGTGACATGGCTGGCCCATACAAAACATTTCGAAAAAAAAATTAAAAAAAAAAAACACCTGTCAGTCGGAGGTCCCACGGTCACCCTCTACGATATTGTCTATGACAGTAAACCTCTGCGAGTCCGTTTTCCCCCTAAAAATCCCCAGTCAAATTTGTATGAAAAAAAAAAAAAAGTCAAAAAAACCATAAACTAACACCGGCTGTGGTAGTCGCCCAGGGTTCTCTATGACATTTGGTCGAGCACCCCCCACCTATCTGTTATAGTTTCCGCAGGCAGTAGGGGTACCCAGTCTAGAACTGCTCCAAGTTCCACTTTCGTATTTTTCCCGGTGCCTCCTCACCCCCCTCCACACTTCCTCATCATTACTTTTTCCCAGTTCCGACTTTCGTAGAACAAACTAATTATGTCAGTCAGTGAGTGAGTGGTATTGTAGCTATATATATTATAGGCCCAACCGCAGGAAGCTCGGCCTTCGGCCTCGCTTCCTGCTGGTTGTTCCCGAATACCAAAATCTGTCCTTGATATGCCTGACAAGAAATTTAAACATTATATTAAGGAGACACTTTGTAAGAAGGCATATTATACGACGGATGATTATGTAAATGACAAAAATGCGTGGCCCGAGCCTGGTACAGTGACCTCCTAAGACTGTCATATTACTCTCTAGGTACATTGTGTACTTTTACTTTTACAATGACATTTTATTAATTTATAATTTTTATTAATTTATAAATTTGACATTTTATATATATATATATATATATATATATTCAATGTATATTCGTCCACATATACAGTTATTTAATTGTAAGACATATGTTGTAAAGTGACGTCTTTGGAGAAAATGCAGCAGTGGAGTTTGTTGCGCCGCCTCTTCTCCACTTGCGCTTTGGAGGCGGTGGTAAACTTAGCTTTAAGTAATTTTTTTGACGTCAACTAACTAAAAAACAAGAAAGTGACGATTTATAAGTGCTATTTTTAAGCCTACATGAATAAAAAAATATTTGACTTTGACTTTGACATTGCCGATTTACATACTTATTGCATATTATACTTAAGTTGTTCATTCATCAATATCATATTAATTGTGTACGAGTCCTTCATTTTAGCTCTAACTAACTCCAAATTCCGGTAAAATTATCTTCAACTTTTGATGAACACCCGAATTTCACCGAAAAAGTGATTTACTAATTAGGTTCACAGTCTTGATAAACAAATACATATTAATTTGATTAAACTTTTATTTTCAAAATATTTTTAATTTGGGAAAAAAATATCTGGGAGATGACAACCCTATTATGGACCTGGGAGACCTGTAGCTGGTAATGAAGGGTTAAAATTGATACGTTAGCCGATCAATCGATTTTTTAGCTTCCGATTGCTATTAAATAGGGCACTTCCGATATTTTTAAATTATGTTAAAAAGGCAAAAGCTAACAAGGTTAAATTATGATCATATTATTAAAAAAATTCTTACCATTCAATTCCTACCTACATATCGTTCAGCCTTAATGTGCCAATGGCAAAAATTATATGTTCCACACCATTTTAACCAACAGTTATAGTATAGGTATATTCTTAGATCAAGTAGGTAAGCAATTAGATTAAAAAAAAATAGAAAGTTTATTTCTGGGATTGATTAAATTGATTTTTTAACTAATTGACACAGTCACTGGCCACCTTCTGGCCACATAAGTGGTGCGGACGAAAAAGTAAATTTTCAGATGTTCCTGCCTAATTCAAATTCTTGAGATACTAATAATTTATTTGGAGACCACCAGTAATGTGGTCAATAGTTGAAGTTCGCAAATCATCAATCCTAGTCTATGGCCATCAAGGTGGCCATTATCCTCGGTGACTCGGCCGTGAGCGCGGAATGCTGCGTATGCATCAGATGTGTGACGCTCGTTACACGATATTTGACGGATTTCTACTCTGTGGCGCAAGTCACAGCCTGAAGAAGCCACTCATTGGTAGACGAAGGATTTCTCACATATCGTTAGGATGTTATATGTAGCTATGGCTGCTGTTGCTGAAAATTGTGACACATGTGTAGTTGTAACGAACCAGTCAAATCAGTTAAGTTTAAGATAATGGTAAATTTATTGATCACGGAAAAACAAGAACTAAAAATTCCTATTTTCTGAATTACAAGCTTTTGCTTTCGGCTAGGGTTGCCAGGTCGCCAAACGTAATAGCCGGACAGACCAGCCAGTTTGGTCGGACATTTGGGTAGAAAGGCCAGACACCCTACATTATTGAGGATTTTGTCTCAGTATTAATAGATACGACAAAAAAATTGTATGTAAAATCAAGCTTTTTTGGTAATATCGACAGAGCGCATTCGGTTTGGCGGCCGACAGTCGACTCTCGTCGCCTGCGCTCGGCCACGCTCGAAATTGCTCGAAATTTGCGAAATATAAAAAGCCTAACAAAAGCCGGACAGGTCGGACACCGTTTATTTTGGCCAGACACGCAATCAAAAAGCCTACCTATGTCCGGCTTTATCCGGACGCCTGGCAACCCTACTCGCGGCTACGCCCGCGTGAATTTCCCGCGAGAACAGTGCATTTTCCCGGGACGACCCTATGTCCTTCTCAGTACTTCTAACTATGTGTATGCGAAATTTCAGGAAGATTGGTTCAGTAAATAAAACGTGAAGAGGTATTATAATATTAGTTAGGAGTTCGCATTTATAATATTGTTAGGAGTTAGGATGAACAGTACAGGAAAATTCATAAGTTTTCAGCATGCCAAGTCATCAAATAGCATATTTCTCATGTCTTGGTCCTCAGGCCACTAATGACAAGTTTGGGAAAAACGTTTAGACATAGTCGCAGGTCGCGGTCGTCGGATTAGTTCCGCCGCGTGGCTTCGCTCGCCACAATCAAATGACTTGGGTCATATCACGTAATGTTCAAAATTCACTGATACACTGATTCACTGTGATACGAATCACAGTATCAGATGAAACAGTTTTTATTTTCTTCTAGCTTTTGCCCGCGGCTTCACCCGCGTGAATTTCCCACGCGAAAAGTGCTTTTTTTCCGGGATCAGTATTTTCTCCCGAGATTAAAGGTACCCTATGTCCTTCTCAGTACGTCTATCTCTGCAAAGATTTAATTTGTATCTATGTGTATGCTAATTTTCAGGGAGAATGGTTCAGGAGATAAATCGTGAAGGGGTAACAAACATACAAACAAACTTACTTTCGCATTTATAATATTAGTTAGGACAAAAGTTTTTTTTTTTGTTTTTTGTCATCTCATCTTCTTTTATATCAAGGGCAGCAGCCACAACCATTTGCTTTTGAAAAAAATCTACTTTCTGACGTTCACATATAATATTATTTTTGTGATTGTTTTTAAAAGCTCAAATTTAAGGCATTTCCGATAATTCTCGTAAAACTCAAACACATAAAGACAAGTAGGTATATAGGCTTGCACCAGCATGTTACGTTACCCAAAAATCATTGTACCTTCACTGCTTATTGCCTCATAGAATGCAGGGCAACACATTTTGTTGACTGTCAGTAAATGACCTCTTTTCGACGGTGCCATCTCTCGGATATTCATTTCCACGCATTCCGAGCATTATTCGGAATAATTAATATGATATTCCGAATGAGGCGAGTGACGCATACGGTAATGAGTTCTAAATGTTGGCCGTGAGATCATCTCACGAGGCCATTTCAGACCATTTGTGGTTTGCCGACGAGTATTTGGAATTTTAACATGGTTTCTGTAATAAGTAGGTACGTATGTACAGTCACATGCAGATAAACCTGACCCAAGAGATATGATTCGGTGACATAGATAATTAAATTAAATAATTAAATATATACGTACAAATAACACAGACCATGGGTAGTTTTACTTACCCGTGGTACAACTTGTTGGACATAGCAGTTGGACCATGGGTCGGGAGCGGATTGAGTGTTGAGTTAGCCCCAAAGTAAGTCCGAGACTTGTATTATGGGATACTAACTCTACGATTCTAATATTATAACAAACACATATATGTATTGATAAACATCCAAGCACAGGTCAATCTGAAAAAGATCATTTTCCATCTTGACCCGACCGGGGATCGAACCGGGGAACTCCGGTGTGACAGTCCAGCTTGATGATCATTGGGCCACGGAGGTCGTCAAGGGTAGAAGGAGATAGGGGGTCAGGATTCTATGCATCTGACTATACTTATATACCTAGTCGATCAAAGGACTTGGGATTCTTGTGAAGAAGATTGGCTTGCAACATGTCTCTGTCTGTCTGTATCTCCATTTCACCAATAAGTCCCACAGAGCTTGGCTCTGGTTACTCCGTAAAAGATAAAATAAATAAAATAAAATTCTTTTATTTCAGGCAGAACCCATAGTGTTAATAACAAAGAAAACTTGTAATGTTAGGATTTTAATACAGACGCGATAATGTTATTCTCTTTAGAGTCGCTGATGATATTTGGTTGTAACATTAACTTCTCTAGTAGTTTATTATTCTTCCTTCTCCTCAACTCCCATGTATGTCATTCCATGTAGGCCTCAGAATCTTTCTCCAGATCTTTCTTTCCGTCACGAGGAGTTTGGCTTCCTCTTTCAGCGTGAGTGTCCAAGTCTCACAGCCGTACATTAAGATAGGTCTAATTATTGTTTTGTACATTCGGATTTTAGTACGTTTGCTTAGAAACTTAGACACCAGGATCTTATGTAGGCCTTATTAGCGGACGGAGGCCAAGACTCATTTTGGGTCGCTGCGCCATAATAGTTAGTTATCTTATCCTCTACTACGCGTATAAAGCCTCCCAATCAGTATTAGTAGTCATTACTGGTGTTAATTTCCACGTAATAACACCAACAGAAGCATAGCTCTCAAATAGAAAGAAGGTGAATATTTTATTGAGCACGATACCTGGCAAGAAGGAACGATGAAAGGTGAAGTAAGGCTGTGACTGAGTGGTATCCGAGAGACGGAAAGCGAAGCGTAGGACATCCGGCTGCTAGGTGGGTCGACGATGTAAGTAATATTGCTGGCAAGAACTGGATTGCGATGGCCCAGAATAGAGAAGCTTGGCGTAGACAGAGGGAGGCTTATACCCAGCAGTGGGTAGTAGAAAGCTGACGATGATGATGATGATTTTATTGAACCTAAGCAACATCTCTTTTTCAAGACAGACATAGTCACGGTGAAGTACTGATACAGCAGAGCAGAGGGCAATTGTGCTACATTAAATACAATTTTAAGCACGGCGGTGCTCGGTAAATCAACAGCCAAGACTTGACATAAAATGCGCTTGACCCTTCTAATGTCCCTCGTTAATATCCTAAACGTGTGAACCCGCGGTGATTAGTATAGTTTTTGTAGGTAGCCGGGCATCGCCATTAATATGAGCGATGTGCTTGTAATTCTGTTATGTAGCGTAGTGTTTTGATACCATCAAAATAGGAAAGTTTTACGCGTCGTACTGAACGAGATTTTGATGTGAGAGGTATTTTTAGATTAACAGTGACATGGGCTATGTGAGTTGTCAGTTGTGTTTATTTTTTTTGTAAATTGGCTTGTTAGATCAATCCTTCGCTTCATCTACATAGTACAGTATGACGTCATAGCTCCTACATAAATGGACACAGGCGGCTCCATTCATTAATTACGAGATGTGGTCATCTCATCAAGCAGGCGGCGTCACAAAGGTTTGTTAACGGACTATCGAATTACGACGATTTTAAGGACATGGTCGTATGTCAGTATAATGTACTGTCGGAGGCAAATAACCCTAACCCCTCTGTGATAGGATTCAGTGAGATAGTCAGTTTTATCTGCCCCGGATGATAGAATCACGTCTTTATCCCTTACGGGGTAGACAGAGCAAAGAGTCCTGAGACTCGAAGGCCACGCACCTGAATAGAATGAATGAATGAATGAATCGTTTATTTGTAATCGTTTAGATTGTTTTGGCCGGATTGTACATCCTACCAAAACATTTTCATGTAAAATGTTGCAAAGATCTCGCTCTGTAAAAGGCTCGCAGTGTTGAAAATTCGTCAGATATTATGTAGAGCCAAGCTTCTTACTCTACACAACTCGCCCTAACCCTTACTTCACAAACCCTGCAACTTAATAGAAACATGTGGCCTGGCCGTTTCGATACCTTCACAAGGGCGTAAGTTAAAATGTTATTCACTGTTCATTACTTTTCTGTTATACAATAGTTCTGTAGTAACGAAACGACGGCACATATTTTGACAAGGTTTAAGGTAAGTTTATAAAAAGTTGGAAGTATTGAAGAAAGTCCGGATAGCCATAATGGTCCCTAGTCTTCGATGAGAAGCGGCACTATAAGAAGAAGAAGGTAAGTTTATGAATAACTTTTACATCTCGATGTTCCCATAATGATGAGCGATGCACCGGGGGGGGGCGCAACTAGTATAATTTATTTATTCAAACTATATATACCAAAATTGGTATACCATTGTTTACTCTTGTTAATTTAAAACGGCAACTATCCCTTTCTGCATAACGAGCAAAACCAAAACGGTTATAAGACTGCCTGATCTGCCACCGTGTGCCGTATGTGTGTCAGTATCGCTGTAACCCGAGAACTCCACCGACCACCTGGTTATCGCCAATCATACGCATCGTTTACTTGGTATGGTACTGCTTTACTTGGTGCATCATTTTTTTTACGATTTTTGTTTTTTTTTAAATTTTACCACACCGCTTAAGGATGGATCGCATTGCGTAGGAAAAGATAATTAATTAATTAGGTTTTAACACAAATAAAAATTAAGCCTAAAGCATAGAGAGAAAGATCAACTATTATTTATGTACAGAATAATAAATAATTACGTTGTACGTAACAGAAATGCTAAAAGCAGAAGCAGACTCGTCGCAAATGCAATTTCTTCCAGTACCTATGTTTCGAAAATAAATTTTTGTTTCTTTCTATATTTCCAGTCAACTCAGTCAAATCATTATTATCTCTTCGTCTACATCTATCTATACCTACTTTACTAACAAAAGGGCACCATTCTACCTAGAATCTTTTGACTCCTTAGTCAAAAGATGTGGCTAGTTAGTTATTATGTAACCTTTTACATAATCCTATCTTAATTCTATCCTTACTAATATTATACATATAAAAGTGAGTTTGTTTGTTTATTTATTTATTTATTTGTTATCTCTTCACGCTCTATCTACTGAACCAATCTTTCTGAAATTATACACACACATAGTGAGAAGTACTGAGAAGGACATAGGATACTTTTTATCCCGGAAAAAAAATATTTCCATGGAAAATTCGTGCGAGTGAAGCCGCGGGAAAAAGATAGTAACTAACACGTACTTAGTACCTAAGACATTGGTGTTTGTGGAGTAGGCGCATTAAGTTAAGAACTTGGCTATCCACAAGAACTTAAAGTTTTGGCACAGTGCAAGCATTTTTGTACTTGTCTTGGCACTATTTTACAAAAAAAACCTTTTTGGTGGGAATGTAGGATTAGAGTTAATACAATAGGCTGCTTCTGAGTAAGCTCGCTCTACCGTAGACCTCATCTCCGTCCTCGGGCAAGATTGTTGTCAAGAGCAAACCCATCTTTTATAAAAAAAAAGTGACAAGGAAAAATGGAATTAAAACAGAAGGCAAATACTAAGCGCAACAAAATATTTCCAGTAAATGTGACCAGTTAATTTAATTAACTACTTAAGTACTTATGTCCAGTTATTCTGTACCGTGGAAATTGAACCATTAACGAGGGAATAAATAACAAGATGGCGTGTGCGTGTGCGCAGCCTATTCGAATTTCAAAGCTATAAAAACTGTTTTTACATCGCATTGCTTATTATTTAGTAATTTGTACTTAATTATAAATTAACTGGTTCCTAGCAAAGTTGCGAATTTCGTAAAATTGCCCAGGTTAGATCAAACCATAGAAATCGGTATAAAAATACAGTTTTACAGATATTTTGTCCATTTCCAAAACAAAAATCGAAAAAAATACAAAAGAGACAGCCTCAAGTTATCGAGCTTACCAAAAAAGACAAAGACGCAGGAGCAAATGAGCCGTCTTATTCGCAAACCAGGTGGTAACTGGTAGGTATAAAGTTACGGAGGTCTCGTGACACTGACACAGTAACCGGCGCGGGCGCCGGGATGGGTGGCCGCGACACCCGATACGGAAGGGTTGAGGACATGTATATCTTTTGTTACTGTTGAAAATTTAACCAAAAATCGTTTTACCGCGTTATGTCCTTTTCACATAATGTCGGTTGTAACCATTTTTCGCTTTATATTGCTTTCACTTTCGGTGTTCTATTTTTTATGTTAGTATGTAATGCTAGTAGTTTGTAGCTTTGAGATTTATAAGCAACTAGCTTTTGCCCGCGGCTTCGCCCGCGTAAATTTCCTACGGGAACAGTGCTTTTTCCTGGGATGAAAGGTACCCTATGTCATTCTCAAACTTCCAACTATGTGTATGCAAAAATTCAAGAAGATTGGTTCGAGATAAAACGTGAAGAGGTAACAAACAAACAAACTCACTTTTGCTTTTATAATATTAGTTAGGATATGTCTGCCTGTAAAGGCCAAGTTTCAATAAAATATTTTTGACTTTGAACAAGCTGTGTTCTGTGGGAATTTCGTTATACTGGATAGCTCTTGAATGTAGCTATCATACACAGGATTTTTTTTTAATCGGGCTGATAAGTAGTTGCCAGAAATTAGCGCTGAAGAGCTGAGAATCTACTACTTCCTCGCCCTTTCAAATCAAATCTCTTTATTTGCATAAAATGTATGTACACTTTCCCATACATCCTCATCATTCTTTTCTACATTCATGGGTCAGGCTAAACCAAGAGGCCGCAGTCCTACAAGATGGTCGGGCCAAATCCAATCACCCTCAGACACCAATCTTCACAAGGCCCTCCACGAAGCGAAAGATCGAAACTGGTGGAGGGAAGTAATCCGAGAGAAGGTGATTCTACGGGGGAGTCTCGACCATCAGTAATGAGGAATATGACGCGAGGAGAAAATAGGCTAAATAAAATTATCTTTGAACTCTCTCTCTCTCTCTCAGCCGAAAGACGTCCACTGCTGGACAAAGGCCTCCCCCAAGGATTTCCATAACGACCGGTCCTGCGCTGCCCGCATCCATGCGCATCCCGCGACCTTCACCAGGTCGTCGGTCCACCGAGTGGGAGGCCTGCCAACACTACGTTTTCCGGTTCGTGGTCGCCACTCGAGAACTTTTCTGCCCCAACGGCTATCTGTTCTACGAGCTATGTGCCCCGCCCACTGCCACTTAAGTTTCGCGATTCTGCGGGCTATGTCGGTTACTTTAGTTCTCCTACGGATCTCCTCATTTCTGATTCGATCACGCAGAGAAACTCCGAGCATAGCGCGCTCCATTGCCCTTTGGGTGACCTTGAGCCTTCTTATGAGGCCCATAGTAAGCGACCACGTCTCTGTTCCGTATGTCATTACTGGCAACACACACTGGTCAAAGACCTTAGTCTTGAGACACTGCGGTATTTTGGACGAGAAGATATCGCGAAGCTTCCCGAACGCTGCCCAGCCGAGTTGGATTCGACGGTTGACCTCTTTCTCAAAGTTGGACTTACCCAACTGAACTGTTTGTCCCAAGTATAGATAATTGTCAACAACTTCGAGTGTAGAGTCTCCAACCTTCAGAGGAGTGGGTGCGACACGGATATTAAACATAATTTTCGTCTTGTCCATGTTCATTTTTAGACCCACTTGTTGAGAGGCTTTACAGAGGCCATCGAGCATTGTGCCTAGGTCTTCCAAGGTCTCAGCCATGACTACGATATCGTCAGCGAATCGAAGGTGAGTGAGGTACTCGCCGTTGATATTGATGCCGAGTCCGCTCCAGTCCAGAAGCTTGAAAACATCTTCCAGGGCGGCGGTGAACAGTTTCGGAGATATCACGTCTCCCTGTCTCACCCCTCGCTGCAACTGTATAGGTTTGGAGCCTTGATCCTGGAGACGGACCGACATGGTGGCGTTTTCGTACAAACACTTCAGCGCTTCGATATATCGATAGTCAATTTGGCACCGTTGGAGAGACTGTAGCACAGCCCAGGTCTCGATCGAATCGAAGGCTTTCTCGTAGTCCACAAACGCCAAGCATAATGGCTGATTATACTCCTCAGTCTTCTGTATAATCTGCCGCAGCGTATGTATGTGGTCTACGGTACTAAAGCCTTTTCGGAAACCGGCTTGTTCGGGAGGCTGGAAGTCGTCAAACCTGCGAGCGAGACGATTCGTAAAGACTCTCGAAAACAGTTTGTAGACATGGCTCAGAAGTGAGATAGGCCTATAATTCTTCAATAGGGTTTTGTCACCTTTTTGAAGAAAAGTACCACCACACTTCTGTGCCATGCCGTAGGCGTTTGTCCCTCGAGTATGACGGAATCAAATAGCTTCTGAAGAGCTCTTAATACCGGCGTTCCACCTGCTTTCAGAAGCTCAGCCGTGATTCCATCATCACCCGGTGCCTTATTGTTTTTTAACTGTTTGAGAGCCATTCTAATCTCATAAAGGCTGACGTCCGGGATATCTTCGGTGTAGTGTCGGGTCAATCTGGCTCTTGGATCTTTGGCCAGATTACTGACAGGTGTGCGTACGCTGGTGTATAATTGTCCGTAGAACTTCTCAACCTCTTCCAACAGCTCTGGCTTCGACGAAATGATTCTGCCATCCTCAGTCTTCAGCTTGGTCAGTTGGCTTTGACCAACAGACAGATCCCTTGCAAACACTTTTGAGCCCTTATTTCGCTTGATCGCCTCTTCAATACGGTCAGTATTGAATTGGCGTAAATCACGAGTTAAGGACTTGGAGATCTGTCTGTTTAGACGTCGATACTGAGCAGCATCGTCAGAGGACTGCAGAACCAAGTTTCGTCTTTCTTCCATGAGTTTGTTGGTGAGGTCCGAGATCTATTTGAACACTATCTTTGAACACTATCTTTGAACACAAGGAAATATAAAAAAAATAGTTACAGTCAGGTGCAGGGAAACCTGACCTCACAGAATCATATGCATCTGATTGTACATGAAATCTGAAAAAGATCATATACATACTTAAGTACCGTTTTGAATTGACCGGGGATCGAACTCTGAACAACAGAATCTAGTAGTCAAGCCTGCCAAAGCCAGTTAACCCAACCCGCAACAGATACCCTGTCCATTCAGCGTGATAGTATTATATTATCTGTGGAGAGCCACTGCCTCATAAAACGCTAACCACCACAATGGGTATCGAATTTCCGAAATCTTTCGGCAAAATGCGCGCAGTTTTGCGAAACGTGTTAATAATGTGTATGGCGTGTTTGGCCCAAGTAAAGAGCGGAATTTGGAGATGGCAGAATTAGACGCAATGTTTATTTCATTTATTTATCAAATGACTTATAGATACGCAACTCATATACTAAACACGATCATGAAGGAATCCGAGAAAATTGAAAAAAATTCCACCTCAGACGGAAAAGAGAGTCCAAAATAAAAATGACTGCATAGACAGGGTGTTTGGGTAAACACCTGCATCCTTTCTAGGGGTGAAAGTACTCATGTATATGAGCAACTTTTTGTATGGGACTGACTCTGAAATCTCAAAAAAAAAATCAGCTGTTCCATACATTTTGGGCGAGTAGATATTGTAAAATGTATGGAACAGCTGATTTTTTTTTTTGAGATTTCAGAGTCGGTCCCATACAAAAAGTTGCTCATATTCATGAGTACTTTCACCCCTAGAGAGGATGCAGGTGTTCACCCAAACACCCTGTATAAAGCTTATTAGCTAATTATTTACGTCAGATTAAGTAATAACTGACGTAAATATTTTTTCTCAGTTACCCGCCAGCGCTTATGCCTCGCGCCGCGGTAATGCGATACTAGTCGCTCGCCCCGGTTTCCCCGCATCCCTAATTTTCCGTCTCATTTGCTAATTCCCTTGTTCTTTTTGCAGCAACCAGTGTCTCGTGAAAGACGCCTCAGCGATTCATTATGCGATTATAGTGAACCGAATATCGATTTCACTAATTATTGTATCGAGTTTGAGAGATATTCAATATTATTGTTGTACTAGCATCTGGTTATGTCTTTTTTTTTGTGACACGTGAATGCAATTCATGGCACTGCACAATGGTTAAACAGAAACGGTAAGTACCAAGTACTTCATTGCAAAAATGTCGTACTCATTTTTATGCAAGGCCTAAGTCACTAAGGTGAATTTGAGTAATGTCAGGATAATTTCTTCTAGTGGGAGATAGACTGTAGGCACTGTTTTTAATAACTGACACTAATCTATTAAACTCCACTTAATTAACATATACACGCATTATATACCTATGATTCATTTATCTAGGTAAAGTCCATTTATTCATAATTGTCCTATCATGTAAACAATCTTACCATGTCTTTTTATGATTTTACAACAATATAAATTAAAATAGACTTTTTAGGAAATTACTTTCGTGGTTAATAAATGTTTGACTTTAGAATGTTTAGGTTTGAACTAATATTTGATTTATTTTCAACAAATTTCAAAAAAAGTACTGTGAAGATTGTTTACTTAATAGGACTATTATGAATAAATGGAGTTTAAATAAATTATTTTAATGAAAATACACAGACACCCAAGTAGTACAGACACTTCATTAAAAAAATAATAACAGAAAAAACCAATAACTGAATAAACGTGACAAATTAGATAGGATTTGAGCAGTTGCAGTTTTATGTATCACTAGCCGCGCCCCGGGGCTTCGCTCCCGTGGGAATTTCAAGATAAAAAGTACCCTATGTGCTATATCCGATAGTTTTCTACCCGTATACCAAATTTCACCAAAATCCGTCCAGTAGATTTTGCGTGATTGAGTAACAAACATCCTCACAAACTCACATCCAAACTTTCGCATTTATAATATTAGTTAGGATGTATGTATAGTTTATCCTGTGCTGCAATCCAGTTTGTCTGCTCATTTGGCCGTCAGCGTCTCGTTAACATTGCTGGCGATTACCGCAGATGCCATCACACCCCGCCGTTTGCTATGTCGGTAAAAACGATCACTCTTGATTGTTATTCCGCGGCTCGAATTTCAACTCAATTTCGTGTTTCTTTTGGTTTGTTGATGACTTTTGATATAGATTTTGGTCACTGCATTTATTGGTTACTAGCTTTTTTGCCCGCGGTTCCATCCGCGGCAAAAAGTTCTATGTTTTTCAGAAAAACTTTAAATCGCCGTGAAATTGTAACAGACTTTAAAATTCTCGGCGGCACATCGTAGGAACGTCGTAGTCGCGTATAAAACTGAAATATTTTTCTCTGAAAAATTCTCAGGAATGAAATTCACAAAAATTTTCTCGGAAATTTGTCTGAAATTTCTCGAAAATTTTATTGTCAAGAAATTTCTCGGAAATTTCTTGGAGATAATTCCCAGGAATATGGAAAATATGCTTTTCCCATCATCCGATTTTCTTGAAAATTTCAGTTATTGTCAATCTTCTTAATTTAAAGACGGCTGCAAAAAGAAAATTAACTTTTTTTAAATATTTCAGGTATGTACTTTTCCTACAATTTCCGTATTCGGGAATATTTTCGAGAACGTTGTCCGAAAATTCTCAAAAATTTCGGAAACTGCACATCACTAACAGGCCACAAGTATACACGTGCGTCGTGCATACATTTGACATTTACGCATAGTGCGGCGCCGCGCTGCTCTGTAGCATTTGCTGCTCACGCAGGACAGTGAGAGAACAATTATAATTCAGTAAAAACTGGGTAAATCAGAATCCCTGAGGATTTGCGTGCGGTCAGCCTATCGCGTTACCGCTAAACGCTAATGGAGCGTGGGCCGTGTTCGGCGGGCCTTATATTAAGGGTGCTCGGCCACTAGTAGCTAGCTAAGCTATAAATATCTCCCACGGTCATTGAAATAAAGAGCCTAAACATATTTTAATTAATATGCGAATGATTTTATAAATAAGAGAATACCTTCAAGCATTTCTCAAACGGTTGCCAAAGAAGAAATTTCTTATAGCAATAATGTCGCCTTTTGGGCATCTTCTTCTCCCTTTAGTTTTAAGTTTACTTCATCGACATTATTTTGAGTAGAAATGGCAAAAATTAGATTAAAAATTACTTCATGTTACCTACCATGTAGGTACTTACTTGTGTGCAATAAAGTATTTGGTATTGTATTACGTAAATCGAAAAAGATTTAAATTAATAATTTATCAGAACAATTTCGTAAAGTCAACATTAAAATTTAAAAGGCTTAAGCAAACACCCTCAAAAGAACTACTTAATTTACAGACGACGCAATAAAATAAGCATCAAAAGCTATAAACAAATAAACAGACAACTCAATTCGAGAGACGCTAAACGGTTTACAAAAAGCATTAGGGCCACAGGGGATGGGAAAGGGCCAGGCTGTAAATGGACTTTTTGATATAAAACATCTATGCTTGGCAGTAAAACGGTGGCATGACGGTGGCGGCGTTGTGCCACGATGCCCATTTGTTTTATATCAGCAGCCGTCCCGTACGACTAATTTTTTTTACTTGACAGTTAGTCAAGTAAAAAGAGAAGTGAAGAAGAAGTGTTATGTTTTCAGGTTTTCACATTCAGAAACATGTTCGAATCAATAAAAATAATATGTCATTACGATCGATTTTAGGAAAATCTGAAATCAGTGGTAAGTATTTAACGTTCATTGGACTGAAATAGGTAGTTTGGAAAAGGCCCAATTTTGAGCCACAGTCATAATGGTGAATTGGTGTCAATATGGCCCGGAATTATCTCCGAGTGGACGTCTTTCACAATTACATACAAATTGGACGGATTCTAAACGCGTGTACGTATTGAAATAGGACACAGTGTAGAGAAATTGGATCTTTGCTAGTGATATAAAAATACTTTTGGCAGAAAAGTTAATTTTAATAAAAGGAGATACCTAGCTAAACAATTTTTCGCTATCACTTTTATGTATCAAATATTTTAAATTTCATTCAAAAAAATTGAAGAGAGTGTCGTTGGTGAAATTCGAACGTAAATGGTCTAAGAAAAAAATAAAAAAAATAGTTATTTAAAAATGTTTTAAATATCAAATTGTCGTCTTCAGACCATACTTTCATATACTTTTATAATAATTACTTTATTATACTAATTATATTTTTCTAATGGGAAACTATAACTATAATGTTTTGGTGTGTACACTATAAACTCTAGTCTATGACACCCGATGTCCCATCGTACAAACTAATTAAACAGTAAGCTCCGGAGCCCAAATACAAACATAGTTGTTTACGTTTACACTGACAGAACGACGCGGCCCTCCACTCCCTACAAATTGAGATTTAATTTTTTAAACTGGCGACATGGGTTGAAAGATTTGTTTATATCATGGCCTACAAAAATTTCATATTTTTTTTTTAACTTTACCATTATATATTCTTAATACACGTTTTTTAGGAATATTTATCTGTAAATGTCTTAAGAAGTAAAAACTTAATGGTTTGCAGGAATTTTAAAAAACTCAAAATGCATGCTTACCTTGCACGCATTTGTCAATAGTGTACACTTGAAAAGCGCGATTTGAATAATATTTATTTACATAATGTCCTAAAAAATATTTTCAGCAAATATTTAACATATCTTATTGTTATACACAACGTGCGCGTGCGTTCTTCTCAAATTAAATAAATTGTACAAAATTATTGATAAACAAAGTATTATTTCATAAAATGTCATGTAACGGAGGCTTAACTCAATCGATAGATGCGTCCTATACAACAATCTAGGACATGATTTTCGGGCCATGATGAAAAACAACAAAACTTCGCTGTGATTGGTCAAGCAGAGATGCGCGCGTCATTTATTTTAATTCGTTGTCGCCTGGCAAGCAACTGACATGTCTCCCTCTTAATTGAACTCACAGATTAACGCGGATTTGGTTAGGGAAATATTATTGTGCATTGTGTTCAATTGCTTCGTGTGATGTCTCCAATTAAACTTGATAAGTTGTTTTGGAGTGCGTTATGGTATATAAAAATGGACACTTGAATTTCTAAACAGATATACCAGTTTATATACAACAACACAAAAACGGCATTAATGTCTAGGCAAAGCGCCGTCTTTAAAAATTATTGTAACTACCTATCCTGTGTCAGTGTTGATTCAAGTACTGGTTACCACGCTTCTAAATATAATTTTTGTTTATAATAAACTCCCCACTTTCACATTTCTATACTTAATGGTTAATATTTATTAACTAATTGCATTCTTGCTAACTCTAAAAAGGTTAAAATTTACTTTAAAAAAAAATCTAAAATATTTACACAACTAAAACCCCATTTCCCAAAGTCAAATCAATTAATCCCGACATATAACCATGAACGATTGTTAATCCCGACATATAACCATGAACGATTGTTTGCGCGCGAAAAGATGCGCCATTTTGTTTACCATAGACTATGAGAGCCCTCAGTTCACGCGGTTTTGAGTTTGGAATACAATAGGATCAAATTTCTGCTAGCTGCAGCTATTATTGATTTATAATGCATTTGTGATTATTTGGACGTAATATTTTAAAAGGTAATTTGAAAATTATTGGAAAAAAAAGAGTAAAATATGTAGATAGAATTTAAGGGTCACTGATCACCAACGCTTAGTTTGGTAGGTACAGGGTTACATTAATATAAATCATAAGTAAATATAAATACAAATTTACCTACATAAACAACACTGTTATTAAATATAACTTTGTTTTACTTATAATCACAAATAACAATACTAAATGTTTGCAGCTTAGGACACGTAGAAATGCTTCATGGTGCCGATTTTCCATATAAAAGTTGCCTTTTGTTCAAATGTCGAGAACACAGACATTATGTCGAGAAAGTATTTTCGAGTTTACCAACGTTTTATCCATTAGAAACAAATATACAAATTTTCTTTATATCACTATTTTGTGTAGTGATAATAACATTTTCCTCATCATTCTGCGTACATTATTCTTAACATGTGTATTTTATAAAATATTACGAGTATTATGACTTCCATATGACCGAAGCCTAAAGCATTCGCCTTTCATAGCGATCTCATCGAGTCATTATTTTGCTTAAAAAAATGGACCAAAAAGACCTATCTATATGAAAAGCCACCGTCTTTTGTCGTGGATCCTTGAGATCTCTTCAAAGGGTTGAGTGGTTAATGAGTATTTTGACAAAGACCTCCTGACATTGAAATATTTTCTTACATGTGTTTTGATACAATATTGTGTTATTAAAATGTTATTCATTGATTTTTAAAACTTTTTGCGGTGTCTTTTAAAACTTCTGAGGCCCTTGTGTACGGGTTTTTGATGTAATATAAATAAACCGATGTAAGGATATGAAAACGTTGTGATAAATGAAACTGTTATAGAATTTATCGTCTAAACGAATGTAAGAGTTTTAGGGATATCTCAAAAAAAAAAAAATTATAACATAGGGCGGCAAACGAGCAAGCGGGTCACCTGATGGTAAGTAATCAACCTTATCTATACATATACCAATAAAACCAAATAAAACAGTAAAAATATTTTGTCTGTACATTTAGTATTTTTGACTGAAATGGATAGAGGGACACTTAAAAAGAATAATAGAAAGCAAAAAAAATTTTTTGGAATTTCTTGTCTGTCTGTCTGTATGTATGATCACGCTAATCTCCGAAAGTACTGAACCGATTTGAATGAAAATTTTTGTTGTGTAGCTATTAAGCCTAGGCAATATTTAGGCTATAATTGATTTTGAAAACTGGAACACCTGATGAAGAACCAAAACAGAACAGTTAAACTATAAGAAATATGGAAATGGTGCCTTAACAAAAGTCGTTCAACATGATGAGCATTTTCTGCTGACGTATAAAAATTGAAGATATGGAACATCTGATGAAAAGCTCCAAGAGACCAGCTACACTATAACATATATGGAAATGGCGCCTCAGCAAAAGTCCTTAAACTTGATGAGCATTTTCTGCTGACGTATAAAAATTGAAGATCTGGAACATCTGATCAATAACTCAAAGAGACCAGCTACACTATAACATTATATGGAAATGGCGCCTTAGCAAAACTTGATTAATCTGATGAACATTTTCTGTAGACGTATAAAAATCGAAAATCCGAAACAGTTTGGAACACAAAAAGATTTTTCATCTAAGCGAAACTCACGCGGGCGAAGCCGCGGGTGACAGCTAGTTAATTATATGACATAATTTTAGTCGAAAAAATTGAATTTTTTTTTATAAAATATTAATTAACATCCTGTCCCATTTTTTAGATTTTTTTATGCTACATTTAGATATGAAATTAGTACCGAACCGACTTATTACAACTTCTTTTGGCCAGTGCCATCTAAATATCAAAAGCTCAAGGTTAAAGGCCAGAAGGCTGTTGTTTTTACAGTCCGCTAACTGCGCACCCTTCGGATGGACGCACTTAGTAACATAACCCCCCATCCACTGACATAAAACTTAGCCTTGCTTCATCATATATGTATATGCAAGGCATACATACATTATACAAGCAAGGCATACATACATTACACACGTCTATTTCCCATGGGGGGTAGACAGAGACTAGGGATTTCCGCTTACTACGATCCTTACAGATCTCTCTCGCTTCTATAGAGTGATGCTGCATTATCTTCATACATGCTCTCCAATTATGGTTGCTCCTAATATCTTTCCTTTTTAATTACCTGTAGCTGGACTTTATGATGTAAACTATACTGTGTGTTAATCCAAGTAATATTTAACTAACAATTATTCACTAATATCTATATGTAGCTTGATTTTGCAGTGCATTCAACGTCTTTTCAACGCTAATTAATGCTTATTTTTATTTACGATTTTACTTAAAGGGATACTAAATATTTATCATTCGTTTCACCTTTACTATATGTGTCTAATTTATTGACATCATAATAAAATACACTGGATGGTCGACTACAATAGGCGATTCCGCAAGTCACTGTGGACATGTGGCGACTTCAAAATTGAAACATAGCGAGGCGCGTGTTTTTTTATTCTCATTTTTTACCAATCGAACGAGTCATTAGATTGTAATTCATAACGGTTTATTTTTTTGTCACGATGGTTCGGGGGTTACGTCAGGTGCCTAATGTTTTAGTGTGCGAAAAAACTTTAAGTGATATTTGAAAATATATTTGTGAGTACTGATAGCTTATAGATCGGAACTCGATATAAGTGATTTGTTTCAAGAATAATTTTGATGTTTTTTGTTTACAATATATAAGTTTCCAATATTGCAACAGTTTGTGCAGTTTATTTGAACTTAGTTTTATTGAAGGACTTACTTTGAAAGGGCTTCCTATTGTGGTCCGTGTTGATTTCCAGAATAAAAAATGCTAAGTTGTGATCGTAATACAACACAGACTTACTTAAAATCTGTAACAACTTAAAAACATTAAATATAGACTTCCCTAATTAGGTACGAGTACTACTATCCATTAAATGATAGTATTGATCCATCTTGACTGTCCAATTTGATCCCCAGCATCAAACAAACATAAGAAATCCTACAACAGCCTTTGTGAACTCCTGTTAATTCATTAACAATTAACATTATAATTACTGTCCGTCCATTGTCCGCAGCAATCCATCCTAACTCCACAACAAATTACCCGACATCTCAATAGATCGTATCGCCCACTCTCGACGTCCGAAACAAAAAATGGCCGCCACAAAAACCAGTATATCAGTAACACCATCTACAGATATTAAACATACAATACAAACAATTCTATGTTGATTGAAACGTCAAATATCGCCACGATTGATTCAGATACAGCCATTGTTACTTATTAACTATATAATTACAGCACGCTGTGCCTTGAAACTATTTATTTTGTGTCCAAATTTATTATTGAGACAGAAAAAAACGTATCACAGAATGATTCGGGCTTTTCGGCTCTTATATCGATTTCCATACGGCCTTAATAACTTTTTTGGATTAACATTCTTTTGTTTTGATGACTCTGTTTTTGGGTCTTGACTTTTGACAGCAAGAAACGTGGATGAAGGAAAAGCGTGGAGCTGAATTGTATTTATTTGGCAATATCTAATTAGGTGATAATAGAGGCAGTGTCAAAAACTATAGGTAGAAATAATATTTTTCAAAAGCACCTACTTAATACTTTGGCCTAAGTGAAAGCGTAACTTCAATAATATGTTAAATAATCATTCAGAATTGTTTTATTACATCGAATGACGCTAAATATCAACTACATGGCTATAAAATATCAAGAATGGCAAGTCAATCAACAGAAGAAGATAAATCTTATGGGTTAAAAGAGAGAATTTAGGGAGAAGATCCTAGTAATAATACAAAAGCTGCACCTCGCGGCTTCCCTCCCGTAGCAATTTTGGGATTCGGATAGCCTCATGATAGTATATTCTCATACACAGAAAGAATTTTTCAAATCAGACTGGTAGTTTCAGAGATATAGCATTCAAACAAACACACACACTGTACAGCTTTATTCACATTATTATACTCTTTATAGAGAGCCTTTTAGATTTAGGCTACTCCTTGCCATATCCTAAAGTAAAGAGCTATTTGACGTGGCGTCTTAATATGTCATACTGTATCTCAAAAATATAATTGATCTTCATAAAGACAGGTGTCGGGGATGACTGGCCGTTGTTCTGAGAAAGAGATCACTTTAATTTGTTAAACAGTGACCGGCGATGTCGATGCAGAATTCGATTGTAAAAAGGTTTTGATATCGTTTGTGAAAAGGTTTCGAAAAGTTGTTTGATTTATTCTTTTAATTCATACTTATATTCAGCTATAATTTGCAGGTGGGTTAATGTTACTTATGTAGAGTACGATAAATTGTCTTTATCACCACTTCTCCTTCTAGAACTTCTTCTCTCCCGTTTACTCTCACAACTCTCTCTCTCTTCTCTATTTACACTGAGTAAGTGAGTTCCTTTTTATTTTGTAATTTATAAAAAAAATCTTTCTGAAGCTCAGTGCTACTGGGAACAGAGATTTTCTCATCGTGTTTTCGTTTTAAAAAGAATTACTTCTGCCTTTATGATATAATAGAGCATTGCTACTCTTTCTCTGGTTTTTGTTATAAATCCCTGATTCGCCTTTACGCAGAAATCGAATAAAAATAATCTAGGCGGAACACTAAACAGCACAGTCGAAGATTCTATTTGTTATGGCTAACACGAAAAACCGATCAGCTCGCTAATTGAATGCTAAGCAAATGTTTGGCTATCAATGGATCAGGCAATGCCGCAGGCAACAAGCTTACTCGTAAGGTCAGTGAGGCACATCATCAAAGTTTTACACTGTCCGAGTAAATATTTCTTTTTTATCAATCTACTAGTTAACAGACAAAGCTTAATTTCAGTTAATTTATTATGTCATTTGAGGAAATAGAATTCATGTAAAGTAGTCTTTTGCCCTCAACTTCATATGTGTGATTTTCGTTTTCCACCCAATCCAACTTCTTTCTTAGTGCTATACTTACGCCATATAAAAACCTCTCTGGAAAATTCAAGTTTCTACATTCAGCGGTTTCATCTCTTCTCTTTATATACCAATCAGTGTTTAATTTTATATACATACTTATATAGAGAGATATCATTAGTGTACTTAGTGGTCGACTTCCCTATCTCGGCCGGTACTCCATCGCCAACTCCACGGCATCACTGTTTTAGCCATCATCTCTATTCCTTCATAAAGCATTTTGGTAATTTTGAGTTCTCCTTGTGTCATCATTAATATTTTTGTTTTTATTTTCACCAATATCCTAATGTTTCTAACCTAACTTGACCAATGTAATATTCCGGACGTCTCACTTTCACATCACCTTAAGTGATAGTTGACCTATGACCTCGTAGTTTTACAAAGAAAGCTCGCAAATTATAGACAGCGAGACAGTCCTATATGCACTTAAATAAAATTTGATAGAAATATTTTGAGATTTAATTAATGCTTTCTATACAATTATGATGGTTAAACTTTTTGTTTTTCTTAAGTATTTTCTTAAATGATTTTCTTTTTTACGTAAGTTGTTACATCTTATAACCTGTCCTGAAATAATAGGACACGTTATAACATGTAATAACTGAATTCTATATTTATGAAAGCCTAAATGGCACTAAAGTATATCAATCCTAAATGAGACAAAATAAAATAACTAGAAACAGTCACAATACCTAAAAACTCATCAATTTAAAAGCATCTATACAGGTAACCCGTTTTGTTATTATGCTGACACACTAGATGGACTTTTAAAAGGCAATACTGGCTGGTTGGACAAACAAACAAAACGGCTATTAAAAAACAAAACAATCGATAGAGCCATCATCGATGTAGCTGTCAGTCGATGGAGTCGATACCACGGCGATAGATATCGAATGTAAACACAGTGAGGCATTAGAAATCTACGTTAGTTTACGGAGTAAGCTGACTGTTACACCGATATGTATGATATTTATTTACTTTTTATTAGCCTAATCATAATATACATTTTTATACAAAGGATGCTCCTCGCTAAAGCTCCCTGAAGCTTCAGGAACAGTTGGATTTGATATTTGTACATGAGGGCTAATAAAATTTGGTTTCAGTCATACCTTTACGATTAGGATGAGAGGAGGCTTTTGTCTAGCTGTGGGAGATCAGTAGTTTTAGTTTTTAGCCACCTAGAAGTTTTAGCGAGGAGTTTCATTGTGTATTCATTGTGTACCTAAATGTCGCATTAACATTGCTCCAATTACGGAATTAGAAGAATTTCCTCCGAATAAGTTTACCATTGACCCACTCTACCCACTTGTACCAAATGAAAAACCCGAACAGATACTATTCGATACTTATGTAATGTATTGATGATAATTCTTTAACAACTTCTCGCTTTGTCAAATACTTATTCAACGAAACTCGATGAGATGGTAATTTTTTATATGGAAATAGAATAATCCAATTCAGCTCTGTGTAAATGCGGCCAAGATCCTATATCAGCCGAGTTGTTCTTACCTGGTAATTGAAAAGTTGTTCGTGACTCTGGGTGCTGTTGCGACTTATTTGTACAATTTGTTACGTGGGAAACTTAAGAAGTTGACCTATACTTTGATTCATCTCTCTCTCTTTAGTTGTATTCCTCATGACTGAGGGTCGTGGTTTAATGGAGTGGTTGGCCATTGCCTTCTCCATTTCACACACTAGTTGATAATCATCAAGCAGAGTGCAGGTTTTCTCACGATGTTTTCCTTCACAGGAAGCAAGTTGTGGTCGATGAAAACTAACATAAGTACATGAGTCAGATTGGTATACCAACGTAGCACGGGCAGGATTCGAACCTGGGACATTTGCAGCCACAGACGGGCGCCCTACCATTCGGCCACCACCGCTCCTATTCAGACTCATACAAAATTACTATATTTGCTCGTAAATTGTAATTGTGCTAGACGTGTCTGGCATGATAGTGACCAAACTGACCAAGTTCTTCTCAGCAGTGGTCGTTCCGAAATACTAGTAGTCTGTAGCTTCAAGATTTATAATATTTAATAGGTATATAATTTATAATGTGAAAAGTGCGGTCAATTTATTTTATAATCATAAATCTATTTCATAAATCATCTTTTTAGTCTTATTTCCTTATGACTGAGGGTCGTGGTCATTCATTATATGGAATGAAACACACACAACGACTCTTTTGGCAATTTTAATGGAGTGGTTTGCTATTGCCTTCTCCATTTCACACACTAGTTGATAATCATCAACCAGATTTCCTCACGATGTTTCCAAGTGGTGGCCGAGTGGTCGCCCGCCTATGGCTGCAAAAGTCCCAGGTTCGAATCCTGCCCGTGCAACATGAGTTTGTAGACCAATCTGACTCATGCACCTATGTTAGTTTTCATCGACCAATCATAAATCATACAATCGCATAAACGTCAGAATCAGACATTATTATGTCTTAATTCTTATAACCTTCATTTTTGATCTTGATAAATAGCTCTAACCACTGGCACAGAATTAATATAAGTACTACGTACCACTGGTTTGCGCAATACATTTTGATCAGTCGATTCGTTTTATCTTGTTTCCAGTTATTTCATCCATGTTTGCGATCGTCAAATTAATTTGTACAGGTACAGAGAAACCTGACCCCCTTTCTCATCGAATCCAAATCTCAGGGGGTTCAGGTTCTCTACTGACTGACTGTACATTTAGGAACCTCTAACTCAATCCCCTAGGGGACTGTAAGGCACTTTCTATTATTACACTTCGATCCCCGGAGGATTTTGTATTTACTAATCTATATTCAGTGAATAATAATAGGTACAAAAAGGCCTCTTCATATTGGCTTTGACCCCATAAACGCCCCAAAGGACCGGGTCCCTATGGACCCGTGGCTCTGAAAAGCGTACCAACATAGTAATAATAATCTATATGATCATAATACTTACATACGCCAATCGT
This sequence comes from Ephestia elutella, assembly GCA_018467065.1. Classification (NCBI taxonomy): domain Eukaryota; kingdom Metazoa; phylum Arthropoda; class Insecta; order Lepidoptera; family Pyralidae; genus Ephestia; species Ephestia elutella. Next base: position 2,100,632 of record CM031586.1, on the reverse strand, counting down.
ATTAAGAAGTGTTCGCAAATCGCCGTTTCACTCCGTTCCCAGAGCGCCCCACGCTGGGCGTCATGAGTGGGGTCTGTAGACACGACGCTATCGGCCATCTTGGACGCTGCGCCGGCGCAGAATATTGAGATATTGACGGCTTGTTACGGCTTTGAAGCGTTTAATCGTCTTATTTTGATATTGTTTTTATTAGGGCTCCGTAGGAAAAGAGGAACCCTTGTGGTTTTGCCATGTCAGTCTGTCCGTCAGCTTATTAGAGTTAGAAAGTTGTGATATTCATGAACATAATTTGAAAAAAAAGTCTATCATGCGCAGATTTTGTTTTTTTCTGGGCTGTGTGTTGTTGGTCTTAGGTTATAGGTAAGTACCTAAAACGAAAACGATCAAGTCAGATATCCAGTTCAGAAATATTAAACTTTATACTGTATGTACTGTAATTAATTAACTGTTGGCAACTAACATAGACCCAAATTTCGATATTACCACAAAAGCGAATCTCAAGGACGAAACTAATCCCAACTAATATTATAAATGCGAATGTGAGTTTGTTAAAAAATCTAGTATTAAAATGTCAACTGCCTATCCCCACTCTTGCCAGAAAGATTGCTAATCTTCTCATAATATGTTTTGGTATATATCAGATAAGGTATCTATCCTCCGTATTCTGTCAACAAATCAACCAAAATTTCCATCAACCTTAATTTCTCTTTTTTCGTCTTAGTGTCCGTTTCTTCGACCCATTTGGAAAAGGCCACTTTACTTTGCGCCGGCGACGGTGACGCAGCAGCGCGGGCGCCGGCGCGCCGGGATTCGAACCCGGGACTGTAATGACGGCCCACCTGATTAAAATGTTTCGTGTGTTTACTCACAGCGACTCTAATTGGACATTTGTTTAGTGGACATGTTTGCCAGTCATTTTGGGTACCGAATTAATTTGTTTTTTAATCCTGAAGTAAGTACTCATGTATTTTTTTTTACTTTCATGACAAATATATCACACACTAATTAACTCACACATAAGAAAAATACAAAAAAGGCGAAACAGTGACATCCTCCTTTTTTGGGAAGTCGGTTGAAAAGAGAGTCGTACAATAGCGGACTTATCCCAGATAGGGACTTCTTTCAGTCAACTATGTATTTGGAAGGAAAAATAAAATAAAAAGGGTAGCGTAAGTCAAGATTATTCGTTATTCGATATCTCTGCTGTGCCAAGTGGAAATTGCCAAAACACAACAACAAATGTTAAGAAACTCGTTGTGTTTTTTTAATTCCACGTAATGTCAACGATAAGAGCTCTTAAAAAGGAAGAAGGAGAAGAAGTAAAGTTATATTTAACTTACCGTGTATGTATGTGTATGATCTGAATCTTTCAAGCAGAACTATAGAACCACTTTCCCTTATTCCGCTGATAATGCATTTTCCCCAACGAGGATTTTCATTACTACGGATAGGGTTGCCAGGCGTCCGGATAAAGCCAGACATAGGTAGGCTTTTTGATTGCGTGTTCGGCCAAATAAACGGTGTCCGGCTTGTCCGGCTTTTGTTAGGCTTTCTATATTTCGCAAACGAGCGAGCGCCGAGCGTGGCCAAGCGCAGGCGGAGGCAGGAGACAAAATTCTCAATAATGTAGGGTGTCCGGCCTTTCTACCCAAATTTTCGGCCAAACTGGCTGGTCTATCCGCGTAGGTTTGGCGACCTGGCAACCCTAACTACGGATACGATAAGAGATAAAGAAGTAGATTTACCTACTTGTAAAAAAGCTTACAACGAATAAAAAGCTAAAAAGCTTTCGTCCTCGGATCCGCCCCGCTAAAATGACGTTTACCACCTTTAGTAACTTCAGTTGGAATTTTCAAAATTTCTTTCTTAGTGCTAACTTGCGGTAAAATATCCTCTCTGCTAAATTTCAAGTTTCTACGCTCAACGGTCGTCTTTACATCTAAATCTCCATCAGTCAATCAGCGTCCAATTTTGTAAAAATACTAGTCAGTTAACTTATAGGTAAATGATCCATGAGAAGGTACGTAATAAAAATAAACCACATCCCAGATTCTCAAGCATTTAGACTGAGGCAGCTATATGATTAGAGGGAGACAGCAGATGGTTTGTAGAACAAAAAGAGGCTGGCTATTACACAGAAGCACTCCTTCAACCATTCATTATGTCGTTGAGACTGGTGACGCCACCCAACGACCATTAGGTTGCCGAATTATCGTATGGTGCTGTCTGGAGGTACTGCGTTCGTTACTACTTTTTTGTGAATACATTGTATCAACCCACGGGAAAAGGTAACTTATGGTTATTGGCGCTAAAGTCGTTCCGAAAAACAAATCCTACGAGTTTACTTAATCTTTTCCCGTGGATTGACACACATTATCACCTTACGCCCATGTGACGGTAGCGAAATGGCCAAGCCACATATTTGACTATGTGTATAGAGGTTAATGCAGTTAGTGCTTGTAGAGTTACCGCGTTTAGAGTTAAAAGCTTGGCTCTACATGAGATCTGATAAATTTCCAGACTTTGACATAGTACGACTTTGACCTTGACATATGCTTAATTGCATTTGCGATAAGCCCGCCTTTGCGCTCATTTAAAATGTTTTTGTTACTTTTGTTTCTATGTATTTCTTCTCTGTAAATGGTGCAATAAAGTGTTGATCTATCTATCTATCTATGCTCTCTTCTTAGCAACATTTTAGACGAAAATGTTTTTGATGGCATAAAAGTTTTTGCCCTCAACTTCGTGAATTTCGTTTTCCACCATTTCACCAGCTTAGGGATCGTATTTCCAAAATTTCTTTCTTGACTTGCGCTATACAAGGAACCTTTGCAAATCAAGTTTTTACGTTCAGCGGTTTCATCTCTGCTTTGATATCTTAGTCAGGGGGGTTTCGGGGCAGTCTAGTAGAGGGGGTTGTTCCCTAAATCACCCAACCTACCCCATGAGATCTCAATCCCCAGGAAAAATACCTGATCCGTCTAGCAGTTCCACTCGGCAACAGATTTCGGCGTCCCCAGGCAGCCACGTTTCGCATCTCACAAGAAACAGTCAAAGTAAAAGGTTTCACAAACACAAATGTTCAATAGTTATTTAACAAACAGGAAATTCACAAATATAACTCAAACTAGTTAACAAGCAAAGACGCGAGACCTCTCCGCGTATTAAAATCAAACCGATATGTCAGGACAAATGGCGGCCGTCCGCCATGCCATTCACGCGAGCAATTTCATGCGGCGCGGCCTCCCCGCGCGATGTCCAAACAATACTGAATTCAAAATGGTCGCTCGCGACTGCCGACGCCGGCCGAGCGGGCGACGGCGCTACTAATATGAAACTACCGCACGCGCTAGAATATTACGGCGGCGAACGGACAAAACAACATAGATTTTATTACAAACATCCCCCCGTCCCGGTCTGAGAAGCAGACCGCTAGCTTACTCTACGGGAAGGCGGGCGAGAGAGGTCACAGCTCTCCTCAAAATCGAACCGTCGACCAACACCTCAGCCACACGCGGAGTGCCATCTCCGCCAAGAATCAAACGTAATATGCGAGCTCGTCGCCAAAGCAATGAGGGCAAATTTGCCTCTTTTAACAATACTAAATCACCCTCCCTGGGAGGCTCAGTCCTGTCTGTCCACTTCACTCTTTGCTGCAGCAAATGCAAATATTCAAGCGACCAGCGACGCCAAAAGTCCTGGCTCATTTGCTGCAACATTTGAAAACGCGACAACCGATATACGCGTTCATCCTTCCACGGGTATTCGGGCAGGGCATTCAACGGGCCTCCCACCAAAAAATGACCAGGGGTGAGAGCTTCCAAGTCATTTGGATCTGGAGATAGCGGACAGAGAGGACGAGAGTTGAGGACCGCCTCAACTTTACAAAACACTGTGGCCAGCTCTTCAAAAGTTAGAGCCGTTTCTCCGATAATGCGGCGGAGGTGGGTCTTTGCGGATTTCACAGCCGCTTCAAAAATCCCTCCCCAATGGGGGCAACTTGGGGGACTAAACTTCCAGGTTATTCCCCTTTGGGCAGCAATTTGACTTAAACTAGTACAATTTTTATCAATAAACACAGAAACATCCTTAAGATAATTTACAGTTCCCTTATAGTTTGTGCCATTATCAGACCTAATAAGGGAAGGTAGACCTCGACGCGAAACAAAGCGATCCAACGCGGCGACGAAGGCCTCCGTAGTCAGAGCCGATACCACCTCCAAATGGACAGCCTTGGTGGCCAAACAAACAAATACACACAAATAGCCCTTCACAATACGGGCATTACGAAAGGGAGAAGCCTTGATCGAAAAGGGCCGGCAAAATCGGTTCCAACGCCGTCAAACGGTCTCGAAGGTCGGATTCGATCAGCGGGCAAATCACCCATCTGTGGTTGCATCGTGGATGCCTTCAACCTATAACATGCAATACATCGAAACAGGACACTACGGATTGCTCTTCGGGCAGACAATATCCAAAATTCGCGTTGCAAAATAGCCAACAAAGCATTGCACCCAGCATGGGCGTTACGAAGGTGTCGATCAGACACCAAAAGCTGCACCAAGGGTCCGCCCTTGGGCAACAACAGAGGATGGCGAGTCTCATATGGAAGATCCGCCTTCCGGAGCCTGCCTCCAACCCGAAGAAGCCCATCCGAGTCGATGTACGGGTTCAAACGAGCGACCGCGCCCTTCAACTTAGCGCGTCCGTCGCGCAAAATACGAAGCTCTGACTCAAACCGTCCGGTCTGCACGACACGGACCCAATGCAACAATGCGCTCCGGCGCTCTTCTGCACCTGCAATCGGCTCCAACCGCTTTGCCTGTGGGTTTCTACAATTATGTATGAAACGCTTAATCCAACTGGTAACACCCAGAAGCTTATCCAAACTGCTATACCGAGCAAGTAGCCAATCCGGCTCCGACGTCGTCTCAGCGACTACAGCATGTACACGGAGCCCAGTCAAACTCAAAGAAGTAACATCTGTCTGACAGACAGGCCAAGAAGTTTCTGATCCCATCAGCCACTCTGGACCCCACCAGAGCGGGTGTGACACCAATTCTGGTGCCGTACAACCTCGGGAAGCACAGTCCGCTGGGTTAAGCTCTCCCGGCACATGTCTCCATGTTATATCAATTCCAATATTTTGAATTTGGGAAACCCTGTTTCCAACAAAAACCTCCAAGGTATGTGGGGCCGCGCGCAACCATGCAAGCGCGACCTGGCTATCCGACCAGGCGAAGATGTCCCGTATCTCGACCGTGGCCGCCAGCTCACTGGCAACGTGATGCAACAATTTAGAGAGAAGGTGAGCTCCACTCAACTCAAGCTTGGGAATAGTCAGCCTAGTCCTGATGGGGGCGACCTTGCTCTTCCCTAACAAAAGCGAGACATTGACCCGGCCATCGGCGTCAACTGTCCGCATATAGACTGACGCGGCGTAGCCTCGCTCCGACGCGTCACAAAAGCCATGCAGGCTGGCTCGATATTTCCCGGGGGCAATATTCGACGAGGCAAGGCAATCCGATTGACTTCCTTAATCGATGAAAACAACTCGAGCCAATCATCCAATGGAGGACCAAACAGCGGCTCGTCCCACGAGACGCCCAAAGTCCAAAGTCTCTGAAGAAGACACTTCGCAGAGAATATCACTGGACTGATCCAACCGCTTGGATCAAACATACGGGCTATTACGGACAACACCGTTCTCTTAGTCCAGACCTTTGGTATTTCCAAGTCCACTTGGAATGTAAAAATATCGGTTAGCGGCTGGTACTGCATGCCCAGCACCGCTATCCTGTTGGGATCATCCACATCCTCAAACAGGTGAGGGTTCTGTTGGTGATCCTCCGGGATCCCTTCTAGAACTTTAGGCTCATTAGACAACCACTTACGTAGCTCGTAGCCACCTGTCTTCAATATTTCAATCAATTCATCCCGCAGTAGGAGGGCCTCCTCAATACTTTGGGCTCCGGTGCACACGTCATCAACATACAAGTCACGTGACAGCACGGAAGCCCCACGGGGAAAGCGGATCCGTTCCCGCTCTGCCAATTCAAGCAATGATCTGATGGCGATATAGGGACTAGATTTCAAACCATACGTGTTTGTGTTGAGTTCATACACCGTCACAGGATCCTCAGGGCGCTCACGCCAGAGTATCAACTGGAATCGCCTGTCCTCAGGATGTATGACTGTCTGGCGGAACATCATCCGGATGTCCGCACCAAAAACCACTTGATGTCTTCTAAAGTTCAAGATGATGTCAATTATGTCCCTATGCAATTTGGGACCCGAATGCAAACACAGATTCAACGAAACCCCGTTCGAAGTGGGTGCGGACCCATCGAAGACGGTCCTCAATTTGCCTGTTGAGGCCTTCACCACCGCGTGGTGGGGCAAAAAATAATGCTCAGTTGAGCTCCAATCAACTCGAGCCGGAGACATGTGACCCAAATCCTCGTACTCGCGCATAAATTCAATATATTTATCGCGAAGTACGTGGTCACGCTGCATGCGTCGCTCCATGGACAGCAGTCGTTTCTCCGCAAGCGCCCTACTTTGCCCTAGGCTAGGACGAGAGGCAACAAAGGGTAACCTAGTTACAAACCGACCGGAGGGCAACCTCTCCGTGGTCGATCGAAAAAGGGCTTCGCACTCAGCGTGTTCCGGATCCATCCTGGAACTCATAGGTGGCTCCTCCACCTCTTAAAACCTTTGCATGGTCTTGGCCAAGGACGCTGATGCGACGACCGGTGGCTCCTCCACGGTGCTATTATCAAACACAGGGCCCATCAGGGCGAAACCAAAGATAGTAGACACTGCCATCAGTGAAGACGAACCCAGAGCTTTCTGGGTACCCAACAAAATCCAACCCAATACGTCCGAGCCCAGGAGCAAGTCCACTGGGCCGGGATGAAAAACAAAGGGGTCGGCCAAATCCAGACCCGAAACCAAAGACAACACACCCGGCGGTATGTCTGTCGAGGGGTGCCAACCCGCAATGGTATCCATTACCATAGCCGAAGTCGTGATCCTCATTGTGGAGGACTTCAGCGAAGAAAAGGTGACAAGTGTCTGGCCCGTCAGACACTTCACTTGTATGCCACCAACTCCAAGAAGTGGCACAGGCGAGTCTTCCACGACTAAACCTAACTGGTGTGCCACTCGAGTGGTAACCAAACTGCTTTGAGCCCCGGAGTCCAACAGAGCTCTCAAATTAATGGCTTCCCCCCTACGACCCCATACGCGGACCACCGCGGTAGGGAGCAGAACCGTCCGCGGCTCTGTCCCAGCAAGGGAGCAAGCTAGTTACGGGCTCCCCATTCTCTCCAAACCAGGGGCGCACCACTGACCCGAATAATATGTCGGGCGAGTGCACATCCCCATCTGAGGGGGGGCATAACCCGCGGCCCGGCCATACATATGGTACGGCGGGTGGTACTCCAGCCGTGGGTACTCGTGCAGCGGCGGAGAAAACCGCTGCGGCCGCATGTGTTGGGCATTGGTAACCCGCGTGGAGGGGGGTGTCCCCACTCTCACGTCCGATCTAGGGCCCCCGCCCATGGGGGCCCTATCCGGGGCCTGGCCAGCCACATACTGGCCATGACCTTGGGGCGCGTGGTCCCGGTCCGCCAAGACCCGCGCAGGTACGCGACCCCCCTCCCGAGGGGGGGTGCGACGAGCGAAGCCGCGTCCTCCGTCCGATGGTGGAGGGCTTCGCGCAGGAGCGCCCCCACCCATAGGGGACCCCTGCCTCAACAACCGGGGGCCATCCCCGTTCCGGTTCATGCAGAGCATCACGTGGTGCAGCCCACGGCATGCACTGCATGGTATGGCCCTGGGACAGTCACGTGCATAGTGACTGCCCAAACAGTAAAAGCAAAGTTCATGCCGCTTTGCCATGCGGCGCCTATCTTGTACTGGCAGTCTCTGCCAGTCCCTGCATTGCAGCAGGCTGTGGCCCATCCGGCCACATTGCAGGCAGTCCGCGTCCCTCGCGACTGCTGCCGTGTGTGCAACCCGCGCACCAGCTCCACGCGGTGGCGGTTGCCGTCCCTGTTGGGGCTTCCCTCGCCATGAGGGTTCCAAGGGCCTACGTTCAGGCGCTCTGGATGGCGCTGAGTCCGTCATGGTATTCTCAGCAGCCCGTGCCTCAAACTCCAAAAACTTCACCAAGTCAGTGAATGTTGGTAGGGTGGTGCTATCCCGTTCCGCATTCTCGCGCTCAAATCGCGAGCGGATGTCATTGGGTAATTTGCCCAATACAATGTGCACCAGCAAAAAGGACCATTGGTCCACCGGCAGCCCCAGTGTGCGGAGCGCGTTACAGGCCACTGTAACGGGCGTGAGCAACTGCAGGCGCAACTGTGCCCTGTTGGCCACCTTGGGCAGGGCCATCAACTGTGCGGCGTGCGCATCCGCTAACAAACGTAAGTTTTGGTAGCGGGAGTTCAATAACTCCCAAGCCGTATCGTACTGGTCGTCCTCCACCCGGAGGTGCTGGATGAGCGACCGCGCTTCGTCCTCAAGAGTGGAGAGGAGGTAGGCCATCTTCTGGGCCTTCGACAAATCCTGTCGTGCTACGACCAGGGACTCAAACATATTTTTATATGCTACCCACTCCTCCATCCTACCCCCAAAGTGGGACAGCTGAAGGGTGGGGAGCCGACCAGTAACCGCTGGTCCTTCCTGTCTAACAGGTGTGCGAGGGGCTGGTCCGCCAGCCTGTCTCGCCCTTATTGCGGTCGCCGCCTCCGCGATATCATCGTGCAGACTCAGGATCTGGTCCATGTCCGCCATGTGACCTGCGTAGACCTCCGGGGCAAGTTCGGCTTCGGTAAGCACCACCATGGCCGCTTCCGCGCTAATCAATCGTGAGTGGAGGTGATCCGCTCTTAGCAGTATGGCGCCCTCCCTGTCCTTCCGGGACAGGAGTCCTCCGGCCGTCACAAACCATCTCAATTCGTTGGCGAGTGTCGCCCTAGCATTGGAGACCTTCGCCATCGCGTCAAGTCACAAACAAAAAATAACAAAAGGTAAATAAAAAACAACAAAATCAAACAACTACACGAAGAACCGCGGTAGGTGGGATGAGAATGGCACAAACCCGGAACGCACGGTACAAACCGCAAACAGATACAAAAAAGGTTACAAATATTCTTATACAAACAAACTAAGAAAAATCTAATAATTTTTACAAACAATTAATTATTTTTTACAAACGAACAAATAGAGGGTAGATAAACTACGCTCTGCTACCAGAAAATGTGCAGAACAACTACGCTCTGCTACCAGAAAATGTGCGCAGAGAATCCGGGCAGACGAAAGGGCGGGAGGGTTCGGTACCGAAAAATTTACCGGGTAAAAAAAATACCGGTAAAAAACCTCGACCCGACACTACGTCTGTCCGACTAACCTAACCTAACCTATACGCAGTCTGCTACCACTGTAGTTTACAACGGGAACTACAGAACCCTGTATATTAAACCTAACTTAATAGCTACAACCACCCACAAACCCAAGGGTCACTTACCAAACTTAATCTTCTGCTCTTCGGATCCAATCTTGATGGTCTTCGGAAAGGAGGGGGTTGTTCCCTAAATCACCCAACCTACCCCATGAGATCTCAATCCCCAGGAAAAATACCTGATCCGTCTAGCAGTTCCACTCGGCAATAGATTTCGGCGTCCCCAGGCAGCCACGTTTCGCATCTCACAAGAAACAGCCAAAGTAAAAGGTTTCACAAACACAAATGTTCAATAGTTATTTAACAAACAGGAAATTCACAAATATAACTCAAACTAGTTAACAAGCAAAGACGCGAGACCTCTCCGCGTATTAAAATCAAACCGATATGTCAGGACAAATGGCGGCCGTCCGCCATGCCATTCACGCGAGCAATTTCATGCGGCGCGGCCTCCCCGCGCGATGTCCAAACAATACTGAATTCAAAATGGTCGCTCGCGACTGCCGACGCCGGCCGAGCGGGCGACGGCGCTACTAATATGAAACTACCGCACGCGCTAGAATATTACGGCGGCGAACGGACAAAACAACATAGATTTTATTACAAACAGCAAGCAAACAATTTTATTGGTTCTCCGTCTCAGCTTGGCCAAAAATGCTTTGGTATGTCTGTGTTCGCCTCTAGAGGTCGCAATTCTCAACCGATTCCCGTGAAATTTCGGTAGCAGGTTCGATAAACATATGAAAATCGATGGTCGAGCCATTTTTAGGAAAATTTTGAAAATGGCGGATTTGGCACAAGGGCCTTTGAATTTTAATGGCTATTACGTTTGATCTGCAATCTCTATAAGCTCGCGAGGTCTACAGCTCTCAGAGCTACTAATATAATAGAAGATTCTAAGTATTATAAAAGAATGTGAGAGCCAGTTATAGCCTTGAAGGTAGCACTTAACCAAGTGTTGACGCTCAAATTACTGAACCCAGCGATCACGGAGCGAAGCCTGCATTCCGCTCACTGAGCACTCGGGGTAATCACCGTGCTTCTACATGACTTACTCATTTTTGGAATTCTTTAAATTCTAGTACCGACGCGATACTGTTGTAGTTATTTGTTTCACCTATTAAATATTACGCAAGATGGAATTATTAAAAAAAAAAAAAAAATGTTGTACAAATTAACTCATGAACTGAAGAGTGGAGCCTCTTGGACAGCCATATTTTTGGTTAAAAGGAGGTTGCAACTACTATTATGTAAAATGTATTATTTACCTAATAAACATTTTTTATTATGTTTATAAATAGATAAGGACAATCTATCTGTAACAGCTTTTGTAACCCTATTATTTTATTGCAAATAAATGATTTAATTTGATTTGATAGAAAATAATGCTACTAAAAACTTTGTTTTGTTTGACGGAAAAATGTTTAATAAATCTAAAGTTCCTTAATTAATACAAAAATAATGAAAAATGAAAATATTTTATTGGATTAAAAAATTATATTGGTTACAACACGAGGCAGGAGACTCTATTTAAGTTACCGTTATAAATGTAAGTAAAAATAAAGAAATTATTACATTAATTACATTTGTACATAATTATCTCGATGCTACATACCCACTTAACTTGAATTTGTAGCATTTTGGTATTAGTTCGCGTTTCTGTCCTTTTTATTATAACTTATTAAGTTATCATCATTCTTCTAATTATAATTAAATAAAAAACAAAAATAAAGACATGAAAATACAGATTATTAACATTTTAAAATAACTCAGGAATGTTTAATTGCCAGGCAGATATTATTTATACAGTGTAAAGTCTTATCAGTTATTACTAGCGTACGGCTAAGTACCAATGAGGCAACTTAAATAAAAGTTTAAGTTAATTACCGACCACCGTTCATAATGCATTCATAATGTTTGTAGGAAGCGGCTTATTTATCACGGCTCGGATCAGAACGACTTCGTATTAACGGATCTGCTATTGCGTTTGTATTGACTGTATGTTGGCTGATTTGGTGCTGACACACTGAAGAATTTGCATGGCGAACTTTTGTTCAAAGTATTGTTCTGCGGTTGTATTTTTTTTGGATACATCTCTGAGGGATTGGGCAACGTTGTCGATGAAAGCTGCCGGGCGGCAAAAATATTTCCAACTTCCTTAACATTATCGTCATATTCAACGAATACACACAAAACCTTAACAAATAATACGCTAAAACCTTCCTTATGAATCACTCTATCTATTAGTGAATACCGCATAAAAATCCGTTTAGTAGTTTTTGAGTTTCTCGCGAACAGACAGACAGACAAAAAGACAGACAGACGCCGCGGGGGACTTTGATTTTATAATATGTTATGATGTCAAGAAAATCTTTCCAGTAGTTTTGCGTAAACAACTATGATAAACATTTAAACACTGCCAAAATGTAAAGTAAATATTTTTCAATATACCTACTTAATATAGTATATAAATACTTAAATAAAGCATTAAAAATTATGACTGCTAAAGTTTGTGCTATATACAAGCAAGTAAAGTCAAGTTGCTGTATATACGTTTAAATCATATTATTATCTATTTATAACACAATTTTCTTTTCAAAACTATATAAATTACCTCGATCGTTGTACAACAATCAATAAAACTTACTTATAAGATCGAAAGTCAATAACTCTTGCTAGAATAGTAACTACAGACACTATCCGCATAAATACATACCCAATACCTTACTCGATACAATCTACTACAAACTTTTTACGAGCCACATGCAAATTTTGACATGGGTGCCGGCGGCCATGCCTCTTTCTGACGGATTGCGTGACAAACTGCGAAGCCGTGTGTCACTACTCGTATATCATTAATCAAGTTTCTTTTTTATATAAATGCGATTTTTATTGTCCGAGTGGTGAATCCATTTGTGTTAATGAGAGCCGCAAGGTGGCCTCCCGATTAATTCGGTAATTTCATAATAAAGTCGCGATGTGCCCCCTCCTGTTTTTGCCACCCTCCGCTTTTTGTTTTAGAAGTGTGTGAAATTGACAGCTGGTGCGGCGGGCTCTGTTAACTTCTCTTTAAATTGGTAATCGCGTAATCTTGTAATCTTGTTCGGTGTAAAAGAAAACTTTGTATGTTTTTAAATTATTGTTTAAGTCAAGTCAAAATATTTTATTGAAATTTGGCCTTCAAAGAAAGCACTTTTGGCGTCGAAAACTAATTATATAACCATATTGTATTATAAATCTCAACGCTACAAACTACTAGTAGCGTAGTAATTAAGCGTAGTTTGCAGAATGAGCTACATCACTACTGAATGAGACATCTCCCACTGTCGTTTAACTATTTCACATATTATTGTTGCAGTTATCGAATCTTATTTTGTTTAACTACATTGATTTTTTCAATCAAACAAAAGTTTGGATGTGTATGAAGGATGCTGAGGATGAATGTTACTCAGCGACGCAAAAAAAACGATGAAATTTTATATTAAACAAATACAGATAAAATACAACGAAGTGCATGTGCAAGCCTAACAACAATCATAGTCAATAGATCGTCCAAGCTAATGTACTTCTAGAAGCGCCTTCTGGAAGGATTTTAATAGGCCTGCGAGCAGGACGACGTTTTGTATGTAATTGTGTGCACGTCCTTCTAGCAGTACAATGTCTTCTAGAAGGACCAAATGCTTCCCAACAAAATACAGAATTGTAAACATTTGGTCGTTATTTTTAACCCCCGACGCTAAAATAAGGGTGTTAATGGTTGATACGTCATGTCCTGAGTAAACCTTCCTCTCTTGTTTGAACTGTTTCTTTTTAATTGTCACTGGACTGCGAGGAGCTTAACGAAAATGTATTAGAAGAATTTGAATGAATGTGTTGATGTTTAGCAGAACCTGTCAGTTCCGAATTAATATCGGGGTCTACGTACTCTATTATACTTTTATGAACACTACTTATTGTGCCGTCTATATCCCACAATACTTTTAATTTCTCTTTTCTTAAAACATTTTGAGTTATTCCGTAGCAATAGGATGTAGCGAAAAAGTGCCAAAATGTTGACGACTCCAGGCGTTGTTACTACCCGGCGCGTCGTAATGTGTCGCTAGCGAGCGCACGCGGTCACCACGTCTAAACTGTGCAGCCATCCTGCTCAGACTAAAGATAAAACGATGAGACAAACACACCCAGAAAGAGAAAAGGACAGACTATCTACTTGTATAAAAATCAGGCCTGCTAGCAGTACTGTTTAGTCACATAAATACATTTATTTTGCGTCCTTCCGGCAAGACAGAAAGTCCTGCTAGCAGGACTCTGGACGATATAAGAGGATGTGTTTGTAAGTTTTCGAGTTTGTTTGTAGGCGGGTAATCTTCGGAACTACTGAACCGATTTCAAAAATTCTTTCACCAATAGAAAGCTGCATTATTATGCCTGAGTGACATAAGCTACAATTTATATATGTGTGAAGCCGGGACGGGGCGCTAGTATCCATTATACTAACATGAACTAGTTGATCCAACATATCGCAAAATCAAATTTTCTTTATTGAAACTTGGCCTTTAAAGAAGGCTCTTTATAACGTGAAAGACCTATTATATATATAATCATAACATATTATGTCTCAAAGCTACAAACTATACTAGCACAAAGTATTCTGAAGGAAATCCACGAGTTGATAAACAAGTAAACATCAATTCTTATCCAACACAAGCGCAAATCGAATCAATACCGAGAGGGGAGCTCCCAAGGGATTGCTCTGTTATTGTTTCAATCTCGCGGCGGATTGAAAAAGTTGCTTTCCAACGAGGATTTGGTAAAAGTTTCCATGTTTCACGGGTTGTTATGTATTTTAACAGATTTTCCGAATACATTAAGCACCTACTTAATCAAGTATCTTCTTATACTATCCTGCAATGCTTTAATTCGCGTTTTCGTTAAGTACGTACTACAAGAAAAGAAAACACTATTATAAAGCAAAAAGTAATAAACAGTGAATAAACTTTTCACCTTACGCCCAAACGGTAACGAAACGTGGCCATTTCGTAGCCATATTTTCATTAAGGTGTAGAGTTTGTGAAGTTAGAGCTTGTAGAGTAAGGGCGTGTATACTAGAGGATCTGATGAATTTTATTTTCACATTTTTTACAGTGCGAGCCATATAGCATTGGCATGTCCTTTACTAACTTGAAACAACGAAATATGTATAGGAATTAATTCTACAACAACCTCCGCAAGTACCTACCTAACAGTGCCTATCCATGAATAAGTTTTTTTCTTTTTGGCGCTTATTTGAAGGCTGTTTAAGCGTTAATTGTCAATGGTCGCCACAGGACCATTCATTTCATTTAAACACTGTTCTTGTCGGTGGAGTTCCTTCCTCCCTATCCTCAGCCATCGCCTTGACCTCCTTGTACGACAGAACTTTTGGCCTCTCCTTAATTTGGTCTATATAAGCCCTTCTTGGCTTTCCTCTTCCTCTTCTTGCTTCTATTTTCCCTTCTATCAGGTTTTTTATCAAATCGTCATGTTTCACAAGATGGCCGAACATCTTTCCACGTCTTGAATCTATAACTTTTAATAACGTTCTTTTTGCCACATGACCATGAAGTAGTTAATATTTCCCTCTTATAAGCATTCTAATGACACCTTGACAAATCAAATCATTGATCTGAGCACAATAAGGCACATTTGGCACATTAGTGGTGGTCAGTGACCTTGCCCATCCACGGTTCGCTCGTTAGGCCAGCGCTTAACCCGGCGTCCTAGGTGAGCGACAGAACGCTGCTCAGCGCGGTGCAATGCTGTGATCTTTATTCTTTGTAGGTATAGTGGTGTTGCATGCTTGTAACTATGAGCTGACGGGATTGTTTTCGCACAGATGGGTTAATACAACCGACCAGTCTTTTTAATGTTTATATTAGATCAGATAAGTCGAATGTGCAACGCCTAGACAAACCATGACATGGTTTTAGGCGCCATAGCGTATCATATTGTATTGTTTTTTGTTTTTTGGCTAAATAAATAAATAAATAAATAAATAATAAATAACAGGAAATATTACACGCGATGACATATAGGCCAATATCTCGATGCATAGGCCGCAATTTTATGCGTCGAACG
Organism: Ephestia elutella; assembly: GCA_018467065.1. Lineage (NCBI taxonomy): Eukaryota > Metazoa > Arthropoda > Insecta > Lepidoptera > Pyralidae > Ephestia > Ephestia elutella. The sequence goes on along the minus strand of CM031586.1, from coordinate 2,085,046 downwards.
TACAGTTGATATTTACGGCGGCGCGTGTTATTTGAAGTTTATGTTCTGGAGACTTATGTCCTGCAGTGGATTAATTCAGTTGCAAAAGAAGTTATTTGAAGCGGTGGTAGCCGAGTGGTAGGGCGCCCGCCTGTGGCTGCAAAGGTCCCAGGTTCGAATCCTGCCCGTGCTCTATAAGTTTGAGACCAATCTGACTCATGTATGGTAGTTTTCATCGACCACTTGCTTCCGGTGAAGGAAAACATCGTGAGGAAACCTGCACTCTAGTTGACGATTATCAGCTAGTGTGTGAAATGGAGAAGGCCTTGGCAAACCACTCCATTAACATTGCCAAGATAGTCGTGTGTGTTTCATTCGACATAATGTCCACGACCCTCAGTCATGCAGAATACGACTAAAGGAGAGAGGTTATTTCGGGTAGGGTGGCTCTCTATGGATGATGGATTCGCTCCGAGCTGCCTTGCTGCTTTTGGCACTCACCTAGGATAACGGGTTAGGCCAGCGATTAACTTACGCGATCTGCGGTTGTCGCAAGGCCGAGTCTAATGCTGCTATTAGCATGGCATTGAATTTTAGGTTATTCTCCACGTAATCGCGGTAACTGAAGTGATTTGGCGTGAATTAGTAATATAACTTTATTTACACGAATCGCGAGGGTTATATCCATTTGGAATTCCTGAAGCCGTTAAATATTGTACCGTATAAGTAGTTATTAGAACCATAAACTTATAATATACTGAGTATATCATAAGTCTATGATTAGAACAGAAATGTCAACGAAATGCAATATGGCGTCGTTGACATTCCTATTAGTCTATTCATTTTAGATTATTTCGCGGCAAAATTATTTATCATGCTTTATTGTATCTGTGTTATGCCTATATATGAGTACATTAAAATACACTACCCTTCCCCTACCCCCCTTTTCGGCGTCCCCCCTTCCCGCCTTGAAACGTGTCCCTTTTTACAAATTTTCTAAATTCTTAGGAAAACTACGCCGAAGAGGGGGTCGGGGGAGGGTATTTTAATGTACTCATATATAGACATAACACAGATACCATAACACCCTAATAAATAATTTTGCCAAATTTTCCATACATTGAAATCTACAATGAATATACTATATTATTATTTTCAAATAATGTTCCAAATCAAGCCTATATGCATGTTTCAACACATAGGTTAGATTTCGACCATTTCTTTTTTCGCTTTTCTTATTCTATAGGTTAACTTCATACTTAGGTTTATTTTTCAAAAGCAGCAACCTTCGGCTATGGGGACGTACGTAGAGGAACGAGAGTAACCGACGAAGAAAAAGGTTAATTTTTCAGGTTTACATTTCAAAAATTCATTTCACATTAAATTAAAATTTCAAATTCTTATATAAAGTACCGGAAAACACCGGTATCATATGCCTCTCTGGCATGTTAGGGATCAAGAGACGGTTCTTTTCGACATTGGTCATTCCGAAATGCTAGTAGTTTGTAACTTTGAGATTTATAATACAATATAATTATGTAATTAGTTCTTACATACATACATACATACATACATATTATCACGCCTTTTTCCCGTTAGGGTAGGCAGAGACTAGCGATTTCCACTTGCTACGATCTTTACAGATCTCTCTTGCTTCCTCTAACTCATTACTCTCTTCATACATGCTCTCCGGTTATGGGTGCTCCTAATATCTCCCTTTTTAAGGAGGTCCGCAATCTGGCCGAAGTGCGGTAAAGTGATACCTTACCTTTCTAGTTCTTGACGTGAAAAAATGCCTGTAAAGGCCAAGTTTCAATCAAGTACGAGTATTATTGATTTTAGTACTTTCCGGGAGTTTGTATGAAGCATTTGTTACCAGTAACAACAACGAATTTATAGGTCTATCTATCGTTTATATCACTCGTTGTCATTATTTTATCACTCATACGATATTAATATGTGTGCCAACAATTTCACCGAGCAAGTTGGCAAGCCGTGTCCCTCGTTTCCTTTCAGCAGGAAGCCGCCCGGCGGAAATCCAGCAGATTGGACAAAAATTGACGTTCGCGCCATCAAGCTGTTAGCGATATTACGGCTGCCGTGTTATTTCCGGACGCTGATTCCACGTTCAAATGTGTTTTTTGTTGACATTTAGCTTTTAAATTTTTGTAGAACACTTTTTAAAATACTGATGTGTGATCTAGCAAATTATGATGTACTGACACTTACAAAGTAAACTCCATTTATTCTTACCAGTCCTATCATGTAAACAATCTTCACAGTACTTTTTGTTGAATTTTGTTGAAAATAAATCAAATATTAATTCAAACCTAAACATTCTAAAGTAAAACATTTATTAACCATGAAAGTAATTTCCTAAAAAGTCTATTTTAATTTATACTGTTGTAAAATCATAAAAAGACATGGTAAGATTGTTTATATGATAGGACTGGTAAGAATAAATGGAGTTTAGTTTCAATCATTTCGTTAATTACAAATAAGTAGCCTAATCGATTGAAACATAAACTAAGCCAGCCAGGATTACCTGGCTGGCGCAGTTTTAATTAAATTTAAAAGAAAAATTAACTCAACTTTGAAATTCGAATATGTTTCCGGTGGTAAAATTTCCGCCATTAATTTTCAATGTATTTTTTTATACAATCATTCCTTGTATTTAAGTTATTCATTCAGTTTTCTACATAAGTAAAGCTACCTGCCATGTAAAATGTTGATAAAAATAATGAGGTAATAACATAATAAGCTGCACTTTACAAATACTGCGTCGGTTAACTTAATAAGGTTAATAAAAACTTAACAAGAAGCACGGTCCGTCAATATTATTTCATTAGGGAAAGTAATAAACTACACAGTAACTTGTAAATTACATAAATGCTCATAACATTTATTTATAAGGCTGTTTTATTGTGATAGTGATTTACTAGGTTGTAGATATCCATCATTAGCTAACTTAACCCTGTGACTTAACCCTTTTGCGGACAGAAAACTGACACATAATTATAGCTATCGTAAGTTTGAAGTATGAAGATATACTTATATCCCAGCAAACATTTTTGGTCGAAATTACCATAAAATTTCCTATTTATACCAAGAACTTTATGGTAATTTCGAAGAAAAATGTTTGCTGGGTGTCGAAGTATAAAGTGGTCTTGGTTAGGTCAAGATTGTAAGTGATCTTTTTTAAATTGACTTGAATCTTTAATGTATTTAAATAGGTATCTATAAAATATAATATCGTTGAGCTGACCCTATAACACAATGAAATTTTCTTTAGAAAGTTCAAAGTTCCTCATGTTTATAATAAGTACACCTAAGAAGTACTAATTATACGCACAAGATGTCATTATTATAAATATACTTAACTAGCCACGCCCCGGGGCTTCGCTCCCGTGGGAATTTCGTGACAAAAAGTACCCTATGTGCTATTCCCGGTATTTTTCTACCCGTGTACTACATTTTATCGAAATCCGTCCAGTAGATTTTGCGTAATTGAGTTACAACCATCCTCACAAACTCACATATATAGATTTGCAAATGATAAGTCACTTAATACCTAATTACACCCACATGAAACTCTATTTGCGCACCCAAGCGATTTATCCTGTGTCCAATATCCTGAGATCCTCCTCATATTGTGTCCCTTTCCCCTCATCAGACGACGCCTCAGGCTCTGTGCCAGTGGGCCAACATCTGATTATACTGGTTTGTTGAATCTCTATGAAAGTATTTTCGTTTTATCTCATGTATGAAGAGAGTGATGAGTGTAGAGGAAGCAAGAGAGATCAGTAAAGATCGTAGCAAGTGGAAAACGCTAGTCTCTGCCTACCACGGGAAAAAGGCGTTATAATATGTATGTTTGTTGAATCTCTTGGCTACTAACTGTCTGACTACAAAACGATGTCTAAAGTTAAATACTTGCTAAACACATTACCCGTTCATAAGAAAAAGATACTGACAACTAGAAAATGTCATTAAAGCACGTGTATTTTAATTGTAAGGGTAATGTGTTTAATAAGTATTTGACTTTAGACATCGTTTTGTAGTAAGACAGAGATTGTTTATATTTACACGATTGTCCAAAAAAGCGTATGCGAGATTTCAGGAAGATTGAATCAGTACCTAGATAAAGCGTGAAGAGGTAACAAACAAACTTACTTTCGCTTTTACAATATTAGTTAGTATTTAAAAGTTAACATAGAGCAAGCATAGAGCTGTTTTCAGCTCCATGCTTCTTCTTCTGTTCTGAGAAATGTAGTCTGAAAGTCTAAACAAATAGTCTTGTACTTACTATTGTTCAGTGCAATAAATATTTTAAAGTTGCTATCAGAGTGTTTGAGTTGTCCAGCCCAAAGCCACACCTATATTACAGAGAAACAGTCTACTCGAGCTTTCAATGTATTAGGAAGGCAGTTATTTACAATATTTTCAGGGGTCATGTATGAATGTGAGTTTCTTTATTCTTTCCACTATAATTCTTAAACCCTATGAGGTATCCCTAGATTTCTTAGGCTATCCCGCGTAACCTAGGTAATGTGACGTCTGGAACGATGTCTAGTTCCAATCGTCACATAGCCTACGTCGCGTCGCCCTTTAAGATTTTTTTTTTGTAAAATTACTTTTTTTTCGTTCATTTCATTCGTTATTCCTCTAACCATGTGACGTCACCCGTCCACTCGTAGCGGCTTCCCCGGCCATCTTCACAAACTCAATAAACTCGATTGCTTCGCCATCGAGGGGGTGGATAAGAGTGCATGACAATATCGAAACGATATTGAATTAGTGTTGTAGTTCGCAGGCGACTTTGTAAAAATATAAGAAAAAAAAGGTGAAGTTTGTTATTTTGATCTATCGAATTGAATTTTAATTGTTATACACTGTTAAAAAAAAGAATAATAAGAAAGCTTTAATATGATAAAAAACTTTAAACACTCATCAGTAAAATTTGTAAATAATTCCTACTAACATAGCATAAGTTTACTAACATTATGAGTCCTGGTTACTTGAATAAATATTATTTCATTCATTCATTCATCAGTGCATATCTAGAATAGACGTACCTAAGTAGTTAATTATTTGTCTTTGAATTGTTATTCCTGTCGGATCTTCTGACATTGATCATCGATTTTTCAATACCGTAAAATAAAGAGTCAGTCAGAGTAAATTTTTCCAAGTTAAATTCATAAAAAATGAAAGAAAGCCATTCAAATTAATTATTTTACATAAACATGGCCAGTTACAGATATACTTAAATAAACATTAGCCAAGCAAGATAAATATTCATGGATCTTGAAATAAATATACTTACTTAACTACCATAATGTTTACATTACTAGAAAGTAAGTAACTTAGAGCTGAATAGGGCCTATCTTTTAATTTTTTTCAAAATTTGGATTGGATTTGAGGGGATATAAACATACTTACCTAAAGGTTAAGCTAGAGGTTTAAGAAATATTTGTAGGAATTCAATTGCTCTAGAGAAAAACGCCGTAAATACTTTGATACAGAATAACGGTATTCATAAAACACGGTTTAAAACAACGGTTATTTTTACTCTTCTCCCCAGGGAGGAGGTTATTAGGTTTGTCTGCATAGAGGCGAGCCCACGACAAATCAGTTCCCAATGCAATTGTCCGACAAACAGACAGGCCGGCCTTTTGAGGCAGTTCATATAGAACTGAATAGATATGAGACCGCTCTTGAATTGGAGATTTTACTTTGTGGAGTATTTTGTAGTCATGTACGCGAAACAACTATCTTACCCATTAAAGTACGCCATACGCCAAATATTTACTTATTTTAAAACAAACTTTTATTTTGATTATATTCTTCGAAATTTTGTGCGGCATGCAGATTACGAATACATGTCTTGCTATTTACAGTTTAGTGTATCTTATACGGCTTTCATAATTTTATAGTACCTTATTTTCAAAAAAATATATAAAGTGTAGAAGGAACTAACATAGATGATGCAATGTAGATTGTCTTATATAAGTCCAAGTGCAATCTATCGACACAGAAAAAAACAAAGACGGAAACTTCGAGTTCGGGAGTTCAATAATTCAAAAATAATCAACCGACACTCCAAGTCTCCAACAAAACCATAATGTTTTCAAACAATTTTCCGTCGGACAAATCGACACAAACACTCCATAGAACAAACACGTTAATAGTCGGACAGGAATCCAATAAGGAAGGACCCTTGGTCCCACGGGGCGAGCCACTCGTCGCTCGAGCCGTGTGAAAACATACTAAACGTCTAGGTGTTGCCAGTCGCGCCTTCCTCAAATAGTGGTTAATTGAAAAACGATGGGGTGTGGTGCAAATTTTTAGGAGCAGCGATTTCAAGTGGTCTCCAAAGTCAGCCAATCTGTATATCCTGATTACTGCTTAATGGCTTCAGACTGCTTGATGGCTTTAGACATGGACTTTTGTTATAGAAAAGTTGAAAGCAATTTTAGTGTACCTATTTATATTAATTACCCAATACCTGTCGCACTTCAGACATAGTATACTTTAGTTATAGAAAAGTTTGGAGCGAATTATTCATTATTACCCAATACCTCTTCCAGCTTACAATATAAGAGACGTTTTACTTTTGTTCGAAAATTCAAACTAGGGATAAGTATTTTTCAAAATAATTATTTTTGGCACAAAATTTTATTGTCGCCATCTCTTCTGGTGTGGTTGTAAAAAATTTAATATCCTTGTTTTGAAAAAGTTTTATTAGAACCCGCTCCTAGGTCCTAGTGGTCATCACGTCACTCTTCTCATAATAATGCATTGAATTTAAACTCTGTAGAAGGACAAGCGGAATTAGTTCTAATTTGTCTTGCAAGATTTGACTCAAATATAATATAAGAACATTCATTGCAAATAATATTTATTTAAAAAAATATACGGCACTTTATCTCATACTTTAAACCATAGTGCGACGGAGGGCGCATTGACTTCATTTTTGTTGTTTTTCACAACACCCTTCGTCTTCTTCAGTAGTGACTGAAGAAGACGAAGGGTGTTGTGAAAAACAGTGGTAAGGAACACTGGTTATGGTTAAGTAGCCTTACAGGGCGATTTGTAAATCAGCATATATGTCAAAAAGATACATGTATCAATAAATTAATCTATACATATAATAAAACAGTATTTTTTTATACATTTAGCATTTTTGACTGAAATGGATAGAGGGATACTTAAAAAAAATAATAGAAAGCAAAAAAATTTTTTTGGAATTTCTTGTCTGTCTGTCTATATGTATGTGTCTTACGCAAAAACTACTATGGACGAATTTGAATGAAACTTTTTTGTTGTATAGCTATTAAACCTGGGCAACATATAGGCTATAATTGATTTTGAAAACTGGAACACCTGATGAAGAACCTTAACAGAACAGCTAAAATATAAGAAATATGGAAATGGTACCTTTGCAAAAGTTTATCAAGCTGACGAGCATTTTCTGGTGACGTATAAAATTCGAAGAACAGGATCATCTGAAGAAGAATTCCAGCCAAAAGACCTCTATTACATATATGGAAATGGCGCCTAAGCAAAAGTAGTTCAACCAGATGAGCATTTTCTGCTGACGTATAAAAATTGAAGATTATGGAACATCTGATGAAGAACTCTAAGATACTCTATAAAATAAATGGAAATGGGGCCTTAGCAAAAGTCGTTCAACCTGATGAGCATTTTCTACTGACGTACGGGTAAATAGACAGGACACGGGATAGGACATAGAGGGACTCGGGGTGGGAGTGGTGGTACACGGGAAATTGTAGATAACGAGCAGACGAAGATCGTTTATTGAATGAAATATCACTTTTGATTTATTTTAACACCGCGACTGTACTACGAGTACCTAATATATTCCCGCGGGACACGGGATAATCAAATGGCTGAAATTTTGAGTACGAGTTTATGTTACTACAGTTTGGAACACAAAAAGATTTTTCATCTAAGCGAAACTCACGCGGGCGAAGCCGCGGGCAACAGCTAGTATGTAATATATAATTTCAAAAAATTTCATTTTAGTATTTAATATTGTTACTAATTTATAGATATAACATTGTCATAGAAACTTACTTTAATAGTAGAAAGATACATTCACATGAATATTTTTTGAAGGTGTATAGTACATATTACTTACTATAATAACTATAACCATAAGTATATATAATTTTAACCGTTTGACTATAACCATATTTAATTGTTTTATCCGTCTTATAAATAATTATTATGAGGTTGATCGTTATGAATTTGTGAATAAGTAGATAATATTATGGGTAAAGGTACTTCAAAGCCATAAACATTATAATAGGCATATATCCTATGTAGGATACTATGTGCCATAAATAAATTCACTCCGAGCTGAATTATTGGCCAAAGCAAGTTAAGCAGGGCTATAAAAAGCATATTTTATTTACCACCAGTTATTGACAGTCTCTTTACGATGTGGTGGCGAGAGGTGACCACAACCAGGGTCCACGAATATCATTGTTTTTTTTTATGTAAGTAAAATGTCGATAGAGTCTGTATTTAGCGCTATCGGCTAAGCAAAATTATGGCAACTAGGAACTTACTATACATATTTCTGTCTACGTAGCTCTATCTACTATGCGTTAAAAATACAGAAATAGATACTATTTAATGAGTCTGTGGTTTCCAATAAATGCAATAGGATGTCGTTGACATGACCATTCTTATTTAAAACGAATAGTACGAGTACCCACTCTTTTCTTAATCTACTCTACAAATTAAGGTTTTTGTCCACAACATTTTTTTTATCGCCTAAATTTTTGAAATAAAATATTTAGTTATAGGTACCAACTGCAGGAAGCGATGCCGAAGGCAGAGTTTATTTTTATAAAGATACCTTAATAGTTTATAAATATTATATTTTTGCTTTCTTTGAAACAGTGAAATGTTTCCAAAGTTATTTTACTTTTAATTTATACTTGAAGAGAAACAGATAGAACAGACTACCTACATATATTCTTTTCACTTCGAAATCTTTTAAGGGATATAATATACAAAATGAATTGTCAAAAAAAAAGTATTTGTAATTATTTGAAGATATATTAAATACTAGCTTTTGCCCGCGGCTTCGCCCGCGTGAATTTCCCACGGGAACAGTGCTTTTTCCCGGGATAAAAAGTAGCCTATGTGCTATTCCAGGTCATTATCTATCTCTGTACCAAATTTCATCGAAATCCGTCCAGTAGATTTTGCGTGATTGAGTAACAAACATCCTCACAAACTCACAAACTCACATCCAAACTTTCGCATTTATAATATTAGTATGGATTGACAGCTATGAATTGAATTGAAATGAAAATTATTTTATTTAAATAGGCTTAATGGATTAATCCTTTGGGGAGGCCTTTGTCCAGCAGTGGACGTCTTTCGGCTGAGAGAGAGAAATAGGCTTAAAAAATAGCACTTTTCAATAGTCATATTCTTGTTCTAATTCAAAGTTACACCCTTTATTTGCATAATGAAACTATTCATTATTTTCATTATTTGGTGGACTGGTAGAAAGTCCGCCCATTGTACTGTAACATATGTTTATGTGCAATAAAGTTTAAATAAATAAATGAAGCATATATTAAGTATGTATTTTTATAATGTTAAATGTTGCGTAAACTCGAACAAAATACTGTATTTTTACATCATATTTGCGTGCTAGCTACCGGTGTTCTGTGATGGATGAGTACAATGACAGAAATTAATCATATCCCGCCTAAGGCCACTAATTCATCCTCCGTATTCTAGAGGGGACGTTTATTTTTTAGGTCGTTTGTGGCTATAATTAAAATTTAATTTGAAGGCTTTGTAATATTAATGATTGTTTTTAATAATATTTATTATTGATTACTAAACTTAATTTCTAATTGTAAGTATTGAACTGTTTTTTAGATTTTAGTTTTCTTATATAATTTAATGTTTAAATGTATATATATATATGATATGTATATTGTTATTTAATAAATAATATTGTTCCTTTTTTTATATTTATTTCCAATGTTTTTGCCTCATTTGATGTATTCTGTGACTTCAATTTACCTATTATTGTGGAAACTTGTAAGAAAATTACGGTTTCAAATATACGGTAAGCTTCTTACAAGTTCTTCTCACTCGTCTTTCGTTCAATGTGCGTATTATTATTTTTTTAATACTACTTAAAAGTCTTTTTTTTTATAAAAAATACTTGACAAAATATATCGAGATTTCATGTAAATAGATTTTTACTAGTTGCTTTTAATTTTGCCCCATCTCACTATATAATTCTATATTTAAGACCTTTTCATTACTAATTTAATTTATGCTCTTACAATGGTTTCATCTTTCAAACTCTTGAAATAAACAATAACAAAACAATACACTTACAATCACAACTCATAAGAATGGATAAAATATCTCCGACTAGTCTAAACAACTTAAAATATTAAAAAAATAAACCCTACATCAACGCATACAACGAATCATTTGTCAACTAATAAAAGTAAAACAAACCTGGCTGAATAGAATTGTTTAAAAATAAAACAGAGAAAAACAAAAGCTGAGCTGTTATAAGCTGTCAAACTGACAGCGCCGGCGCCGGGCTATGGCGCGAATGGAGACGTCAATAGGCCTAAAATAAATAATATGAAATTCTATCCTTCGTGTGGGATGTTGTCTGTCAATGGAATAGTAACTTATAATGCATCTTTGGTGACTATCTTTAAAGGTTTGTCATCTATTATAGATATATTCTACCAATACATTGTTTCATAATTTGCAACAAGTTATACATTTTTAAATTTAATTTATTTGTAAAATAAAAAAGTTTGATTTGGAGATCTAATAAAGGAACTTTTTTACCTACTCTATAATAAGATATAAATTGATATTATGAATAATTATGTATAGTTACAACATTAACTTAACAATAATATTTTCCTGTAATTTCCTAAATACTAAAATGGTAAGTAATAATATTGATTATTTAAAAAAAGCACAATTTACTTGCATATAATCGTCGAGATATTATGTACTAACGCATAGAATAATATTTCTTTTCAAAACTATGCGCTTTAAAAATAATTAAAGAATAAAATTCTTACATCACACAATAAAATACAATAAGATGCAATAAGTTTTGTCGAGTGACAGCCGATAATCTCGCGACTAATGAAGGTCATTCATATATCGAATAATACATTAGTGCTACTTATTGCATTTTGCAATTGCTTACTGCGCATCAATGAAAACTGTTGCTTAAAATTACTATTTGTTAGAAATCGCAAGTTAATCTGCATTCAAAAAATATGGTAATTCCAAAACGATCCGTTAGCACAACTTAGATCGATTATATTTTTATAGGATAATTACACATTAACTAAGTATCGAAGTTAATTTTAATAGTGGCAACACTGCACCTGCAGCTGTAAAAGTAGTTAAGAATGGAAAACTGTTATCATGCAAAGCGTCAAATATGAGTTAGCTCGTGGCAGAAAAGCAAACTAATTTCTAAGCTATTAAAATTTATTTTTTAAAGTGTAGGTGGCGCCCCCCTACAACTTCAAGTTATACTTGACAGACTGAGGAACCTCCTCCACATTAGGCAGACACAGACGTCTGTCCGTCCGAGGCTCATTAGCTAACGATATGTCCGTTAATTTGTTTGAGTTGCAATTAACATGTCGAGTTCGACGCCCGACCAGTTTTTTGTTGTCTGTAAAAAAAAGAAACAGCTTGTGTTCGATTTTGACAGTTCGATCGCTTACTGATTTTTGGGAAAAATCAATTTTCTTTTTTGTAAATTAAGACCACACAATTTGTAGATTATAAATTTTTTTTTAGATATTAATGTTCAAGACTACATTTTCTAGACCACACTAATAAGTGAAGTTTATTTTATCTTTTGCAAAACCTAATTTTTATATCAAAATAACAGACAACATTAGATATAATAACGATATTTTTTTATATAAAAAATCCTTTTTTAATGTCTAGTCTTAAAATAATTTTAATATAGAATATTTTTTGCCTTATATTTTCCTTCAAAATAAAATTACAATAAGTATTTCAAAACCGTGTTTATGATATCAATCGAAGCCATAAAGTAGCTAAACACGTTTCTATGCTAGACTATTACTTATTCTGAGACTAGAACTAATTAAAATCGACGGTCTATGTTAGGAAGTCAGGTGTTTAGTCAATAGATGCATTATGATACGTATGTGGCGATCGAAGGCTTCATTGGAAGATAAACCTTGTTCATAGGTTATAATTTGTGTTTGCTTAATAATACATAAGTAAAATGAATGAATGAATGGATATAAGTTTATTACTAAGTGAATATATATACATACTATTTTATTTAAAAAAAAAGCCATATAAAGTATGAGTCCCTTCATTCAATGTCGGAATAATATCCGTAAGTTACAAAATTTCTCATCTTTTAATAGGAGGTTTTATTTAAACATATTTCTGTGGTTCGAATAAATTGTATACCAAAATGTTCCAAGAACTATGTACACGTATTTTAGTGATATCTAATAATATTATGTTTCATACTTTTTGAGTTATTTTAGACAAAAGCAGCGAAACGTCTTTCTTTTTAACCGACTTCCCAAAAAAGGAGGAGGTTATATGTTTTTTTTTATGTATGTTCGTTAACTTATTTTTCCCGTATATCCCACACAGAGAAACATTCAGCATTTTTAAAATAAGGAAGGTTTGGCCGTCGCGTGCTCTTGGTCTATTTATGTGCCAAAAATAATGGAATTCTGACATGTTTTGGCATTTCAAATCAAACTGACATAAGTTTCGATTTCTTAATTTTCGGCCAGTGATAAAATAAGTTTAAGTTTTCATGGCAACAAAATTAATGAAAATTGGTATTATAGGTGCACTAAAAATGATAAAATATTTTTTTTTCCAAAAAAAATGAACCGACTTCCTTCATAAAACTTAAAATCATGAAATAACATAGATTTACCAAAAAGAAAGAAAAACGTATGCCACCTACTGAACCAGGTGAAGACGGTGCCAAATTAAAAAAAAAAAATAATCTAAATTAATGAATTAATCATGTAGTATACCTAAATAAAATGCCTAACTAAACAATTACATAATATCCTTACTCCGGCACTTGGCACCGACTTCACCTCGTTCAGCAGGTGGCATGCCAATGCATTTTTCTTTCTTTTTGGTAAATCTATGTTATTTCATGATTTTAAGTTTTATGAAGGAAGTCGGTTCATTTTTTTTTTGGAAAAAAAATTATTAGTATAAGTTTTTCACATAGATTTTTAATATCTAATTTTTAAATACTTTAATGTAATTGACTATTATCTATGAAACAGCTAATAATTTCCAAGCTGACAGGAAAAAAATATTTATAAATATGTAGCTTTTTTCTTCCTTGGTATACTCCACTTTTTAACATTATATTATATATTAATTGTTTTGACGTTGAGATAATTTACCATGTCGGTAAATACGTTTAATATTTATTGCCGTGAAAGGTGTAGTTCTATTACAAATACAGTTATAGTATACTGTAGCTGAATCTATTATTATCGTTATTGTTTTTAATCATTCATGTATGTAATTGGAATAAAATAACTTTCAACAAAAAATATATTACCGCTAGAAATTGAATAATTGAGTAAAATGTGCCGCCTAGTGCAAATAAAGTAATCGCCAAGTAATTACGTTTATCGTCTGAGCAATGAATTAGTGTAATCCATACCGATTAAGTAATTCAGAAGCCGATCAGCCACTTATCTACACAATTAGTTCCATTCCCGTTATAATGACAACTGCTGGCTTGGAGACTACACTTGAACTTTTTTTAATTACATTTTTAATTTTATAGGAGTAATACAGAATTATATGTTACTGTTATTTATGTTCTACTTATAGATTTGATGAGGATAATTTTAACTTAATTTGTTTAATTTTAGGGATTTTTATTTATTTATTTTATTAATTTTTGTATATATAATAACAAATACATAGAAAGGAAACATACAATACAAAACTAAGTACAAAGGTACTACTTATTTCTACAGAAATTTCTTCTAGTAGACCCGCGATAGAAAAATGGGAAAAAGAGTTTAATGTTTATCTTTATTTAATTTTAAAGGTTTTATATATTTTCGTAACGTATAAAATAAATTTAACTATTTGTAATTCTGATTCATAAAATGTGTTATCATTGATAAAGATAATATGGCTTTTAATATTTTTCAACACACTTGCTCGTAAAGTGCGTCTTATTACATCGAATTAAGGCCCATAATGCTATATATTACGAAGATATTACGAATATATTACGAAGGTGTTCGGTAATGAAAATTACCTTACTTTTCTGCAATGCGCCTAGTAACTAACGCGCGTTATGAATTCCACAAAGCATTTTTAATTTAGCCGCATAATACACATAAGATCAAATAGGGAAAATAACAACAGTTTTTAAATAAGCAAAGATAATGATTTTTATACAGCCAAGCACTGGCTGTATGGCGATATACCAACATTGCACACTTGTTTCGTAATGTACTATTATAAACGTAAACATATCTATTGAAAAACCATTAAAATGCATATGACTTAACTATAGCAGAATCGACGCTCTGAAATTGTAATTTTGATTATTAACTTATTTAACAAACCTATTTAAGCCTATTACTTACAGTCAAAAAGTCATTCATACGCATTTGTGACGACCAAATGTGCAGTACTTACATTTTTTAAGATTTTATTTAGTACTAGCCACGCCTCGGGGCTTCGCTCCCGTGGAAGTTTCGGAATAAAAAGTATCCCATGTGCTATTCATGGTATTTTTCTACCCGTATACAAAAATTCATCGAAATATGTCCAGTAGATTTTGCGTGATTGAGTAATAAACATCCTTACAAACACACATCCAAACTTTCGCATCTATAATATTAGTAGGATAAATGTAAATGTATATTTAATAAAGAAACTATCTATATAATCTAAAAAAAATAAGATAAAGATACATATGTACCTATATCTCTAGATTTTTCGAAACTACCTTTTTTTAAAGGTCCTTTACATTCAGTACGAAGTTTATAAAGTGTATATAGATTTGATATATTCTTAAAAAGGAGAATTGTGGAAAAAATAGAGCCAAGTTCGGTCACTGACACGCTTTATAAAAACTATAATTAATGTACCGGCAGCTAAATAGCAATTTCATGTCCAAGCTTATTAATGTGGCGTAGATAACTGATAAAAATGTCTTTAATGAAGTTTATCAGGAAATTATACTTCGGTAATTTTTGCTTCTTTCCTATATTTAATTGCATAGTTGAATATTAATGTAAATGGTATATCACGACAATTTTAGATACGAAAAGGCGCGGCCTTTAATAAAGAATGTTTTTTAGCAAAACATATGTTAATTGTTTCTATAATCATAACGTTCCCAGTTATATTTGAATATGAAAGGTTAAAAAAACAGAGAATACTTGATAAATTATCCAATATAATGTTGCTCTATGTCACTACGAAAATGATTTATAATGTATTTTAACTTGGCCTTCACATGTCCTTTTTTACGTCAAAATAGATTACGGAATTGTATTATCTCAAAGCTACAAACTACTAGATTTTTGGAAGGACCACGTCTGAGAAGAAATAGAAATGAAATATTATTTCTTCACCTGTCTTTTTTCATATAAATCGTATTAATTTGTTGATTGCAACTTTAAACGGTAAAAATATATTGTATTCATTTTGTACATTTTCAAAATTTATTTAACTTCAACGACAATACATATTAATGCTTTTTAATAATATTTAAAATTTGGTAAAATGTGTAAGGGATTGAGCCAATCATGAAATAATACAAAAAGATTGATTACGAATATAATTTTATTAACAATTTTAATTTAATGACTGTAATGTAAGTCGATATTGTATTTACAATTTGTTTATATTATACATTTTTACAATCTCTCTGGGTCTATCCTAATTCTAACTAACCTATCTCACGTAATCTATAATGCACAAGTTTGAGTGGTAGGTATCTACAAGGAAACAAATGATTCTACTGGTAGGTAGTATTAACATTTTTATACCAAATTAAGTATAAGGCTAATAAGTAGTTATTTAGAAATGCTGTAGTAAAAAGTGCTGCAATATCATAATCGGTTAGATATTTTTATAATTGTAAATTCATTAAATAATAAAATCCCGTGAAATAAATTAATTGATTGCATACTAGACATGAAATGACAAGTTAGGTAATAAACCTATAAGAAAAAACAAAGCTATTTAAAATTAATATTTATAATATTAAATAGTTTAAATATTTGAAATTACATTTAGAAGAATTAAATTGATTCCTTTGTCCTCTGTATACCTAAAACGTGAATAATTTTATGTATAAAGTATATTTACAAACAAATACAGACAAGCTACGGAAAAGAAATAGACAAAAAATATAATTCTAATCTTTTCATTATCTTGTTAGGTAAAATTTTCTAAAAAACTTTCTCATGATTTTAAAGTAGGGCTTTATCAGTTGATACTACGGGCATTCTCTTTCTACAGCATTTCCAAACAATAGCCTATAAATCACATTAGTTTTATGATTCAAACCCGGAAGTAAGATGCTCAGGCGCAGACCTTTTAGTATTATATAAAATGGTTTTATTGAAGACACTATTTCACAAACGAAGCTATCTACATGTAGGTAAAAACTAAACGCTGGTTTGATAAATAAAATTATATTAATTGGTAAAATTTATATAAATAATATAATTCGGATAAGAATACGCATTTTAATAGAAACGCGCGGTTCAAATCTTACCATATTCAGTAGTATAAAATAATTAAAATAAATTATACAATATTTAGTAAGTATACGGTTAGTCAAATTGAAATGAGGGTAGGCATTCAAACCGCATTATGCTTTGCTTAATTTGCCACTACATTTAGGGCAATGAATATAAAAATATAGAGTTGATTATAGAAGTATAATATAAAAAAATAAATGTTGGTGTGGAAAATTAAGATTCTAATTCTAACAGAATTTTAAAAAATCTTTCATAAAAGTTTTGTTATTCATATATTTAATACTATTTTGGATACATTTTGATGCCTAATCAAATCTGATTATAGAAAATTAAATTGGTTTCCATATGATATATTTTTTATTTTTCGCCATGATAAAACATTTTTGTAATATCATGCCAATTTTTTTATACAATATGTTCACTTTTGCTTGAGATCAATACTAGCATCTATCAATAATTAATTAATCCCATGTCCTCATTTCAATTTCTCAATCCACATACATATCATTATGTCCAATGCATACCCCATGGAGGTAAACACAGAAAAAATAATAAAAAAACCCTGTTTCACCTTAATAACGTGAAATAACTTAATTTTGCATTCGCTTCCAACTGCTCGAGAAGGCCTATCGAAATGGCAGTATTTAATAATTTATTTATCACTACAAAAGAGTGTACATACCTGATACGCAGAAATGCTGATACTTCAAGCACTCTTTACACTTTCAGCAATAGAATTACGCTCTAATAAACTGGTTTACAATGCCTTAACATCACATACATCACGGACTCTGTGATCTAACTAGGATAGGATAACTCGTCTATATTGCATCGTACGTTCACTCAACGTCATATAAAATTTGTATCACCGTGTTATTTACACTATCAGTCTGTGTTACTCCTCGTCGACGTTGATCTCCGAATCGGCCGAGTCCTCGTCGTAGGTGGAGGAGGAGGCGAAGCCGCGGCCCAGCAGCGCCGAGCGGTTCTTAGCGGCGGCCGCGCGGTCGCGCTGCCGTCGGTTCTTGAACCAATTGCCCACTTGCGTCGGCGTTAAACCCGTCGCAGCCGCCAGTTCCCTCTTTTTCGTCGGGTTCGGGTACGGGTCTTGCAAATACCACTCTCTTAATAATGACCTCGTCCGCTCCTTGAAGCAGTGCGTCTTCTGCTCGCCATCCCATATGGTTCGCGGCAGTGGGAACTTCTTGCGGACTCGGTATTTGTCGACGGGGCCCAGGGGGCGCCCTCGTAGCCTTTCAGCTTCCTGATAATGTGCTTCCAGCCATAAGGCTTGCAGCTTCGCATGGCTGGATCTCTGAAATCGATGCCTCTCCAAGATGGAATATAATTCTCTGTGTCTTCCCGCATGGAAGGCGACGACTGCCCGCGCCCGGAGCACGGCTTCGCAGCGTTCCAGCTCGGCGACGTTCGGGTGAGCGACGGGCAAGGACCAGAGGAACCTGGCGAGCCGTTCGACGTCTCCGCTTTCTTCTAGAGTTTCGCAGACGGTGGCGACCTGTGCGGCGCTGAAGGAGAGGGTGGGCAGCGGCAGCAGCGGCGTCGGCGCGGCCAGCTCGATGGCGTTGAGAGCGAGCGGTGGCTGGTCGGCGCAGGGCGCGGGCTCGGCGGCGCGCTCGGCCGCGGCCGGCCCGCGCGCCTCCAGGATGCGCGCGTGCAGCGCCGCCGTCGTAGACTCGTCCCACGAGCCGCGCATCGGTGCGAGTGTGCGCGGCGGAGTCGCGCGCGGTTTGAGCCGGTGCTCGCGTCGACTCAGGGGCGTGTAGGGGCTGCGTTTGTGATTGGCTATCGGTTACGGCGCGAGCGGGGCTCGGCCAATGAGCGCGCCGCCCGCCGGGGGCCGGATAGCTTTCAACCGCGCGGCTCGTATCCGGCGGGCGCGTTTAACGAGGGCGGCGGGGCGAGGCCCCCCGCGCCGCCATGATCTGCCTGCGAGCCGCGCCGCCCGACCCTACGCGAGCCACCTCGATCGATTACCTGCAAACCTGCAATTAATAGCCTCCACCATATATTCACCCGGGTAGGTTACATGCGCGTGATTGCGACCTACCTACTGCTTCTGGCCGACAACTGATCTAAATACCCACGGACGGTGTTTGGTGCCGGTGCCCGCGAAACTTAAGCCGGAAACAGTGATTCGAAATTAAAAACTTTTTGTTAAATAAAATTGACAAAAGTTAGCTTTTTGTCTAATTCACCTAATAAATTATTTTTTTGCTGTACAAATAATTAGAGATGGACTCTACATAAATAAATTTTAATCTAAGACTTAGGTAATAGTAGATATTTTCAATCTTGACAAGAAGAACCAATAGGTATTTTTATTTAAATGACAAAATGACAATGATAGTAGTTTGTCATTTAAAAATAAATAAACACCTACCTATTGATTCTTCTTTTCAAGATATTTTTATAGTTGCAACTTGCATTGCTTGCAATTATTTTTAGTAAGTAAAGTTAAACTAAATATAAGTATTTTTAGAAGACCTATTAAAATTAAGCATGCATCGTGAAGTGTTTTAATTGAAATAAACATTCTCATGTTTATTTCAATTTAAATAATTCATGTTTACTCAAATTGAAATAAACATTCATTTTTATTTCATTTTGGCTGATTCGTTACTACATGAACTAATGTATAACAGAAAAGTAATGAATGTAAATAGATTTTTTACCTTACGCCCATGTGACTGTAGCAAAACGGCCAAGCTTTAAATGTTTTGACTAAGGTGTAGAGTTTGTGAAATTAGGACTGGTAGAGTTAGGGTGGTAGAATTAGAAGCTTGGCTCTACATGAGATCTGATAAATTTTTGACAGTGCTAGCCATATGGTCTCTTGGCAACATTTTACAAGAAAATGTTTTTGGTGGGATCGATTTCACTGCTAAGTAGCGCAAAAAGATGTTTTACATCAATAATAATAATTTATCAGCATAACAAATACACAGCGGATCAAAACTGATCAGTCGCGCTACACTCTGGCGAGATTTCAGCGTGAAAGCCTTTCCAGAGTATTAAGTTATTGAACGGCAAACCACACCCAGGCTGTAACGCTACACAGGTACCCCCCACCCCCCACTGGGGGCACCAGCCACCCCCAAACCCACCCCGAGGGTCACGTTACCCATATTTACCCGGATTACGTATTTATATGGTAATGCTCTCAATATATCGATGTAAAAAATACGTTTTATTTAGATTGGAGAGTGATTTTGTATGTTTAGGTGTATGATAAAGGACTTTGCGGTTGCCAAATATGTTTAGATAAACTTGGAAAACATGTGTGTCACAAACATCACAAAGTATTTATTCTATAAACCTATCTCTACTAATTGTACACAGCGAATCCGAATTTGAACGTCCATTTCCCTCTAACGGCCACATCACTTGAACGGCCACATTTCTGAACGGCCAAGAAGTAACGGCTAGGAAGAGAGAGATGGATAAGCTCTATAAGCTTTATCTAATAAGGTAGTTCACTCTAACTAAGTATAATTATAAAAATATTATATATGGAACTAAAAAAATCTAACTCCTAAAACTAGCATGGTAGAAATATAATTGTGAGTGCAAATGAAAAGGAAAACATGTATCTCTTTCACTCAGTAATACGAGTAACAATACAAAGTATTATAAAGCGACGACGTAGAGCGCTTCCTGTCCCATTTATACTCTCTACGTCTCTACATAATTTATAACGAGCCAGTTTCATGTTTTGAGTTACCTAACTGTCTGGATTTATTTTATGTATAAATCTATAGGTACTTTTTTTTATTAAAGATGGGTTTGCTCTTGACCACAATCTTGCCCGAGGACAGAGATGAGGTCTACGATGAAGCGAGCTTACCCAGAAGCAGCCTATTCACTCTGGTTTTGAAGAGAGTCAGGTTGTATGTGCTCGGAAACACAGACGCAGGTGGGAGTTCCAGTGCTTTGCTGTGCGCATCAAGAATGATGACGAAAAGCGTTTGGTATACTAATATAATGAAGCTTGAATTTGTTTGTTTGAAGTGCAAATCTATATAACTTACCGGTCCGATTTGAAAAATGCTTATGCTATAATATATAAACTTAAATGCGAAAGTTTAGATGTTTGTTACTCAATCACGCAAAATCTACTAGACGGATTTCGATGAAATTTGGTACACAGGTATAAAAATACCGGGAATAGCACATAAGGCACTTTCTATGCTGAATTTCTCATGGGAGCGAATCCTCAGGGCGCACATCGTTCTGTAACAAAATCTCCGCAACACGTAATAAGACCCCAGTACAAGCGATACTTTGTTTCACTAGATTTCGTGTGATTTTCATTTTTCCGACAGCCTGGACTTTTGACTGATACACATCTATATATTTTGATGTCCACGGGGTAGACAGGGCCTCGAAATGTTAAATCTGAAGATCTTTTACATCGTGTGTTACGTAACACGATGTAATAGATCTGGGTTTGATTCAATTACGGAAAATTCTTTTTTTTGGTGATCTCTCTGAACTAGTTTGGTAAACTTGCGCTTCTTAAATTACATAATTTAAAATATATATATTTTTAATTATTTTGATCTATATGTCCTCAAAGGTAAAGTTATTATTATGGTAAAAACATGTTGTAATTTTTTTTTTTTCGGCGGCTTCGCCCAAATGATTGTATTTACCCGGAATGAAAGGTGAAATTTCGCATAAGTACACATAGTTAGATGAACTGAGAAGGACATAGGGTATGTCCTTCTCAGTGCTTCTAACTAAATCGAAATTTCAGAAAGATTGGTTCAGTAGGTAAAGCGTAAAGAAGTAACAAAAAACAAACTCACTTTTGCATTTATTATATTAGTTAGGATAAATGATTTAACATATAATTTGAAATCAATTAGATGTTTTCTTATTTTAAAAGTAATTCTTCTAGTTGCTTTGAAAAATCAAAACATTATTCATAACCCATCCAACAATAAATCCGACTTGCTTTTCGATTGAAAGTTTTGCATCATTGAATTTTGGAAAATTTGAAAAATTTTGATACATTACTTAATGCTGTAGATGCAGGTCCATCTGCGCCAGTCACATTTGTGGGTTGCCATCTCGAGATTACGCCCGTCCATTGTGTCCTTCATTACTATGATTTATATCTTTCATATCTTTTCCTCCTCCGATTTATTCATGTTAGCGCGAAATATTTTTTATTTTAACCTATATTATTAGAGCCTTAGATCGAGAGCCTTGGAAGAAGGAGAGAGGCTTTTGCCCAGTACAGGAACATTGATTGGCTATTAAATAAATATTTAGCAGGTTATGAAATTATTCAGCAGGTTAGAACCAGAGTTTGGATAATTTAGACTAACATACATCGGCATTACATACTTCGGCATTCCGTAGCGGAGTCCATTTTATCCTACACTTTGGTAGCTCAACATTATACATACACAACGCTGGTCTCACAACCGCTTCATAAAAAACACATCACACATAATTTTTTTTTTCAAAATCCTTTTTTTTCAAATGTTTAAAATTTTTGTAAAATACCTAGTTTTAATTTTAGTTTTTCAGAGTGCAGAAATGTATATTTTTGTGTGCATGCTGTGTTCACATCAAGAAGATTTGACACTTTAGATGAATATTGTTATGTTTTTTTAAATGTGTGTGTGTGTGTTAAAAATGTTGTCCTTTAAAATTAACCACATTTTTGCATGAATTTTCTCAACTCTGTCCTCCTACGCCGCTGTCATTTAGCAATGAACCAATATTACCATAGTCATTTCGAATGATCGACAGACAAACCTGCCGTGCCCATATTCATAAACGGGCTAAAATACCGTAATTTGAAACTCCAACGTACATTTTATTGTCTGCTAAAGAACATTTCTCAAAAACATCGTCAACAGTAGCGACAAAAATATACGCTTAACAATGGACTATTCCGATGGAATTTCAGCTGAGTTCAATCTCTAGCAAGTACAGCGAAATAATAAAACACTAAAATGGCCGCCATCGAATACAATATGCTATTTTGCATCTGTAAATTCGAAAAGTCTACGACGCTACCGCGCGGCAACTTAGTATGTCAGCAATGCTGTCCTAAAAGTGTAAAAGTGTAAATTTTGTGCGAATTTAAATCTTAGCACTCAACTTTAACCCTTCGCATTTAGGATGCGGTATTTTGTGCCCGCGCATGTAGGTTTGCGGCTCGGACAATGCGTCATCCGTCAAGAAGCGCGCTTTATGGTCGCAAGGTATCGCTTGCGTTTTGACACATCGCTTAGCGGATGTGATTTGTGGAGGGTTAAGACCCTCAGGGTGAGGCTCGATCGTTTAAATTTAACTTAACTATCGATACAAGTGAAAGTCATAACCGTTGGACAATGGCTTGTGGCTATAGATGATTCCTCGCTATTCGTTTGTTTTTATTATTTTTTGTAAATTCCTATTTTTGTAATCGCTGTTTCTCTATTTATAATACTCAGGATGATAATTTGGAAATATATGTACATATAACAATATAACATTTGGATTGACATCTGTTTTATTTTGTACTTAAAATAAGTGTACAAATAATTACGTAAATCGAAAATTTAAAGAGCGGAAATTTGTCAGAGTGAATGATTGAAAATTGTATGTGTCAGAGTGAATTGTTCTTCAAAAATAAATGACTCCATGCCATCTCTAGTATCCTATATCATTTCTTAAATATCCTACTCTTCTCGAGCTCAAAAACCCTGTTGATATTGTTGTAAATACCACTAACTTCCCATTTAATTGTAATCATGATTATATTTATGAATATGGTAAGTTAAACTAGACAAATGCATACTTATAGCGTTTCTATTTTATTACATAGTCCATGGCAATAACAAGGGCATTCGTCCAGAGGAGCTGACAAAGGGTACTCGTGGCCACCGCACCAGACTGTCGTACATCACGTCTGATTAGTTTACGACAGTTGCGGTCACTTGCAAAAATTGAAGGTGGACTCTTGTTATCTTGGGCGATTCACCTCGCATTTTATTACTACTTTGTCTCAAGGCCAAATAAAAACTACCGTGTAAAACTATATGTACAATTTTTAAATACTAAAAATAACCATACCAGCGTTTAATGTCAGTCTTGAAATGCCAAAGTCGCAAAATGTCAATGACAAAGTCTGAAAAATTATAGTTGAGATCATCGATACCTGAGGTTCAGATGAACTAAATTTAGATACTTCAGATACAAGATTCAAAAAATGCTTACTGAAAATAGGAATATCCTATTTTCATATTTATTTTTATATTTTTCATATTGGCAAGTTGTAAACAACCTGATTCATCACTTATAATTAGACACAGAGCCACAGAATTAATAGCCGAATTGTTAGCCATGAAGTTGGTGTGTGTGCGCGACTATTCTATACCATGAGATTTGGACTTCAGTCGTCATTGGTTCTCTGTAGCGTGCGAGACGTTTTAGTGTATTATATCTAACTAGCTGTTGCCCGCGGATTCGCCCGCGTGACTTTGGCATAGATGAAAAGTCTTTTTGTGTCCCAAACTGTTTCCTGTGTTCCAATCTTCGATTTTTATACGTCTACAGAAAATGCTCATCAGATTAACCAAGTTTTGCTAAAGCGCCATTTCCATATATGTTATAGTGTATCTAGTCTCTTGGAGCTTTTCATCAGATGTTCCAGATCTTCAATTTTTATACGTCAGCAGAAAATGCTCATCAGGTTGAACGATTTTTGCTAAGGCGCCATTTTCATATATGTAATAGTGTAGCTAGTCTCTTGGAGCTTTTCATCAGATGTTCCAGATCTTCAATTTTTATACGTCAGCAGAAAATGCTCATCAGGTTGAACGATTTTTGTTAAGGCACCATTTCCATATTACTTATAGTTTAGCTGTTCTGTTATGGTTCTTCATCAGGTGTTCCAGTTTTCAAAATAAATTATAGCCTATGTGTTGCCCAGGCTTAATAGCTATACAACAAAAAAAGTTTCATTCAAATCCGTCCAGTAGTTTTTGCGTGAAACGCGTACATACATACAGACAGACAGACAGACAGACAGACAGACAAGAAATTCCAAAAATTTTTTTTTGCTTTCTATTGTTCTTTTTAGGTCTCCCTCTATCCATTTCAGTCAAAAATATTAAATGTACAGACAAAATATTTTTACTGTTTTATTATATGTATAGATTATACGGAGTTGTCGGAACATTTTGTGTCTATTATTATTTTCGTAACAGAGCACCGAAAGGCTACACCACTGTGACTTAGGTAACGCATCTTAGATTACAATGAGAAATAATAAATCATCAAGCATGATTAAATTACGTCATAATCGTCAAATGCACATTTCAACAACAATACCAGTAGATATCTCAAAACACAATGACATGTAAAGAAAATGATCACGTTGAAAACGGTCAAAATGGAGTATTGTGACGCAGTGGTTAGAATTCCCTGCCCGTGGCTCGTCGTTCGCGAGTTCATATCTGTTGCTGGTGCATAAAACACGAAATTGCTTTTGCTAAACTGCCGTTTGAACAAAGGGCCACTGTGTATTGTATGGAGCGGGCTGGTGGTCCAAGTGAGGAGTTTTTAAATTATTTGAACGTGGTCCCAAAAAAGATTTAAGCCAGAAGTTTGGGCCAGAAATAGTGGAGAACTCTAGTACCGGAACTTATTTGAATTGTAAAATTTCAAACCATAACTCAAACATACATATTGTGCAGAGCAACTACGCTCTGCTGCCAGAAAATGTGCGCAGAGCGAATCCGGACAAACGAAGCGGCGGGAAGAATTCTGTACCGGAACTTTACCGGGAAAAAATCTACCGGTAAAATTAAGTACCGGGAAAAAATCTCCACGCGACACCACGCTTGTCCGACTAGAATCTAACTTAAGCTATACGCAGTCTGCTACCACCGTAGCTTATGAAGGGAGCTACAGGGCCCTATATGATAACCTAACCTATAAATTAACTAGAATTGAACACTTACCAAACTAAATCTTCTTTCTCTTCGGATCCAAACTTGAGTGTCTTCGGGAAGGGGGAATTCCTAATTACCCTACCTAACCCTTGAGATCTCAATTCCCCATAACAACTAAATAGATTTCTTCCCGTAGTTTCACTCGGGAACAGCCAGATGTGAACAGCCAGCCACGTTTCACCTCTCACAAGAAAAAGTCACAATAACAGAGTTTTTCACAAACACAAATTCAATAGTGATTTAACAAACAGGAAATTCACAATTATCACTCAAACTAAACAACAAGCAAAAGACGCGAGACCGCTCCGCGTATTAAAATCAAACCGATATCGCCCTGGACAATGCAATGGCGGACACCACACGCGACGCCATCGCGCTAGCAGTGTGAGAACCCCGAAACGCCCTCTGGCGGCAGCAATGCGAAACGCCCGCGTTTAGTTTTACCCAATATATTACAAACATCCCCCCGTCCCGGTCTGAGAAGCAGACCGCTAGCTTACTCTACGGGAAGGCGGGCGAGAGAGGTCACACCTCTCCTTAAAATCGAACCGTCGACCAACACCTCAGCCACACGCGGAGTGCCATCTCCGCCAAGAATCAAACGTAATATGCGAGCTCGTCGCCAAAGCAATGAGGGCAAATTTGCCTCTTTTAACAATACTAAATCACCCTCCCTGGGAGGCTCAGTCCTGTCTGTCCACTTCACTCTTTGCTGCAGCAAATGCAAATATTCAAGCGACCAGCGACGCCAAAAGTCCTGGCTCATTTGCTGCAACATTTGAAAACGCGACAACCGATATACGCGTTCATCCTTCCACGGGTATTCGGGCAGGGCATTCAACGGCCCTCCCACCAAAAAATGACCAGGGGTGAGAGCTTCCAAGTCATTTGGATCTGGAGATAGCGGACAGAGAGGACGAGAGTTGAGGACCGCCTCAACTTTACAAAACACTGTGGCCAGCTCTTCAAAAGTTAGAGCCGTTTCTCCGATAATGCGGCGGAGGTGGGTCTTTGCGGATTTCACAGCCGCTTCAAAATCCCTCCCCAATGGGGGCAACTTGGGGGACTAAACTTCCAGGTTATTCCCCTTTGGGCAGCAATTTGACTTAAACTAGTACAATTTTTATCAATAAACACAGAAACATCCTTAAGATAATTTACAGTTCCTTTATAGTTTGTGCCATTGTCAGACCTAATAAGGAAGGTAGACCTCGACGCGAAACAAAGCGATCCAACGCGGCGACGAAGGCCTCCGTAGTCAGAGCCGATACCACCTCCAAATGGACAGCCTTGGTGGCCAAACAAACAAATACACACAAATAGCCCTTCACAATACGGGCATTACGAAAGGGAGAAGCCTTGATCGAAAAGGGACCGGCAAAATCGGTTCCAACGCCGTCAAACGGCCTCGAAGGTCGGATTCGATCAGCGGGCAAATCACCCATCTGTGGTTGCATCGTGGATGCCTTCAACCTATAACATGCAATACATCGAAACAGAACACTACGGATTGCTCTTCGGGCAGACAATATCCAAAATTCGCGTTGCAAAATAGCCAACAAAGCATTGCACCCAGCATGGGCGTTACGAATGTGTCGATCAGACACCAAAAGCTGCACCAAGGGTCCGCCCTTGGGCAACAACAGAGGATGGCGAGTCTCATATGGAAGATCCGCCCTCCGGAGCCCGCCTCCAACCCGAAGAAGCCCATCCGAGTCGATGTACGGGTTCAAACGAGCGACCGCGCCCTTCAACTTAGCGCGTGCGTCGCGCAAGATACGAAGCTCTGACTCAAACCGTCCGGTCTGCACTACACGGACCCAATGCAACAATGCGCTCCGGCGCTCTTCTGCACCTGCAATCGGCTCCAACCGCCTTGCCTGTGGGTTTCTACAATTATGTATGAAACGCTCAATCCAACTGGTGACACCCAGAAGCTTATCCAAGCTGCTATACCGAGCAAGTAGCCAATCCGGCTCCGACGTCGTCTCAGCGACTACAGCATGTACACGGAGCCCAGTCAAACTCAAAGAAGTAACATCTGTCTGACAGACAGGCCAAGAAGTTTCTGATCCCATCAGCCACTCTGGACCCCACCAGAGCGGGTGTGACACCAATTCTGGTGCCGTACAACCTCGGGAGGCACAGTCCGCTGGGTTAAGCTCTCCCGGCACATGTCTCCATGTTATATCAATTCCGATATTCTGGATTTGGGAAACCCGATTTCCCACAAAAACCTCCAAGGTATGTGGGGCCGCGCGCAACCATGCAAGCGCGACCTGGCTATCCGACCAGGCGAAGATGTCCCGTATCTCGACCGTGGCCGCCAGCTCACATGCAACGTGATGCAACAATTTAGAGAGAAGGTGAGCTCCACTCAACTCAAGCTTGGGGATAGTCAGCCTAGTCCTGATGGGGGCGACCTTGCTCTTCCCTAACAAAAGCGAGACATTGACCCGGCCATCGGCGTCAACTGTCCGCATATAGACTGACGCGGCATAGCCTCGCTCCGACGCGTCACAAAAGCCATGCAGGCTGGCTCGATATTTCCCGGGTGGCAATATTCGACGAGGCAAGGCAATCCGATTGACTTCCTTAATCGATGAAAACAACTCGAGCCAATCATCCAATGGAGAGCCAAACAGCGGCTCGTCCCACGAGACGCCCAAAGTCCAAAGTCTCTGAAGAAGACACTTTGCAGAGAATATCACTGGACTGATCCAACCGCTTGGATCAAACATACGGGCTATTACGGACAACACTGTTCTCTTAGTCCAGACCTTTGGTATTTCCAAGTCCACTTGGAATGTAAAAATATCGGTTAGCGGCTGGTACTGCATGCCCAGCACCGCTATCCTGTTGGGATCATCCACATCCTCAAACAGGTGAGGGTTCTGTTGGTGATCCTCCGGGATCCCTTCTAGAACTTTAGGCTCATTAGACAACCACTTACGTAGCTCGTAGCCACCTGTCTTCAATATTTCAACCAATTCGTCCCGCAGTAGGAGGGCCCCCCCAATACTTTGGGCTCCGGTGCACACGTCATCTACATACAAGTCACGTGACAGCACGGAAGCCCCACGGGGAAAGCGGATCCGTTCCCGCTCTGCCAATTCAAGCAATGATCTGATGGCGATATAGGGACTAGATTTCAAACCATACGTGTTTGTGTTGAGTTCATACACCGTCACAGGATCCTCAGGGCGCTCACGCCAGAGTATCAACTGGAATCGCCTGTCCTCAGGATGTATGACTGTCTGGCGGAACATCATCCGGATGTCCGCGCCAAAAACCACTTGATGTCTTCTAAAGTTCAAGATGATGTCAATTATGTCCCTATGCAATTTGGGACCCGAATGCAAACACAGATTCAACGAAACCCCGTTCGAAGTGGGTGCGGACCCATCGAAGACGGTCCTCAATTTGCCTGTTGAGGCCTTCACCACCGCGTGGTGGGGCAAAAAATAATGCTCAGTTGAGCTCCAATCAACTCGAGCCGGAGACATGTGACCCAAATCCTCGCACTCGCGCATAAACTCAATATATTTATCGCGAAGTACGTGGTCACGCTGCATGCGTCGCTCCATGGACAGCAGTCGTTTCTCCGCAAGCGCCCTACTTTGCCCTAGGCTAGGACGAGAGGCAACAAAGGGTAACCCAGTTACAAACCGACCGGAGGGCAACCTCTCCGTGGTCGATCGAAAAAGGGCTTCGCACTCAGCGTGTTCCGGATCCATCCTGGAACTCATAGGTGGCTCCTCCACCTCCCAAAACCTTTGCATGGTCTTGGCCAAGGACGCAGATGCGACAACCGGTGGCTCCTCCGCGGTGCCATTATCAAACACAGGGCCCATCAGGGCAAAACCAAAAATCGTAGACACTGCCATCAGTGAAGACGAACCCAGAGCCTTCCGTGTACCCAACAAAATCCAACCCAATACGTCCGAGCCCAGGAGCAAGTCCACTGGGCCGGGATGAAAGACAAAGGGGTCGGCCAAATCCAGACCCGAAACCAAAGACAACACACCCGGCGGTATGTCTGTCGAGGGGTGCCAACCCGCAATGGTATCCATTACCATAGCCGAAGTCGTGATCCTCATTGTGGAGGACTTCAGCGAAGAAAAGGTGACAAGTGTCTGGCCCGTCAGACACTTCACTTGTATGCCACCAACTCCAAGAAGTGGCACAGGCGAGTCTTCCACGACTAAACCTAACTGGTGTGCCACTCGAGTGGTAACCAAACTGCTTTGAGCCCCTGAGTCCAACAGAGCTCTCAAATTAATGGCTTCTCCCCCACGACCCCATACGCGGACCACCGCGGTAGGGAGCAGAACCGTCCGCGGCTCTGTCCCAGCAAGGGAGCAAGCTAGTTACGGGCTCCCCACTCTCTCCAAACCAGGAGCGCGCCACTGACCCGGATAATATGGCGGGCGAGTGCACATCCCCATCTGAGGGGGGGCATAACCCGCGGCCCGGCCATACATATGGTACGGCGGGTGGTACTCCAGCCGTGGGTACTCGTGCAGCGGCGGAGAAAACCGCTGCGGCTGCATGTGTTGGGTATTGGTAACCCGCGTGGAGGGGGGCGTCCCCACTCTCACGTCCGATCTAGGGCCCCCGCCCATGGGGGCCCCATCCGGGGCCTGGCCAGCCACATACTGGCCATGACCTTGGGGCGCGTGGTCCCGGTCCGCCAAGACCCGCGCCGGTACGCGACCCCCCTCCCGAGGGGGGGTGCGACGAGCGAAGCCGCGTCCCTCTTCCAAAGGTGGAGGGCTTCGCGCAGGAGCGCCCCCGCCCATAGGGGACCCCTGCCTCAACATCCGGGTGCCATCCCCGTTCCGGTTCATGCAAAGCATCGCGTGGTGCCGCCCACGGCATGCACTGCATGGTATGGCTCTGGGACAGTCACGTGCATAGTGACTGCCCAAACAGTAAAAGCAAAGTTCATGCCGCCTTGCCATGCGGCGCCGATCTTGTACTGGCAGTCTCTGCCAGTCCCTGCATTGCAGCAGGCTGTGGCCCATCCGACCACATTGCAGGCAGTCCGCGTCCCTCGCGACTGCTGCCGTGTGTGCAACCCGCGCACCAGCTCCACGCGGTGGCGGTTGCCGTCCCTGTTGGGGCTTACCTCTCCATGAGGGTTCCAAGGGCCTACGTTCAGGCGCTCTGGATGGCGCTGAGTCCGTCATGGTATTCTCAGCGGCCCGTGCCTCAAACTCCAAAAACTTCACCAAGTCAGTGAATGTTGGTAGGGTGGTGCTATCCCGCTCCGCATTTTCGCGCTCAAACCGCGAGCGGATGTCATTGGGCAATTTGCCCAATGCAATGTGCACCAACAAAAAAGACCATTGCTCCACCGGCAGCCCCAGTGTGCGGAGCGCGTTACAGGCCACTGTAACGGGCGTGAGCAACTGCAGGCGCAACTGTGCCCTGTTGGCCACCTTGGGCAGGGCCATCAACTGTGCGGCGTGCGCATCCGCTAACAAACGTAAGTTTTGGTAGCGGGAGTTCAATAACTCCCAAGCCGTGTCGTACTGGTCGTCCTCCACCCGGAGGTGCTGGATGAGCGACCGCGCTTCATCCTCCAGAGTGGAGAGGAGGTAGGCCATCTTCTGGGCCTTCGACAAATCCTGTCGTGCTACGACCAGGGACTCAAACATATTTTTATATGCTACCCACTCCTCCATCCTACCCCCAAAGTGGGACAGCTGAAGGGTGGGGAGCCGACCAGTAACCGCTGGTCCTTCCTGTCTAACAGGTGTGCGAGGGCTGGTCCGCCAGCCTGTCTCGCCCTTATTGCGGTCACCGCCTCCGCGATATCATCGTGCAGACTCAGGATCTGGTCCATGTCCGCCATGTGACCTGCGTAGGCCTCCGGGGTAAGATCGGCTTCGGTAAGCGCCGCCATGGCCGCTTCCGCGCTAATCAATCGTGAGTGGAGGTGATCCGCTCTTAGCAGTATGGCGCCCTCCCTGTCCTTCCGGGACAGGAGTCCTCCGGCCGTCACAAACCATCTCAATTCGTTGGCGAGTGTCGCCCTAGCATTGGAGGCCTTCGCCATCGCGTCAAGTCACAAACAAAAAATAACAAAAGGTAAATAAAAAACAACAAAATCAAGCAACTACACGAAGAACCGCGGTAGGTATGAGAATGGCACAAACCCGGAACGCACGGTACAAACCGCAAACAAATACAAAAAAGGTTACAAATATTCTTATACAAACAAACTAAGAAAAAACTAATAATTTTTACAAACAATTAATTATTTTTTACAAACGAACAAATAGAGGGTAGATAAACTACGCTCTGCTACCAGAAAATGTGCAGAGCAACTACGCTCTGCTGCCAGAAAATGTGCGCAGAGCGAATCCGGACAAACGAAGCGGCGGGAAGAATTCTGTACCGGAACTTTACCGGGAAAAAATCTACCGGTAAAATTAAGTACCGGGAAAAAATCTCCACGCGACACCACGCTTGTCCGACTAGAATCTAACTTAAGCTATACGCAGTCTGCTACCACCGTAGCTTATGAAGGGAGCTACAGGGCCCTATATGATAACCTAACCTATATGTTTGCAATATATTGGGTAAAACTAAACGCAGGCGTTTCGCATTGCTGCCGCCAGAGGGCGTTCGGGGTTTTCACACTGCTCGTGCGAATGGCTCGCGGACGGTCGCCATTGCATTGCCCTATGCGATATCGGTTTGATTTTTAATACGCGAGAGGTTCCGCGTTCTTTGATTGCTAATTAGCTTGAGTTGTGTTTGTGAATTTCCTGTTTGTTAAATAACTATTGAACTTTGTGTTTGTGTACCCGTCATGGTGACTTTTTCTTGTGAGAGGTGAAACGTGGCTGGCGGTTCACATCTGGCTGTTCCCGAGTGAAACTACGGGAAGAAATCTATTTATTTGTCCTGGGGAATTGAGATCTCAAGGGTTAGGTAGGGTGATTAGGAATTCCCCCTTCCCGAAGATACTCAAGTTTGGATCCGAAGAGAAAGAAGATTTAGCTTGGTAAGTGTTTTTTAAGTGTAATTAATTTATAGGTTAGGTTATCATATAGGGCCCTGTAGCTCCCTTCATAAGCTACGGTGGTAGCAGACTGCGTTAAGTTATTTAGGTTTTAGTCGGGCAAACGTGGTGCCGCGTGGAGATTTCTTCCCGGTACTTATTTTTTACCGGTGGTTTTTTCCCGGTGAAGTTCCGGTACAGAATTCTTCCCGCCGCTTCGTTTGTCCGGATTCGCTCTGCGCACATTTTCTGGCAGCAGAGCGTAGTTGCTCTGCACATTTTCTGGTAGCAGAGCGTAGTTTATCTACCCTCTATTTGTTCGTTTGTAAAAAATAATTAATTGTTTGTAAAAATTATTAGATTTTTCTTAGTTTGTTTGTATAAGAATATTTGTAACCTTTTTTGTATTTGTTTGCGGTTTGTACCGTGCGTTCCGGGTTTGTGCCATTCTCATACCTACCGCGGTTCTTCGTGTAGTTGCTTGATTTTGTTGTTTTTTATTTACCTTTTGTTATTTTTTGTTTGTGACTTGACGCGATGGCGAAGGCCTCCAATGCTAGGGCGACACTCGCCAACGAATTGAGATGGTTTGTGACGGCCGGAGGACTCCTGTCCCGGAAGGACAGGGAGGGCGCCATACTGCTAAGAGCGGATCACCTCCACTCACGATTGATTAGCGCGGAAGCGGCCATGGCGGCGCTTACCGAAGCCGATCTTACCCCGGAGGCCTACGCAGGTCACATGGCGGACATGGACCAGATCCTGAGTCTGCACGATGATATCGCGGAGGCGGTGACCGCAATAAGGGCGAGACAGGCTGGCGGACCAGCCCTCGCACACCTGTTAGACAGGAAGGACCAGCGGTTACTGGTCGGCTCCCCACCCTTCAGCTGTCCCACTTTGGGGGTAGGATGGAGGAGTGGGTAGCATATAAAAATATGTTTGAGTCCCTGGTCGTAGCACGACAGGATTTGTCGAAGGCCCAGAAGATGGCCTACCTCCTCTCCACTCTTGAGGATGAAGCGCGGTCGCTCATCCAGCACCTCCGGGTGGAGGACGACCAGTACGACACGGCTTGGGAGTTATTGAACTCCCGCTACCAAAACTTACGTTTGTTAGCGGATGCGCACGCCGCACAGTTGATGGCCCTGCCCAAGGTGGCCAACAGGGCACAGTTGCGCCTGCAGTTGCTCACGCCCGTTACAGTGGCCTGTAACGCGCTCCGCACACTGGGGCTGCCGGTGGACCAATGGTCTTTTTTGCTGGTGCACATTGTATTGGGCAAATTACCCAATGACATCCGCTCGCGATTTGAGCGCGAGAATGCGGAACGGGATAGCACCACCCTACCAACATTCACTGACTTGGTGAAGTTTTTGGAGTTTGAGGCACGGGCTGCTGAGAATACCATGACGGACTCAGCGCCATCCAGAGCGCCTGAACGTAGGCCCTTGGAACCCTCATGGCGAGGGAAGCCCCAACAGGGACGGCAACCGCCACCGCGTGGAGCTGGTGTGCGGGTTGCGCACACGGCAGCAGTCGCGAGGGACGCGGACTGCCTGCAATGTGGTCGGATGGGCCACAGCCTGCTACAATGCAGGGACTGGCAGAGACTGCCAGTACAAGATAGGCGCCGCATGGCAAAGCGGCATGAACTTTGCTTTTATTGTTTGGGCGGTCACTATGCACGTGACTGTCCCAGTGCCATACCATGCAGTGCATGCCGTGGGCGGCACCACGCGATGCTTTGCATGAACCGCAACGGGGATGGCACCCGGATGTTGAGGCAGGGGTCCCCTATGGGCGGGGGCGCTCCTGCGCGAAGCCCTCCACCACCGGACGGAGGACGCGGCTTCGCTCGTCGCACCCCCCTCGGGAGGGGGTCGCGTACCTGCGCGGGTCTTGGCGGACCGGGACCACGCGCCCCAAGGTCATGGCCAGTATGTAGCTGGCCAGGCCCCGGATAGGGCCCCCATGGGCGGGGGCCCTAGATCGGACGTGAGAGTGGGGACACCCCCCTCCACGCGGGTTACCAATACCCAACACATGCAGCCGCAGCGGTTTTCTCCGCCGCTGCACGAGTACCCACGGCTGGAGTACCACCCGCCGTACCATATGTATGGCCGGGCCGCGGGTTATACCCCCCCTCAGATGGGGATGTGCACTCGCCCGCCATATTATCCGGGTCAGTGGCGCGCCCCTGGTTTGGAGAGAGTGGGGAGCCCGTAACTAGCTTGCTCCCTTGCTGGGACAGAGCCGCGGACGGTTCTGCTCCCTACCGCGGTGGTCCGCGTATGGGGTCGTGGGGGAGAAGCCATTAACTTGAGAGCTCTGTTGGACTCAGGGGCTCAAAGCAGTTTGGTTACCACTCGAGTGGCACACCAGTTAGGTTTAGTCGTGGAAGACTCGCCTGTGCCACTTCTTGGAGTTGGTGGCATACAAGTGAAGTGTCTGACGGGCCAGACACTTGTCACCTTTTCTTCGCTGAAGTCCTCCACAATGAGGATCACGACTTCGGCTATGGTAATGGATACCATTGCGGGTTGGCACCCCTCGACAGACATACCGCCGGGTGTGTTGTCTTTGGTTTCGGGTCTGGATTTGGCCGACCCCTTTGTCTTTCATCCCGGCCCAGTGGACTTGCTCCTGGGCTCGGACGTATTGGGTTGGATTTTGTTGGGTACCCAGAAAGCTCTGGGTTCGTCTTCACTGATGGCAGTGTCTACTATCTTTGGTTTTGCCCTGATGGGCCCTGTGTTTGATAATGGCACCGCGGAGGAGCCACCGGTTGTCGCATCTGCGTCCTTGGCCAAGACCATGCAAAGGTTTTGGGAGGTGGAGGAGCCACCTATGAGTTCCAGGATGGATCCGGAACACGCTGAGTGCGAAACCCTTTTTCGATCGACCACGGAGAGGTTGCCCTCCGGTCGGTTTGTAACTAGGTTACCTTTTGTTGCCTCTCGTCCTAGCCTAGGGCAAAGTAGGGCGCTTGCGGAGAAACGACTGCTGTCCATGGAGCGACGCATGCAGCGTGACCACGTACTTCGCGATAAATATATTGAATTTATGCGCGAGTACGAGGATTTGGGTCACATGTCTCCGGCTCGAGTTGATTGGAGCTCAACTGAGCATTATTTTTTGCCCCACCACGCGGTGGTGAAGGCCTCAACAGGCAGATTGAGGACCGTCTTCGATGGGTCCGCACCCACTTCGAACGGGGTTTCGTTGAATCTATGTTTGCATTCAGGTCCCAAATTGCATAGGGACATAATTGACATCATCTTGAACTTTAGAAGACATCAAGTGGTTTTTGGCGCGGACATCCGGATGATGTTCCGCCAGACAGTCATACATCCTGAGGACAGGCGATTCCAGTTGATACTCTGGCGTGAGCGCCCTGAGGATCCTGTGACGGTGTATGAACTCAATACAAACACCTATGGTTTGAAATCTAGTCCCTATATCGCCATCAGATCATTGCTTGAATTGGCAGAGCGGGAACGGATCCGCTTTCCCCGTGGGGCTTCCGTGCTGTCACGTGACTTGTATGTTGATGACGTGTGCACCGGAGCCCAAAGTATTGAGGAGGCCCTCCTACTGCGGGATGAATTGATTGAAATATTGAAGACAGGTGGCTACGAGCTACGTAAGTGGTTGTCTAATGAGCCTAAAGTTCTAGAAGGGATCCCGGAGGATCACCAACAGAACCCTCACCTGTTTGAGGATGTGGATGATCCCAACAGGATAGCGGTGCTGGGCATGCAGTACCAGCCGCTAACCGATATTTTCACATTCCAAGTGGACTTGGAAATACCAAAGGTCTGGACTAAGAGAACGGTGTTGTCCGTAATAGCTC
Organism: Ephestia elutella; assembly: GCA_018467065.1. Classification (NCBI taxonomy): domain Eukaryota; kingdom Metazoa; phylum Arthropoda; class Insecta; order Lepidoptera; family Pyralidae; genus Ephestia; species Ephestia elutella. Next base: position 2,048,386 of record CM031586.1, on the reverse strand, counting down.
GTATGTTTGATCCAAGCGGTTGGATCAGTCCAGTGATATTCTCGGCGAAGTGTCTTCTTCAGAGACTTTGGACTTTGGGCGTCTCGTGGGACGAGCCGCTGTTTGGCTCTCCATTGGATGATTGGCTCGAGTTGTTTTCATCGATTAAGGAAGTCAATCGGATTGCCTTGCCTCGTCGAATATTGCCCCCCGGGAAATATCGAGCCAGCCTGCATGGCTTTTGTGACGCGTCGGAGCGAGGCTACGCCGCGTCAGTCTATATGCGGACAGTTGACGCCGATGGCCGGGTCAATGTCTCGCTTTTGTTAGGGAAGAGCAAGGTCGCCCCCATCAGGACTAGGCTGACTATTCCCAAGCTTGAGTTGAGTGGAGCTCACCTTCTTTCTAAATTGTTGCATCACGTTGCCAGTGAGCTGGCGGCCACGGTCGAGATACGAGACATCTTCGCCTGGTCGGATAGCCAGGTCGCGCTTGCATGGTTGCGCGCGGCCCCACATACCTTGGAGGTTTTTGTTGGAAACAGGGTTTCCCAAATTCAAAATATTGGAATTGATATAACATGGAGACATGTGCCGGGTGAGCTTAACCCAGCGGACTGTGCCTCCCGAGGTTGTACGGCACCAGAATTGGTGTCACACCCGCTCTGGTGGGGTCCAGAGTGGCTGATGGGATCAGAAACTTCTTGGCCTGTCTGTCAGACAGATGTTACTTCTTTGAGTTTGACTGGGCTCCGTGTACATGCTGTAGTCGCTGAGACGACGTCGGAGCCGGATTGGCTACTTGCTCGGTATAGCAGCTTGGATAAGCTTCTGGGTGTTACCAGTTGGATTAAGCGTTTCATACATAATTGTAGAAACCCACAGGCAAAGCGGTTGGAGCCGATTGCAGGTGCAGAAGAGCGCCGGAGCGCATTGTTGCATTGGGTCCGTGTCGTGCAGACCGGACGGTTTGAGTCGGAGCTTCGTATTTTGCGCGACGGACGCGCTAAGTTGAAGGGCGCGGTCGCTCGTTTGAACCCGTACATCGACTCGGATGGGCTTCTTCGGGTTGGAGGCAGGCTCCGGAAGGCGGATCTTCCATATGAGACTCGCCATCCTCTGTTGTTGCCCAAGGGCGGACCCTTGGTGCAGCTTTTGGTGTCTGATCGACACATTCGTAACGCCCATGCTGGGTGCAATGCTTTGTTGGCTATTTTGCAACGCGAGTTTTGGATTTTGTCAGCCCGAAGAGCAATCCGTAGTGTCCTGTTTCGATGTATTGCATGTTATAGGTTGAAGGCATCCACGATGCAACCACAGATGGGTGATTTGCCCGCTGATCGAATCCGACCTTCGAGACCGTTTGACGGCGTTGGAACCGATTTTGCCGGTCCCTTTTCGATCAAGGCTTCTCCCTTTCGTAATGCCCGTATTGTGAAGGGCTATTTGTGTGTATTTGTTTGTTTGGCCACCAAGGCTGTCCATTTGGAGGTGGTATCGGCTCTGACTACGGAGGCCTTCGTCGCCGCGTTGGATCGCTTTGTTTCGCGTCGAGGTCTACCTTCCCTTATTAGGTCTGATAATGGCACAAACTATAAGGGAACTGTAAATTATCTTAAGGATGTTTCTGTGTTTATTGATAAAAATTGTACTAGTTTAAGTCAAATTGCTGCCCAAAGGGGAATAACCTGGAGGTTTAGTCCCCAAGTTGCCCCCATTGGGGAGGAATTTTTGAAGCGGCTGTGAAATCCGCAAAGACCCACCTCCGCCGCATTATCGGAGAAACGGCTCTAACTTTTGAAGAGCTGGCCACAGTGTTTTGTAAAGTTGAGGCGGTCCTCAACTCTCGTCCTCTCTGTCCGCTATCTCCAGATCCAAATGACTTGGAAGCTCTCACCCCTGGTCATTTTTTGGTGGGAGGGCCGTTGAATGCCCTGCCCGAATACCCGTGGAAGGATGAACGCGTATATCGGTTGTCGCGTTTTCAAATGTTGCAGCAAATGAGCCAGGACTTTTGGCGTCGCTGGTCGCTTGAATATTTGCATTTGCTGCAGCAAAGAGTGAAGTGGACAGACAGGACTGAGCCTCCCAGGGAGGGTGATTTAGTATTGTTAAAAGAGGCAAATTTGCCCTCATTGCTTTGGCGACGAGCTCGCATATTACGTTTGATTCTTGGCGGAGATGGCACTCCGCGTGTGGCTGAGGTGTTGGTCGACGGTTCGATTTTAAGGAGAGGTGTGACCTCTCTCGCCCGCCTTCCCGTAGAGTAAGCTAGCGGTCTGCTTCTCAGACCGGGACGGGGGGATGTTTGCAATATATTGGGTAAAACTAAACGCAGGCGTTTCGCATTGCTGCCGCCAGAGGGCGTTCGGGGTTTTCACACTGCTCGTGCGAATGGCTCGCGGACGGTCGCCATTGCATTGCCCTATGCGATATCGGTTTGATTTTTAATACGCGAGAGGTTCCGCGTTCTTTGATTGCTAATTAGCTTGAGTTGTGTTTGTGAATTTCCTGTTTGTTAAATAACTATTGAACTTTGTGTTTGTGTACCCGTCATGGTGACTTTTTCTTGTGAGAGGTGAAACGTGGCTGGCGGTTCACATCTGGCTGTTCCCGAGTGAAACTACGGGAAGAAATCTATTTATTTGTCCTGGGGAATTGAGATCTCAAGGGTTAGGTAGGGTGATTAGGAATTCCCCCTTCCCGAAGATACTCAAGTTTGGATCCGAAGAGAAAGAAGATTTAGCTTGGTAAGTGTTTTTTAAGTGTAATTAATTTATAGGTTAGGTTATCATATAGGGCCCTGTAGCTCCCTTCATAAGCTACGGTGGTAGCAGACTGCGTTAAGTTATTTAGGTTTTAGTCGGGCAAACGTGGTGCCGCGTGGAGATTTCTTCCCGGTACTTATTTTTTACCGGTGGTTTTTTCCCGGTGAAGTTCCGGTACAGAATTCTTCCCGCCGCTTCGTTTGTCCGGATTCGCTCTGCGCACATTTTCTGGCAGCAGAGCGTAGTTGCTCTGCACACTATAAATTAACTAGAATTGAACACTTACCAAACTAAATCTTCTTTCTCTTCGGATCCAAACTTGAGTGTCTTCGGGAAGGGGGAATTCCTAATTACCCTACCTAACCCTTGAGATCTCAATTCCCCATAACAACTAAATAGATTTCTTCCCGTAGTTTCACTCGGGAACAGCCAGATGTGAACAGCCAGCCACGTTTCACCTCTCACAAGAAAAAGTCACAATAACAGAGTTTTTCACAAACACAAATTCAATAGTGATTTAACAAACAGGAAATTCACAATTATCACTCAAACTAAACAACAAGCAAAAGACGCGAGACCGCTCCGCGTATTAAAATCAAACCGATATCGCCCTGGACAATGCAATGGCGGACACCACACGCGACGCCATCGCGCTAGCAGTGTGAGAACCCCGAAACGCCCTCTGGCGGCAGCAATGCGAAACGCCCGCGTTTAGTTTTACCCAATATATTACAAACACATATTATCGCGCCTTTTTTCTGTGAGGGTAGGCAGAGACTGCGATTTCTACTTGCTACGATCCTTACAATCAAACATAGAAGAAATAAAATACCATTATTTCAATTTTATGATTCAAACGCAAAATTTTACAATTGGATCTTGGCCAAATACCTTGTCTCTACCTATCCTATTTATAATTAGAATAAATAGAAATACTATATTCGTAATGGAGCCCCGGAACGTAGCTAGTAATTGAGTAGTATTGGTCATTTTTTAAAGTACCAATTTTTGGGAACATATCGCACTTTCTACACTCAATAATATATTGCGTTTGCCTGAGCAGAATAGTCCCGCAATTTTACTAGTCACTTTAAACGCAATCGCGTCCGCTCTTGTCTTGCGCCACACTCGGCGATAACAAAACACCGCGTAACTACGGAAGGCTCGTACCTACTGGATACTGCCGATGTCCCTTTGTGGGTGTTCACTGCAGAACTGCACACACGTGATAAGTCCCCACACACATGCTAAGTCTACAGACTTATCATGTGTGTGTATTCTGAAACCTACAGGGATTTCATGTGCTCTTTTGATTTTGCCGAAGGAAGGTATTTTGTATTTGTAGGTTTTTTACTTAGCTTTAGGTCCCGTCCCACTGCTAGGAAAACATACAGTAGTCTTATCACTTATCAGACCTTATTATCATTAATACTGCAACTATTTGAAAATACTTGTTATATGCATCGACATATTATGTATTGTATTGTTCTATTAGAGATAATTTCCAAAATTCCTTTCTTACTTACGCTATTAAAATAGCGTAGCGGACCTGTCTGCAAACTTTGAAGTTTCTACTTTCAGCGGTTTTGCTTCTATCTGCGTTGATATACCAATAAATATAATAAATAAATATACACGGACAAATCACACAGATTGAGTTAGCCCCAAAGTAAGTTCGAGACTTGTGTTATGGGATACTAACTCAACGATACTATATTTTATAACAAATACATATATAGATTAACATCCAAGACCCGGGTCAATCTGAAAAAGATCATTTTCCATCTTGACCCGACCGGGGATCGAACCCGGGACCTCCGGTGTGGCAGTCCGGCGTGATGACCGTTGGGCCACGGAGGTCGTCGTCGCCAATCAGTCAGCATACAATTTTATATACAGTTAAGCTTTACCTCAAAGTGTTACAAAGCATACATAGTTCAAATCTTCCATTATAACTTCTGAATTACGCAAACGAAGCATCAAATGACTTTCCAAATGCCACAACGTTAACCCGTCCGATGTCGAATGGCCTATTGAAATGCTTTTAACTGCGTACTTGGTAATTTCATGTCCGATTACACTGAACCATGCGCGGGCGGCCGCTTAAAGCGTAAGGGCAAAAGCGCAGAATGACAAACAGTCGCAAAATGTCACAAGAGAACAACTGCCGTTACATTGCAATACGGACACCAGTGTTACTTATAACACACTCGATAATATAAAACATAAGAGCAAAATATAAAAAGTTACACAAGTAAGTAGTAGTTAGTTAGGTAAGTTAAGTCCAAATCGACGTACAACCTGACTCTCTTCAAAACCAGAGTGAATAGGCTGCTTCTGCGTAAACTCGTTACATCGTAGACCCCAACTCTGTCCTCGGGCAAGATAGTGGTCAAGAGCAAACCCATCTTTAATTAAATAAAAAAAAACGAAGTATTTTTAAAGTGCACAACATCAATTTTTTTACTTCAACTTGACTGATTGAACTAACTAGCCCGAATTTATTTTTCTTTTGCTAGTAAGCCTGAACTACTTTTTGGTCGCTGATTTGACTCCGGTCGCGGGATGGCAATATTTGCTTCGTTTCATGTGTTTTACATTATGAGCTTTTGACAATTTGGGCTTTGATTATTTCTCGTTTTTGGCTACATGAGCTTTTGACAATTTGTTATCATAATTTACACGCCAATTTAGGCTTTTGTCACTATGCGTTTTTGCCTATATGAGCTTTTGGCGATTTGCGATCATCGGTCATTGTACGCTTTTGACGTTATGCTCCTAAACGGGGGCGGCCGGCGGGTTAACTAACCGTTGCTGAAGGGTTACGGTCTCTGTGATCATTTCGCGTTTCATTTTTGCTATTCTTGTTATCTAACCGAGCGATAGGGGGTTGAATACGCGACTTTGATAGTAAATTGGCTGTCGGACGATGAAAATTGATACTATTTTATTTATTGTTAGTCTTAAAAGCAAGGATGTAGGTATTAATGATAACCACAGAATGGCATCATTTTGTGAAGATATATTTTTGCTACCTACATTTACTGTTGCTTATTGATGGTTAAACAAACTTACCTTAATGAAGTTTGACCATAATTATACAAGACGTTGCTTCCGAAGATATTTAATCAAATTCACTAAGCAGCTCGCTCTGCTATGTACTAGGCATGACACAATTTTAAGAGATCTGAGAATAAAATAAAATAAAATAAAAGAAAATTAGTCCAGACATCCTATTTTCGCCCCACCGTTAGTTACGTCAGTGGCCGCCGCGCGGCACCTCTTCATTCCTTTAGAACCAAATTTCGGAATGTGGCGCTAGGGATATGGTAAAACGTATTATACTTATTGATTGGGACGGGCGGGTTATAAATATCTTCGGAAGCAACGTCTTGTATAATTATGGTCAAACTTCATTAAGGTAAGTTTGTTTAACCATCAATTATACTACGACGTTGCTTCCTCGATATTTAATCAAATTCACTAAGCAGATGTTTAGAGCCATTGCGAAATTTGCAAGATTTTTATTTTCATATCATTATAATAATAATTATTATTTTTAATGTGATATATTAAAAGTGGTTCCTTAGATACTTTGATATAGGATGGTTAATAACATGAATAAATTCAAATGCAGTTGTATCTACAACTGTCTTCCACAAGGATAGGTATCCGATATAAAGGAAAATTTTAAGAAACAGGGAAAAAAAAAAAAATTCTTCGAATAGGCTATGTAATGCAATGCCAATACAGTTTTTTTCATTTTGTAAAGCATAATGGTTTAAATTATTCCAGCTTATCAAAAACATTGTTTAAGTTCTGTAGAGTACAGACCATGGTTGCTAACCTTGATATTTTGGGAGATAAAATGTCAAGTAGTTAACAAGAAACAGATTAAAAGTCCTATATGTATACCATGGGACAATAATTAACAAAAAACAAATTAACACTATAGTTATTTCATGTGAGACAGGATATTTAAAAGGCTATTCCCAAAATAGGATATGTTAACTCAAAAAACGTAAATATTTACTAAAAGAAATGTGATGAACATTTTTTAGTCTGCAATAGCGAACTCAACACAGGCAGAGATGTTTGCCCAGAGTTAATTTTACAAATATCGACTAGAATTTTAACTACCTATTGTCAGGAAGCTTTATTGTATTGATTATAAACATATACTTCTGGGTGGTTAATGTGTCAAGATAAAAGGACACGATACTAATTTAAGATTTTTTACTCTAAGTACTAAGTACTCGAGAAATATCTTTACCTGACAAATATATATTAATTAGCAAGGGGAAAAAAATGAATAATGCAAATTTTGAGTTCAGTACATTTCTGCTGAAATATACTCGTAAAACTACACTATTTTTATAGACTGTACTTAGTTGAATAGGTATATAGATGAATCGGCCACAGCCATGTAGTATAAACTATAGATAGTATTAGGTACCACAGTACGATGACTTCACTATAACTTTTGTTATGAGTACATACTCGTATGTATGTGCCTTTAGTTAAAACTATTAACGAAAGACTGAATTCTATAGACGAAACTAAAGTGTACTTACTGTACAAGCTTATTATGTTTTCAGTAGCAAGTAGGTACATTCCTATTAAAAAGAAAAAAGTTATGATACTTAGTTTTCCGAAACAAGAATCTATCAAGAGGGTTTTTAATTGTGATTAGATTCTCGATAATAGATCTTTCTTGTTCCAAATAGTAAATTACTCACTCAAGTCATTGCAGATGACCTTTGCTAGGTGTAATTTTTTGTTGTAAATTTGGAATAAATACAGTAGCTGTAGAAAAAATAAAGGTCAATTTTATACTACTTTATATCTTTTTTTTTTTTTTTTTGATCGAAAAATCGCATCCTAATCATAAAGATAGATATCTATAATTATGCATCCAGTTGTTGAAATTTAATTTACTCGAGTTAACGTAGAATATTCAACACATCTACGATCAGAGCTAAAAGATGAGACCATATTGACAATTTGAATAAATCTACATAAACAGAAACCAAAAATAAAATCAACGTACTGAGTATCCAATATTGTTCAGTACTATGCTTGCTTAAGCTAGAGCTAATGTCTAATTCTTAAGAAACAAGTGCTTTGTTATCTGCCTTTAATTTGTCCAAAATAGAAAGCACTACTCTTACCTGGCTTAAGGCACTTTTATTCCATTTATAAGGTGCTTTAGAGAGTTGCTGTTGTAGAACTACAATAACCATAAAAGCCTGTTAGATTGAAAAGCTTGATCATGTATAAGTATTGAAATATAGTATGTAATAATAAGTAAGTATATAATCTCAGTTTGTATTAGGCATTATTACTTATTGAATTTGGATGCAATCTGCAAAAATCAATCAAGAAGCTGAATCTTTATGTATTATAATCTTTATGTATGTGTTCTTTATGTATAAAGATACATGGGCAACTTTCAGTGAAGTTAGTTGCTAATTATGAAGAGATAAAAAGACAGGTATAGGGTATTGACCCGATATTGGGTGATTCCGGAGTCATCCGGACTGACAGTGAAAATATTTCATTATACATACCTACTTTTAGGAGAAAATTGATCGCCTGAACAGTTTATTTAAAATACTGTCAAATTGACGCCACACTCAAAAGTGACATGAAGTACCTGTTTTATAATATGAAATATAAAGGAAATAACTGATTGATCGAGTGATCAGTCGATTTATTAAAAGTATTGAATAAATGTACCAGACGTGTATATTGTAAATTATCTAAATTATGTACATTTGGCGAATAATCATCTCGATTGATGAGTGGATTTCCTTTCCTCAGTTTACCGAACTCCGTTTTATTAAAAGTATTGAATAAATGTACCAGACGTGTATATTGTAAATTATCTAAATTATGTACATTTGGCGAATAATCATCTCGATTGATGAGTGGATTTCCTTTCCTCAGTTTACCGAACTCCGTTTCCCAACTTCCTCTTGGACTATATGTGTGATACCCCAATGTTTAGATATTTGGTATGAGTACATACCTGTTATGATGACCAGCAATGGTCGGCGATTTTCATCAGTCCTGATGTACAAACATTTATAACAACAGATACATACAGATAATCTGTCACTGCCAATAGTTGTGAGACTCGAAGTTCGCGTTTAACTGAAATGAACAGAGCTGAGTTAATACTGACAGTGCATGGTTATAACATCATTATAGTTCGAAGAACTTACGCAGCCAGAAAAAATAATACTTGACTGTATCAGTCTAGTAATGTTTTGATAAGTAAGAGATACTTAAAGGGTGTTCGAAATGTATAGTAAGATACACACTTCCGTTACATGGTTATCATCTGATAATAATACTATTTGCATAGTTATACTTTGGATAGAAGCTTGTCCACGGAGTTCTATTACGTATATCTGGCTGATAATGTGTAGATTTGGCTACAATCGCATTGTAGTTCTGTATGTGCTAATATAAGTGTGTATAAAATTAGTAAGTAAGTAAAGATACTTTATAAACCAGGCTACGATCGCGTCGTAGTTCTAATGGGTAATAATGTGTATACCTGACTACAATCGCGTTGTAGTTTAATAAGGTAATAATCATCATCATCATCTCGAGTCGAAATGGCAAAAAAAAAATAGAATAATGTGCACACGCGACTACAATCGCATTGTAGTTCTATATGTGCTGTTATATAGGTGTAATATATAAACTAGACTACGATTATATCGTAGTTATATTAGGTAATACTTTACTTAGCGCGAAGATTTTGTAGTTAAGCCTCTTGATTGGGCCCATTTTGCATAAGGAAACTGGGTGGCTGCATATCTTCTGCGTTGTTGTTGTTCTTCTATCGGACTATATGTGCTTGACTATAGTCGCTCTGATTACAATCGCATTGTAATTCTAACCCCGTCTACAATCGCATTGTAGATCTATTGGGTCGGAGCACACGTGACTACAATCGCATTGTAATTCTGTATGTGCTTGACTATAGTGTAAAACCCTGATTACAATCGCATTGTAATTCTAAGGGTAAATATATATATCCCTGTCTACAATCGCATTGTAGATCTATTGGGAAGTGCACACGCGACTACAATCGCATTGTAGTTCTATATGTGCATAGCACAGTCCACACGTAGATCACTCGTAGTCCACCCGTAGATCACCCGTAGTCCACCCGTAGATCACCCGTAGTCCACCCGTAGAGTACCCGTAGATCGCCTGTAGACTCCTAGTTGACTACCCGTAGACCAACCGCCATCATCATAGCTATTTTAATGTCCCCAATATTGGGGCACTGTCCTTCCCCATGGGTGGGTAAGGAGGATTAGGGCATCAAGTGGGCCCAATGGGGTTTGATTGGTTTTTAAGACTGTGAATACAGTTGAGATCGACCCATCCAGTGACTAACGAAGTAACGTTAAAATCGAAAAAAGTCGAATGCGTACAAAATAGTTACGTACGTTTTTATCACAATAAACAATTAAGCAATTGACGTAACGAATAAAAGTTTACTTTTAAATGATGCAATGATGACAGCTTATGCTTGGCTAAAATCTTGTTTACACAATTATTCCAGGGTTTTCATTATAGAATTGGACCCAGACTTATTGCGAATCTAAATTCTGAACATACTTGTAATATCGTAGTTTAATATGATTAATCCTTCATCAACAAATAACCCAATTGGGCCTTGCGTTTAACTTTTAACGACAGTAAGAACAATCAAGAAATAAGAAGAAAATTATCCATACATATGTAGATTCGTGATTTTGCCACGAAAAAATGTTTTTACAAATGTAAAACATAAACATGCGACGCATATTTAGGTTACGATTCATGTAAAATCGCAACTCGGAACGCGAGATACTATTCGCGATATTGTATTATGTAATATCATGCACAGACAATTCCAAGATAAAAGGAAGGTAGGTGCATAGTTGGGTCAGCGGAAAAAAATCAATTGGTCTAACGACCGTTGTTTGTTGAGTTTATGATTAAATGTTATCAAAGTACCCGCAGGTTTACACAGGTGTGATGTAAAATCACGGTTACGTACGAGTAATAGTAGCCAATGCAACATAAATATGTAGTTAACTAACATTTTGTTAGGCATTATAACTTTTTCAAAGTATAGTTAATATTCAAACCAGATATTCAGGTAATGAAAAAATACTTACATTTTTCGTTGTTTACGAGTGTAATGAACTTAAAGTACGTTATTTTCCACTGACACTGAAGTTATAAATTAATTTTAAGATATTCCAGATACTTGGAATAAAAAGAAAATAAAAAATAAAAATATTGTTGTAGTGTGTGTGTTGCCATGCCCGCACACAAAAAGCGAATGAAGAGGTGCCGCGCGGCGGCCACTGACGTAACTAACGGTGGGGCGAAAATAGGATGTCTGGACTAATTTTCTTTTATTTTATTTTATTTTATTCTCAGATCTCTTAAAATTGTGTCATGCCTAGTACATAGCAGAGCGAGCTGCTTAGTGAATTTGATTAAATATCGAGGAAGCAACGTCGTAGTATAATTATCTGTTTTCTTTGCATTGGTCTTAAATTTATCATTACAAAAATTTTGTATCGAAAATCCTATAGTAAGTAATACATAAGTCCCTTAAAGCAAAATGTAACACAGTCAGCGCACATCGCACACCGCATTAGCTAAGTGTATTAACGAGCGCAAAATAAACAAACGGTTTGACGCGAACATTAATCCTGGAATCTGTTTCCATTGACGAGACGACACGATTAGTAAACACGGTTTCACAAGTCAAGTTGATAGAGAGAAACTGGTGAAATATTCCTCACTCTAATTTCCATTTTTTTATTTTAGATACCTACTATTCTTATTGATTTGATGTCTAATTTATTGAAAATCTATTAATCTTTGGTGGCCACAAGACTGCTATAAACAGTTGTAACAATAACGTTGGTGTCTAATAGGAGTATCTGCCAACAAAGTTTTAACAGATGTTATCCCCCTTCGTCCATTTTGGTAACGAAACTTTAGTAAAAAAAAATTTTTCTTGTAATTACAAGAAAACATTTTTTTCGCTGTTTGGTACTTAACTAGTTACAAGAGAAGAATTATTTTTCCATTTTTGTAAATCAAAATATTTCCCTTATTATAACCAACCAGTTATAAGAACTGTTTGACAATATTCATGTTTTAAAGTAATAAAAAATAAAAATATCTAACATGTCGTGCCATATGGCAGTGGACACGCTCCCCGCAATAATTTCTGCCGCTACCCCATCCCGGTCGACATTAGCATTCAATAAGCCGTGATGCCGAGCAAAAACATGGGAAACTGCACTTCCACGTCGAGGGGAAAACAAAACGAAACAAACGTACATACCTACGTTACAGATTACACATGTAATCTGGAAAAACTTTGGTTATCTTGTAGCATTAAACATTTTTCGACTTTGACTTTTTCCGACTTTGACAATTTCCGACTGACATTATCCGACTTAGACATTTTACGACTTACATTAAACGATGTATCGACCAACAGTTGCTTTAATACAATTGGTACTAGAATGCAATTGGTTGGGTTGCATGCACCGTCTTACTTTGACAGCAATAGTAAACTTAACCGCTAGTTAGGCAAAAAAGATCAATTTGTCAAATATATAGTATGACAAAAGTAAACGTGACTAAACTTTGACGCTAACCTTATGAAAAACGTCAATTTCGGTGCAACCCAGCCTAAGTTAAAATGGTCTGAAATAATGACAACTAATGTCATAGCGGTCAGCAGACGTAGAGCTATTTATATTTCCTATAACTTTGTCATGATATTTAAACCTAGAAATTCCCTGATCAGGTAACCACTAGTACTTTACTATTTAACCACCAATTCTGAGTCTGTTATTTTGTGTAGATAACTCTCGGAACTCCTTGAATTTATGTGCTCTACATTTTTGGAATCTACAGTAGTTTTTATCTTGTTGAATTCTAGGTTCAGATTTTTTATATCTGTGGTAATTGAAAGCCCGTTAGAATAATATCTATAACCACATAACCTTTAAAATATTTAGCGCGAAAAGTAAGTAAATAAACAAACAAAACAGCAAAAGATTGACGGGTGGGAGTCGCTCCCTGGCAGGAGCTGTCAGCTGTCAATCACAAGCTTAAGCGGATTTCACCCGCCTCCTAGAGGCTGCCGCGAGCCTTGAGAGGAAGCGGGATAAGATTATACCATCGAGATATTGGTCATTTATTTATCAGTGTTTTCTCTTTTGGTTACCGCAGGATCTACAGCGTTTCGCGCAGGTGTTTAAATTAATACTTCTGATTTTTTTAATTTTGAATTAAAAACCTTGTTAGAGTTGGCTACATATAAAACTTGCCGGTTAGAACTCGCAAAATTACACCGATTTGAGTAATTGATTATAACAGATAAACCAACTCTACTGACTGACTCTGCATATATTCTTAATCTTCTATTACGTTGTAAAGACTACATACACAATATGTAATTGACCGAGCGAGCGAAGCGAGCGAGGGCTATAATTCAAGTTGGGGCGAAAACAACATTGTTTGTATGTATGTATGTATGTATGTATGTAAGTATGTATGTATGTATGTATGTTTGTTCCGCGATAACTCTCGAACCGTTGAATTAATTTCGATGATGTTCAGAATACGTGTAGCAACTATCCATAGAATTTTTAAGTTCGTTGCGCAACAAAATCGGTTCAGCCGTTTTAGAGAAATACGCATTTTTATGAAAATAAATATTGCTCTATAACTTTTGAACCGTTAATCAGATTTGGATGAAACTTCACAAATCACGAGATAGTATCACTATTTTTCTCATGTATACTGTATATCAAAATTGTTTCACCAGTTTTAAAGATATTGAGTTAAAACATGAATCGTTCATTTTCGTATCAGCGACATCTAGTGACATTTTTGTTCATGTATTTATGTTCCGTGATAATTATCAAAACGTTGAATTAATTTCGTTGATATTAGGAATGCGTGTAGCAAGTATTCCTAGAATTTTTAAGTTCTTTGCGCATCTTTTATTATAGAGATATTGAGTTAAAACATGAATCGTTCATTTTCGTATCAGCGACATCTAGTGACATTTTTGTACACGTATTTATATTCCACGATAACTTATCAAAACGTAAAATTAATTTCGTGGAATGCGTGTAGCAAGTATTTAGCCCGTGGCTTCGCCCGCATTAATTTCCCACGGGAACAGTGCTTTTTCCCGGGATGAAAGGTACGGTGGGCCACATAGAAAACCTGAGACCGCTGCACCTGAAATACGATCTACTATAGAATATTGGTTCAGTAGATAATGCGTGAAGAGGTAACAAACAAACAAACTCACTTTCGCATTTATAATATTAGTATCACGACATTTTCCCTTACGGGGTAGATTCATCTAGCCGTTATACGTAGGTATTTTAGTGAAAATAAATATTTCTCTATAATTTTGTAACCGGTAATGAGATTTGGATAAAATTTTACATTTTTTGAGATGAGTATTGCTATGTTTCTCTTTTATATTGAACCAGCTTTCACCCGCGGCTCTGCCCGCGTAAATTTTCCACGGGAACCATGCCTTTTCCCGGGATGAAAGGTACCCTATGTCCTTCTCCGTACTACTAACTATGTGAATGCGAAATTTCAGGAAGATTGGTTCAGTAGATAAAGCGTGAAGAGGTAACAAACAAACAAATAAACGAACAAACAAACAAACTCACTTTTACATTTATAATATTAGTTAGGATTAGGATATCAAAATTGTTGAAACAGTTTCTGTGATATTGAGCTGAAACCTGAAACGTGACCAAAAATGACTGTAATGTTTTCAGAAACAGTTATATTCTCCTTAGATGAAGCTCGGGCATGTACGAGTATACTCGATTATAAATCACTTACTTTGGATAAAGTAGACGTGGACATTGGCGTAAAAGAGTTGGTAGCCGGATGTACATACGTAGCTCTTTCGAGATCAAAACGGTTTACAGATATTATATTTGATCCAGGTTTTGACTATACCCGCTTGGAAAAAAATTAAAAAAATTAAGTTGTTGTAGCTCAGAATAGATAAAGATAGAAGGTTGGAAAATCTGTTCTCTTCAACCGAGCAATAACTGAATAATGTAATGCGTTGCGCGTTACATTTTTGTTTTAACAGAATCCCGTATTTTACTGAAAATTCAAATTGGTTCAGTAAATTTACGTTCTCATATTTTTAAAATAATAATCGCTAAGTTCGCGGCGAACCACTAGTGTATATTAATTTAATAATTGACCGAGCGAGCGAAGCGAGCGAAGGTCTCTAAATCGAGTTGGGGGCGAAACACATTGTTTGTATGTATGTATGTATGTATGTTTGTCCCGCGATAACTGTCTAACCGATGGTCCGATTTTGATGAAATTTGGTAGGCATGTAGGAAATATCAATAGAATTTTTAAGTTCGTTGGGCATCAAAATCAGTTCAGTAGTTTTTGAATTATTAATAAAAATGTCCGCGATTACGTAGCAAACGAAACCATAGCGTGTTCTAACTTTGGATAGCGCCATCTACATTTTACTTAGGGAACTGAATTAGTTAGAAAAGTCGAAATCAGATCTAAGCAGCGGTTGTAGACTTGTAGATGATTTGTAAGGTACACCATCATATTACAAATTATTTAAAAAATAATCATTTTATAAACAACGCTTATAAAACTATACATTTGAAAAACATATGCTTTGACAAACTCATCCATTTAAAAATGTAATCATTTTACAAACTAATTACTAGACAAATATTGTTTTTTTTTCAAATTATCATTTTACAAACAAATTATTTGGCAAATACATCGTTTGATAAATATTATTTACCAAAACTAGAAGATATGAAGTTTCAAGTTTAAACTTACTGATCCCAAGATTTTCATCGTAGGGTTAGGTACAGAAGTCATTACTCGTCTTTTATTTGTAAATTAACTCACAAATCGTGTTGTGACATGATATCAACATGCTAATACCTTTTATTGTGTCACACCGGGTGGGGGACCTGCTAACCTGCAACACAGGATCTTTGATACATAGCGCGGGCACCAGATCTTCACAACGATACTGTCCTTTATGGTATTAGATTTAATTAATGTTTATCACATACCTATGTAATGTAGTCCAAGGCCATTTGTTGTGGAGTAAATAAACTATTTTTATTTTTTTTATAAAAAAAAGAAAGTTTGTCTCCAAACGATCTGAGCTGTAAGTTAGGTTCAGGTTATTTTTTTATGACTACCCGGAAAGACTTGAGGACAGAAAATAAGTTGGGTTCAGGTTATTTTTTTTATGACCACCTGGAAAGACTTGAGGGCAGATTATAAGTTGGGTTCGGGTTATTTTTTTTTACCACCTTTGGAAAAGACTTTGAGGGCGGAAAAGAAGTTAGGTCGAGGTTATTTTTTTATTTGGAAAAGAAACCACCTTTAGAAAAGACTTTGAGGGCGGAAAAGAAGTTAGGTCCAGGTTATTTTTTATAACCACCCGGAAAGACTTTGAGGGCGGAGAAGAAGTTAGGTTTAGGTTATTTTTTTTTATGACCACCCAGAAAGACTGAGGGCGGAAAAGAAGTTAGGTTCAGGTTTTTTTTTTTATAACCACCCGGAAAGACTTTGAGGGCGGAGAAGAAGTTAGGTTTATATGGCCTGGGCTATTAAAAGGTCTTCCAATTTTTTTTTTTTTGTAAATTATACTATTTCTTTAACTGTGATTTTACCCTGCTCATCAGCACTCTTCATCATACATACATACATACGTAAGAGTAAATCAATAAAAACGCGAGTAATAATCGCGAGGTCTAAGTTCGCGGCGAACTACTAGTTACTACTTACTCGAGTTAATAGAGGATAATTATTTAAATCTAATGGATTATTTTCTACATTTTTAATTCCACATTTGAAAAAATAAACATTTTTGAGAAAATAATGCAGAATCAAATAGGAACTTATAACAACCGTATTGCGGCAAAGTTTATTAAAAACTAGCCGCGCCCGGGGGCTTCGCTCGTAGGAATTTTGGGATAAAAGGTACACTATGTGCTATTCCCAGTATTTTTCTACCCGTGTAACAAATTTCATCAAAATTCGTCCAGTAGATTTTGCGTGATTGAGTAACAAACATCCTAACCTAACACACTCACATCCAAACTTTCGCATTTATAATATTAGTAGGATTAGACAATTCATAAAAATTTACTTTTCACCGCATAATCAGTTAACTCCTCCTCGCATGACTTGGACCACGCCCTACATTTTGTTTGGAACACGCTGATATTTTTGCATATATCTTTCGTCGCTCCCTAACGCTACATTTGTAGAGTGTGAGGTTACAATCGTTTCACTCAATTTATTTCTGTGATGTTTCATTATTTAGTCATCACCAGATCACCACACACCAGTCATATTAAAAATCTGACGCCGAATAAAATTGATTAAAAAAGCAATTGGAAATAATAATGATAAATTTTAGGTATGTTCGAATAAAGTGCAATTTCTGGAATACATTAGATCATCCAAATGTTGGATGATGTTTTCTTTTTTACGATGTATTTCATGAAATACATAACAATTACTACATTATTGATTACTTCGGTGGATAAGATTATTTATATTCCAAATATAGTCTACTATTATCTGAAATCTAATCTCAATGTAACAGTGATATGTAATCCACACCCTTTCGTGGGAATAAAAAAATCCGCGACAAATTTCATTGCCTAAAAAAATATTTTCCACAAACCAATACAGTATGGGGTGGGCTAATCGCTACACTAAGCTCATCGGGTTACTAAAATAATGTTTATATTTGCTGTAGCCTTCGCTGAGGGCATTAAAACCTCGTCACAGATTATGTAATAGTACAGAAGGGTCACTCTTAAACATGACATATGAAATTGAAACTTATAGCGATGATTAGCACTGGCCGCATCGCTGACTCATGAACACATCCACTACACATATCTTTCTAAGTTGGTCTAATGCATATTATCATATTATCATACCTTTTTCACATGGGTGTAGGCAGAAACTAGCGATTTCCACTTGCTACGATCTCTCTCGCTTCCTCTACACTCATCACTCTTTTCATACATGCCGTTTAGCTCCTAATACCTCCATTTTAAAGAAGGTCTGTGTGATCCAAGTGCAACCAGTTCATTATAATGGGCTCTTGAATAAATATGTATATTTTTATTCATACATTAATTTATTTGAATGAACTGAAACACGTTCAAAAATACTTTCTCGCCTCATGTGGAAATGGCCCCTTATGGGGCCTAGCGGCCATCGCCCCTAAACATAGTGGTGACGTCCCCTGACCTCGTCCACAACCCTCGCCAACCGCGAAACATGGTATAAATTATGGAAAGAGGGAACAGACTTTAAGCTCACTCATAGAGTTAACTGGTTTTGGATTTAATCTTGTGTGAATACAGATGTTTTCTGTTTAGCCGGCCATTTCTGATGGGTGAACCTTTTAATCTAAAGAGAAATCAATTTCAAAAACATTTCCTAGCATTTACACCTAAATATTAAGAATTTCTGTCTTCTCCTAACAGTTGAGGTCGCCATTATTTGGTCACATACAACTCAGGCTTGCCACAAACATGCAATATTATTGACAATATATGGCATGCAATATATTGACAATACCCTTTTTCAACCGACTTCCCAAAAAAGGAGGAGGTTATATGTTTCGATGTATATATGTTTTTTTTTTATGTATGTTCGCCGATTTCTCCGCCAATTGTGGACTGATTTCCAAAATTGTTTTTTTATTCGTAATGGTGTATTCCCAAGTTGGTCCCATTTTAACCACGTCAGAATCTGTTCGGTAATTTTAAAGATACCTAACAAAATATAAAAATACCAACATTGCATTATAGAGCAAAAGCCCGCGACAGCATACCCTTCCTTATTTTATTAAAACTCAAGATTTTCTGTGTATGTCCCCAACATAGAAATAGTGATTAGCGAGTATAAAAGTTGGATCATGATTACTTAGGCAGATTATTTGCAATAACATTTAAAGTGGTAGCTCAATTTCCTCAAAGGAATAAAATCTTTAAAAAAACTTTTTAAAGATTTTATTCCTAATAATATTAGAAATCACGCCATCAATTACCAGGCAATTGGTGCAGATATAAACACCTGCTAGACATTGTAACTTTACCAAATTATAGTTATATTTGTTTTATTATAAAAGTTGAATTTAATAATGTTTCTTTGGGAGGCCCAAGGGTGCTTTTTATACCTATAAAAATCATCCTTGCTATCCAATATTACCTGCATAAGCAACTGAGATCCAAACTTTATACCTAGTCGCTAATATTTTTTACCCGTATCTATCACGCAGAGAAACATTCAGCATTTTTGAAATAAGGAAGGTTTGGTCATCTCGGGCTCTCGGTCTAGTTATGTGCCAAAAATAATAGACAATTTGACATGTTCTGACATTTCAAATCAAACTGACATAAAAAGTTTCGAATTCTTAATTCTTTATTTTCGGGCAGTGAAAGAAAAGTTTAAGTTTTTAATAAAGAAAATAGGTGTCGAAGCACTAAAAATTATAAAATAAAACTTTTTGCCAAAAAAAATGAACCGACTTCCATCATAAAACTTAAAATCATGAAATAACAATAAAGAAAAATGTATTAGCATGCTACCTACTGAATGAGGTGAAGTCGGTGCCAAATTAAAAATTAAATAATCTAAATTAACATTAGAACCATGTATATATAAAAAATGCCTAGCTGAACAATTACATAACACCCTTACTCCTGCACTTGGCACCGACTTCACCTCAATCAGTAGGTAGCATGCTAATACATTTTTCTTTATTGTTATTTCATGATTTTAAGTTTTATGATGGAAGTCGGTTCATTTTTTTTGGCAAAAAGTTTTATTTCCATTGATATTGATGAAAATACAGGCCTAACTGTTTGACAATGTCAATGAGGAAACTAGCAATACCTTTTTCTATACACAATTCCTCACGATGTTTACTCATATAAAATATGTGTTGAATAACGGATGGATTTAATTCCTCTACCATGTCTATTACTGTCATTCATTACAGTCCATGCTAATGATTGAAACTACAAAAAACACAAAGCTTTGCCACGTGCTTTCAAATTCAATCCGAAGACATGTCCGTACAAAATAAGCTTTTAAACGTCAAACAATAGTAAGCTTTGTGGTGCTAAGATGTAATGTAGCATAGGTGTCGGCCGTGGGTCAGTGTGGATGGTCCAAGTTATAAGAATAAGAGAAATTCTTGTGTTGTCTCAAGTCTTAAACTACTAGTATTCGCCGCGAACTTAGACCTCGCGATTATTATTTAAAAATATGAAAATCATAAAAATGCGTATATATCGGAAATGACTGAACCGATTTTGTTGCACAACGAACTAAAAATTCTATAGATAGTTGCTATACGTATTCTGAATATCATTGAAATTAATTAAACTGTTCGGTCCTACTGCAACTGCAGCTGCATGCGGAAAAGTTATGACAATGGTGTGATGTATTGGTAACCATAACCCAATCGATGATCTTTCTTGAAGAGAATCAAAGATAGATTGATTCAGCCTGGCATGTCCTAACCAATCTAGATGAAGACGACCGACCGGTTATCCCCGGACGGGTCAAGATGAAAAATGATCTTTTCCAGATAGATCTGGGTCTTGGATGTTTATCTACAAGTACTCGTATATGTATTTGTTATAAAATATAATATCGATGAGTTAGTATACTTACTTCTTACTTCCAACGGCGCTACAACCCTTTGTGGGTCTTGGCCTCTTCAACGAGTTTTCTCCACCTGTCACGCTCCTTTGCCACGTTCTTAAATCTGCCCATCTTCTTGAGGTCTTCTGCAATACAGTCCATCCACCTCTTCCTTGGTCTGCCTCTGGGTCGTTTCTGCTGCGGCGTCCATCTTGACATGACCTTAGGAGCTCTATCTTCTGGCATGCGTTCTAGGTGTCCCGCCCATCTTAGTCGCTGAGTTAGTATCCCATAACATTACTCGCAAACTTTCTTCGGGGCTAACTCTATCTGTATGATTTGTCCGTAAATATTTATTATTTTTTTTATTTTCAAATAAGGTATGCTTTCCATCGAATTCAAACCTATGACCTACGAGTCGATAAGGACGCCTAGCCCACTGGACCACTAAGGCAATAATCTCCTCTATAATCTCACCACAAACACCACACGTCCGTCTTACCCTCTCTAAGCCGCTTATCCTCTGTCCAGCATTGTCCACCACAACGCCTCCGACGCATTGTCCTGTCCAGGTAGCAAGTGACCTATTAGATAAAAATAATGCAAGATCTACGTTGAAACCATAAGGTCTTCATATCATAGCCAATGTTAGGCGACGAAGACTGTTTCATGAGTTTCTTTCGGCATTTCTTCTCAGCAGTGGTCGTTCCGAAATGCTAGTAGTTTGTAGCTTTGATACATAATATACTATGATTATATAATTAGTTTTTGACGTGAAAAGAGCCTTCTTTGAAAGCCAAGTTTCAATAATTTCTGATTTCCAAATAGTGCAGTTTATTTGACAATGTTCGTTCATCTGTGATTTGGTCTAAAATGAAATAAAGTGTGTCTAGGCAACATTGTTGCGTTACATACTTCGCTGTCTCATTCAAAACATAGTTTTTTTTTTTGGAAAATTTCAAGGTCATTCATTTTTCGATGAAAACTAAAGCTATCCATGGTTTAATTCGGTTAACAACCGATGGCTAGCTAAACAAGCGTCTCGTGTTACCGCAAATGCGGTTATTCCGCCCAATTACCGCCCATCACCGGATAATTCCGGATGAAACCAGTTCCATGCGGATCGGGTTACAGCCATTCTTTAATTGTATAGTGGTTAGTTGTTATATTGAAACAAAATGAAATTCCTCTTGGCGGTTGTGCGTGATTTCATTTCACTTTTTGTAAATTACTAGCTTCACCTATAAAATCTGTCTGAAATAAAAAAAAAACAGTACTTATTAGTTTGTATATGTAGCTTTTTTGCCCGCGGCTTCGCTCGTGTTAATCCTTTCTTAGCGGATGCCTAAGTCATAACATCTATCTGCATGCCAATTTTCAGCCCGATCCGTCCAGTGGTTTGGGCTGTGCGTTGATAGACCACTAAACTATGTCAGTCAGTCACCTTTGAGTTACGAGTAAGTATGTATATATATAGGATGACTAACCAACCACCAATTTATTTCACCAGCTAAATCTTCGCAACATGTTTAGATAATGAAACTGAGAATGTTTCGAAAGAAATCTATAGTAAAAAGTGTTATTTTTTTACTCTCCTACTCGTATACGAAAGTACAATAATTACTAATAAATAAGACATAAACGAGTTCTAAATGAAGGATTTTCAATGACACAAATTAAAAAAAGAAATAGTTCCAGATGACTTCATAGATGGCGCTTAGTAAAAGGCGAGAAAAAAAGTTCCATACAAAAAGCAAAAATTTCACGGGATTGGCATTTAAAAAAAAGAAACTTAGTAAAAAAAACAACTAAAAAGTATCTATATTGTGATTTGTGCAACTGACATACTGTTATGTGATTTTTTTTTCTGCCTCTGTTTGACAAAAAAAGCGCACCATATAGGTTCAGCCATTATTACGACTCGGCTTTCATAAAACGCTATCTGTTGAGACTTTTTTATACTGATTTTTTTTTTCTTAATTAGCTGTCTGAAAAATCGCTCATTGCATTTTGCTCTATGAATTTCCACCCACAGTGCGCTCTAGACGCCGCTGCTTCAACTTTAATCAACAAAAAAGACAAATGTCATTCGAATGCGACATTTTTCGACCATATTTCCTCCCCTAGGGTGTCGAGCCCGTTCACCCGACGCTATTGTGCCACAGTAATTATGTAGCTATGTACACCGTGGGGGGGAGTGGGGCTCTGGGTGTGAAAGTTACTTGTTAGTTAATGTGATATTTTTGTTAAAGTACTGGCTGCAAAGAGATTAGAACACTCGGTATAAAAAAAAAATATATTCTGTTTAAAACTTTCGAAATCTGGAACCCTACCTTACCTTTGTATGTTACTTGGCATCAAACGCTATGATTCTAACTCAAACCTTCCAAATCGGTGGCAAAAAAGGGTTTCTTTCAAATCTTTAAACGAATAATTATAATATATTTGTATGTTATTGGTATTTTCAAAACGGCTGTAAAGATTTTGACTTATTTTTGTGTTCAGATAAAGACTCTTACTATTAAAAATAATCTACCTAAACTAGGTCATCCGACCAAAGCTCGGTCGCCCTAAATAAAACTCTGCTGACTGTACCAAGCATGGGTCCTCGTTTGCTAATAAGGTTAGGCAAAATGGTGTAATATAATAGAATATATCCCAATGACTGTAGGGATGGGGACAATGGTGGTAATGTAACTGTTATTTTTATGTAAAGCCGCTCTCTGTATAGCTTATTTTAACGTGATACTATTATTGTCCTGTAGGAAATATTATTTAATAAAAATAATATGACAGATGGTAGAAAAAGTATTGAATACTTAATTCAATTAATTGCTTGATTTATTTTTTATATTGTAAAATCTCGCACTGTGTAGAAATGATTTAAAATTTTCTTTTAATAAGTAGTTTTAAAATAGTGACACTCAAATTTACAAGAAAGTCCTTATTTGTTTTTAAAAAGACCAGAGAAAGAGAAAAATCAGTTCCTGAAAAATATCCATCTGTAGCAATTGAATTTGAGGCAGAATATAAAGATGTGATTTTTACGGCATACCTAATACGAATATTTATGATTCGCGTATATAGCACCACAGTTTTAAGAGAATATTCTCACAGGAAAAAATACAAAAAAGCGCAATTAAAACATTTGTATTAAGAACCAGTTAAAAGTTAATTAATCAATGTGGCATTTAAGTAATACAAATGGTCTCAATTTATATTACCGTTAACAACCCAGGGTCCTACAAGGAACTGTTGATTGCAAAATAATCTCCGCAGGTGTGCGTCGAAATAAGTTTCTATTTCTGTCCGTCTATAAATACTACTTCACTGTGCCATCCAGTACAGTCGTATCTCAGAGCAATGACAGTAGTATGTAATGTATTTAAAGGTTTCTATACCTTGTACACACCTATAGGTACACATGTATGTCTTTTTGCAATCATAACTTGTAAGATAAGTTTGACCTACATCCCAGTTTGCAATTGAGATGAAGCTATATATATATATATGGTCGGTCAGTACCAGTTGTATATATCAGAATATTTTTATATAATCCTAACTAATTTTGTTTGTTTGTTTATTTATTTGTTTGTTTGTTACCTCTTCACGCTTCATCTACTGAACCAATCTTCCTGAAATTTCGCATACACATTAGAGAAGTACATAGGCTACCTTTCACCCCGGGAAACGCGGGCAAAAGCTCTATATTATTATACTATATTATATGGCAAACTAAATATGTATGGGAAACTTATGTCAAATTACAATGAATGCTTCATAAAAAGATATGTTTTATCTCATTCTGTCGATATCAAATATTGGAAAGATAGACAGGGATGAAACTTATTTTAAGTAGAATAGGTTTAAAGCGTTTGTTAACTTTTTATGAAAAATCAATCAATAATAATATTTTTTATATACAAATATAAAATAGGGTAGATGACAACAAGTCAAATTGGATACTTTTTTCTAAAAGTCAAAAACAATAATTTCTATGGGACTTGTATGAGAGTACTCAACGGTGACGTCACTTTTAATGGAGTCAAAAAGCATTCCCAATATACTTTAATTGGAACTAAAAAATAGTAAACCATGTTATAAATAAAATTAATCAATAAAGTGACATTCAATTATTATGTTTCATTATTTAAATAGCATCATATATTTTATTTTTTACCCAGTCATCATCCCGATTCTGACTGACAGACAACGCACAGCCAAAACTACTGGGCGTAGACAGCTGAAATTTGGCTTGTAGGTTCCTTAGGGAGTGTAGGGGAGCACTGAGAGAGGATTTCTGAAATTCCCACAGGGACAAAGTACCGAGCCAATGCTAGTGTCTTCATAAAAATTACAAATTCATATCCAACAATATCACTGTACTTCTTAATGGCCAGGATACCGCCAATAGACCGTGGAACATGGCCGATGGCCCTAATTCAATTTGACACGACCCCTGCAGACCCACCCCTATATATATTGTAACAATAACGACACAATATTATTAGGAATCGGTGACGACGTGGAGGGATGAAATACGTTATGTAAGTTATCGTATTACAGGGTTGGAAGTTTTGTGAAAGCGAGAATTAGTTTTGCTGACATTTTTGAAAATTATACTTTTTTTTCTTGGTATACAATACTCAGTTTAAAGCAAATGAATATTTTTTTTAATCAAATTTAATTTGATATAGATAGCAGTAAATTATGTATTTTATTTTGCCAAATTTAAAACTCAGTTACAAATTTAAAACTTGGTAATATAACATTGGCCACTTGATACGACACGATAACCTATTTAAAAATGTAATTTAAGGAAAGGTAAATGGAAGAAGAGGTCCAGGGAGACCGAGAAAGAGTTATGTAAGCCAACTTAAAGAGAAGGCAGGCGTCGCGTCGTGTCGTATCAAGACCTTAAAAATGTAAAGCCGAGAACAGAGAAGTGTGGCGTATACTCCACCGACAAGAGCGCGGCTCATAAATAAGAATAAGAAGAATATAGCATGAAGTATACTTTCTTATGCAGTTAATTTAGGTAAGTATACCGAAATTGTAGACAGAATCCGGTATGCGAAGGCTTAGCAACTCAAAGCAAATTCTTAAACTGTCAATTTCACGAATCTATACTAATTAATCTATACGAATATAATAAAGCCAAAGAATTTGATTGTTTGTTGGTTTTTTTGAACGCGCTAATTTTTAAAACTACCAGTTTTTAAAAGTTCTTTATATAAAAAAGGAATCTCGAAATTCCCACGGAAGCAAAGTCGCGAAGCACAGCTAGTATCCTAACTATAATATTATATGCGAAAGTGAGTTTGTTTGTTTGTTACCTCATCACGCTTTATCTACTGAACCAAGCTTAAATTTCGTATTAGTAGGTTAATATAAAAATACTGAGAAGGACAAGGGTATTTTTCATCCCGAACAAAAGCACGTTCCCGTGGAAAATTCACGCGGGCGAAGCCGCGGGCAAAAGCTCATCATAAAACCGTGAATTTAAAGTTGCTTTTTGAAAAGATTTTAGAAGAGGAATCCCACTGATTCATCTCGACACTCCATGTCTTTTGTGATCATCGTCATCCGTAGTTTGTATCAGATCAATCAATTACAAAAACGTGAAACCAGAGAAGTTCAGTCTACGTATAATTGAGGCCTTTGTACCTCCATTACCGAGTCGGGACTCGAACCCGGGCCCATATCGCGTCGGTTTACACGCAACCCGACACCGACTAACCACAAAGGCACACGTACAGACAGAAATACGTAATTCGACTATAGATGATGTTTTTGTTGGCGAATTCTTGTGATTTTCATTTTTTTTGAAAATTTTTTTTTTGGTTATTATCGGAATTTAGGTCGTTCCAGATTTACCATAGATATCTCTTATAGTAACAGAGCAGCATAAGGACTTCCGCGCGCGGCGCGTACAATTAACGTTATGACGGTACGACGCCAATCATATTTTTCAACTAGGGAATAAAGACTTCAATCAAAAAGGTAGTTTATTTTTGTAACTAATAGACTACTACAATTAAAATTAATAGCATACGAATAATATAACAGTTTATATTTTTTTTGAGCAGAAAGCTGATCGAGGTGTCGTGTGACAAGAGGGCAGGTGAGTTCTTTTCCCAAAGAATAAGCATTGCCATCCAGCGTGGCAATGCTGCCAGCCTCCTGGGCACGCTTACGACCTGCGGAATATTTTCTACTTATAGTTTTAATTTATTAGGATTTATTTTTTAGTTCAGTTTTAGTTTATTTTTCAGTTAGTTTTAGTTTATATTTTAGAATTTAGTGTTAAATGTATAAATATTTATTTGTGACAAAAAAAGGAAAAAAAGTCATTTCCGGAAAAATAAATTCAAATAAAATTGGCGATTTTATTTGAATTTTTTTTTCAGCAGGAGCTACATATAATAATACTCAAATTGTAAAAATACTAAGAAGCAAATCGAAAAGCAATCAAAAGAAAGCCACTTTCAGAGCATTTCCTTTCAAACTCTCGTTGAATTCACTGTCAGTGTCGACAATAGCCAAATTATAATGCTATTAGACCCCCGTTAGATATTTACATTAATGTTTATGTAACAGAGAGGAAACAAAGGCGGTTATACAAATCGTCGGCCTGTGACGAGTGATTGTAGATACTGGTTAGGCTGGAGGTGCGCGGGCGCATATGATGTCACTGTGATGATTTTTTTCTTACTTCACATTATTTTATAAAAATTGGACGACGAACCGTTGAACGTATAAACTTGAAATTTTGCACAGGTCCTTGAGATAGGAGGAGGAATGTCTGAAAAAAAGCAAGCCACATATTTAGACTAAGGTAATAGAGTTTGTTTAGATAGGGCTTTAGGCGTGTTAAGTAAGAAGCTTGACCTACATGAGATCTGACAAATTTTTGACAGATTATGATACCATATATGGCTCTCACTGTCAAAATATTATCAGATTGGCAACATTTGAAAATGTTTTTGGTAGGAAAATATTTCCAGAGAAAAACTACTAAAAGTCGCAAGTGTGCGTTAGTCCTAAGTATGTTAAAGTTCCGCAGAGACACGTAATCTGAATTGCATTCAAACCCAGCCCCTACCTACATCTATCGTTTTAAGATCACCACTGTATAATGACTGGTAAGTCTTTATGCCATTGTAATCCGAATATCATATATTTTTCATTTTATTTGCTATTCACATGGCTGAATTTGAGGAAAACTTTCAGTTAAGTAGGTACTTAGTTTATCTTACATGTGTATCATAGGTATAATTTTTAACATCAGATTTATGATATATAGTAATGGCTTACCTACAACATCAAATATTACTAGTCTTCTGATTCTAAAGCGAAGTTTTTATTGTGCTTGATTTTCGAGGACTATATTTTTTGGTTAATTTCACTTTTTACGTTTTTTTTTAAGTCATAACTTGTAGTGTTAGCAATCTTCATGTTTCAACTGTTATCAAGCATCTATTTTTTGGAACAAGGGTTGTGTAATATTTATGGCAACAGGCCTTGTGATTTGGAGCTAACTTATAGACCTTTGAGTAGTTCACATGGTCATAAATAAAGAGTTTTTGTACGTCGAGGGATCTAACGGTACAGACGCCAGTTTAGGGAACGTTCAGTTCGATTAAAATATTCAACTCGTATGGACATCCTAGATTGATTTGTACTAATTACCTAAATACTATAAATATTCGGATAATAACTCAAAGATCTAATTCCTATTAGAATTGTTTTATGTGACAATGTAATAGACAACCTTTCGTTGAACTCTTGATTAACGTTCTTTGCAAGTGCTAACGTTTATCTAATCTCATAATGATAAAAATATCAATTTAATTTGTATGAACAGTTCGTAATGATAAGTCATTTGGAGTGATTGATTAGGTAATCTTTTATTGAACTCTATCAGTGTTAGCTGATATCAGAAGTGGTACAGTGCTTTACACGTGCATAATGGACAAAAAAATATAAAGCTGAAGAAGTGTGTTCGTCAATTTCACATGCCGTCATGACGCAGCAGCAAGTCTGACGGCAGCGAGTGCACCCTGGCCGCAGAGAGTGCAGACCTGCAGGCTAGGTCCTAAGGAAGGTAACTCAGGCAGTAAATGAATTGGAGTTATTTACTGTGAGTATAAACAATATTATATAAGTAAAGTGCATATAAAATAATCTCTACATAAGATCCATTAACTGCTAAATTACTAGAATTTCATGGTTGGATGTTGTGTTATTGTACCATTGTCAATTTTTTTCAAGTATCGGTGTTAAATAGCAGAAATGATCCGGGACAGTTTGGTATGATTCTTCATTATGGAACGATGTGTTTGTATATTTTATATGACGATAATTTTTAAAATTGTTTTTAAAATTAAACGTATGTGGGGATTTGTTAAGATGTTTAAACAGTAACATTTATAAATGAACGATTAATTTTCATGTCTCAATTATGGTGGTAATATAAAAGAAAAATCACTGTAATGCGAAATGTTAATTTTGTGTAGTAGTTTAGCTGTTTGGCACAGATAGCGAAAACTTGATCTAGTGTCAGGTAACGCCAATAATGAAAACATGTAAATACTGTGAAACCACATATGAAACCGTACAACATGAGCGTGTTGGCAAGTTTGAATATTGAATAATTTGGTCAAAATATTGCTTTGATAAACGTGCTCTAGCAATTATAAAGAAAAGTTTAAGAATGGATAGAATA
The DNA here is from genome assembly GCA_018467065.1 of Ephestia elutella. Classification (NCBI taxonomy): domain Eukaryota; kingdom Metazoa; phylum Arthropoda; class Insecta; order Lepidoptera; family Pyralidae; genus Ephestia; species Ephestia elutella. Next base: position 2,019,137 of record CM031586.1, on the reverse strand, counting down.
TGAAATGTTTTGTGGGGACTGAAGAAATGTAATAGAACACATTGTACAACTCTGATTACATATAGTCTCATAGATTGATCATAATATTGCTTTGATAAAATGGATAAATTCTGAAATGTTTTTGTGGGGACTGAAGGAATGTAATATAAACTCTGATTACATATAGTCTCTTAGATTGAAATTTACTCTGGTTGTTTATGTTGTGGCAGACTTGAGGTGCTGAGGAAATGTAACAGACTGAACTCTGGATGCATAAAAGTCACCTCGGACTAACGGTGCTGAAGAAGTGTAACAGATTCGTTCTGGTTGCATAAAGTACCGAAGGTTGAAGGTACAGAGGAAGTGTAACAGATCCGATCTGGTTGCATAAATGTACCCAAGATTATAGGGACTGAGGAAGTGTAACAGATGCGCCCTGGTTGCATAAAGTACCGAAGGTTGAGGGTACAGAGGAAGTATAACAGATCCGGTCTGGTTGCATAAATGTACCCACGATTGAAGGGACTGAGGAAGTGTAACAGATGCGCTCTGGTTGCATAAAGTACCTGAGAGAATTATGGAACTGGACAACAGAGTAAAGTTTTAGTGACATGAAGGGAATTTAAAATGCTGGATTTTGGAATTGGTAATATTATGGATAGAAAAACAGTACGAAATGAAATGGTGTATGTGTATGATTCGCTGCCTAAGTCTAAAGGAGCGAACTTCATGACTATGATGAAATACGTGTTCTCTGTGATTAAAGAAGATTTTGTCTATACGATTAAAAAGTTTAATTAAAAAGATATTACTTCAGCGTTTATCAGAGCAATATGAATAGATGAATTGATATAATAAATGTAAACTTAGTCGGAAAATAAAAAAATATGGAATAAATGATAGACCGAGCTTAATAAAAATTTTAGTATTATAATCGTACAATATAGGTAATGTGGTGCTTCGAATGTTTCAGACATTTTGGGAGCAGCACCTTGGCACAGCACTAAGTGCCTGAGGGCAGGCACGTTGCAGCATGGCCGTGTTAGCAATCTTCATATTTCAACTGTTATCAAGCACCTATTTTTTTGGAACAAGGGGTGTGTGTCAATAGTTATGTCAACAGGCCTTGTGATTTGGAGCTAATTTATGGACCTTTGAGTAGTTCACATGGTCATAATATTCAACTCGTGTGGACATCCTAGATGTAAAATAATCGAATTATTAATTAATATAATTATATAATAACTAGCTTTTGCCCGCGGCTTCGCCCGGCGTGAATTTCCCACGGGAACAGTGCTTTTTCCCGGGATGAAAGGTACCCTATATCCTTCTCCGTACTTTCAGCTATGTGTATGCAAAATTTCAGAAAGATTGGTTCAGTAGATAAAGCGTGAAGAGGTAACAAACAAACTCACTTTCACAATTATAATATTAGTTAGGATTACATTATTATATTTATATTAATTATTATATAATTATATTATTATTATTTAATTATTTGACCATCTTTCGTTGAACTCTTGATTAACGTTCTTTGCGAGTGCTAACGTTTATCTAATCTTATAATGATAAAAATATCAATTTAATTTGTATGAACAATTCGTAATAATAAGTCATTTGGAGTGATTGATAAATCTTTTATTGAACTCTATCAGTGTTAGCTGATAGTAGATGCACGCACACATTTCAATACAATATCGCTTTTATCATGATTATTTTTATTCTTGTATTTCAATGAGTTTTGTTTTGTCCTACTGTAAGTTAGGTATGTCTAATTATATGTACAACAATGAGATGTTGAACCAACAGCCGAAAGCCAGCAACAGCTCGTAACAATAGAATTTATTTCACAACACCGTTAAAAATGAAGTGACAAGAACTGCTTGTGTACGTTTACATGGAGGGTGCCCTTTGTTTCGCTTAAAATTTTTGTCTCTAATTTCACTTCGCCGAACCTTATTGGCCTAAACATGTTATGCACAATTATTGTCTCGCCTAATTGATGTTTTTGCACAATAATAATTTAGCCTAATAATTATTAGATGCAATTTTTGAGTCTTTATTATTAGATGTTCTAAAATCGTTTGGCTTTTAATTTTTTACACGTAACGATATCCTCGTATAAATTTGTTTGAGACAATTATTACTTACTGTAATAATCACTTCTTATAATTATAACTAATTGAATATTAGTAAATTTAATTATTACTATTAGCACTTTCTCACCGGCATGGGTACTGTGACATGTCTATCACAGCAGTGCCGGAGATAAGAACAGTCCAGTCTGTCGTCAATCATTTTCAGAATGATGATAGTAATGCACTACTAATAATAATTCCTAAAAATCTTGATAAGTCACAGATCCGACTTAGAGCACCCCGACTCCACGTGGCTCAAGTTTGCCCTATACTAGAGTGTTATTCCTTCGCGCGGAATCAGAAGCTCGCGAAGGAGGTCCTGAGAGAAATGAAGGCACGAGGCCGAAGCGCAGTGAGGGGGGGAGGTGGCGAGCGAAGCGAGCCGGCGACCTCTCGAGCGTAGCGAGGTCGAGTGCATGAATGAATCGAAGGGCCGACGGAGCGAGTCTTCTGGTGGAGCCACCCAGAAATACTTGCATGCTGCATGCTTGCTTGCATGATGCATGCTTGCTTGCATGCTGCATGCTTGCTTGCATGCTGCATGCTTGCTTGCATGCTGCAGGCTTTCTTGCATGTTGTATGCTTGCTTGCATGCTGCATGCTTGCTTGCATGCTGCATGCTTGCTTGCATGCTGCATGCTTGCTTGCATGCTGCATGCTTGCTTGCATGCTGCATGCTTGCTTGCATGCTGCATGTTTGCTTGCATGCTGCATGCTTGCTTGCATGCTGCATGCTTGCTTGCATGCTGCATGCTTGCTTGCATGCGGCATGCTTGCTTGCATGCTGTAGGCTTTCTTGCATGCTGTATGCTTGCTTGCATGCTGCACGCTTTAGTTCACACGCCTAATGTAACTTTCTTTTACTTCTCGACATTTATCAAACACAAATCCATCAATGTTTAATTTTAGTCCCCACCCTATTAGATTTAAATACTTTGTAATAATTATCAGAAATTATTATAACAGAAATAATTAGGTGTTACAATTTTGTGCTTAATTGCTTTGTACGAAATATTAATTAGTATTTGTGAATATATCAATATCAATTATTAGGCCTAATGACTTATTTGAAAAGTAAATATACGGCGATTAAAAATTTGGGCGAATCAAAAATAGGCTAAACTAAATTAGAATTCATAATAATGTACGAAACAATGTTGTACTAAAAGTTTGTGCACCAAACTACATTAGGAGTACAAAAAATTAGGGGAAACAATAGAGACCCTTACATGGATTGTAAATTTTACTCAAGACAAAATTTTTATTCGTTAAATTTTCAAAAAATCTCTTCAGTCGAGTCCTCAGTTTATTCATCAAGTTTTGATATCACTCCATCTTTAACGGTGTTATGAAATAAATTCTATTGTTACGAGCTGTTGATGGCTTTCGGTTGTTGGTTCAACATCTCATTGTTGTTTGGGAAAGCGGGATGATTGGGCTGGTTTCTGTGCATCCGACTGTACACACTTTTGTAATTAATTCCAGCTTAATTGCAAGTAGAAATCTATCAAGTTTTGACTGCCCCGAATCTTACTAGATAATATTATAAATGTGAAAGTTTGTGAAAGAATGGATGGGTCTTTGACACAAAAAGTACTGGGCAGATTTCGATGAACTTTTGTACATGGATAGATTAGAACCTAAAGTCAAAGTCAAAGTCAAATCGTTTATTGCTTCCTTAATGTATGGTACAGGTCTTTGCTTATAAATAGTAACAATTAAGGACCCTGACGGGCGCTGCAATGGGAGAGGGCTGTATATTTCGCCAAGTTCCTTTTTTATGCTATATTACCAGTAAAATAGCACATAGGATACTTTTTATCCTGAAATTACTAAGGGAGCTTCAGGACGTAGGCAGTGATTCAATATTTTATTACTTTTTTATTTGTCAATTATTTTTCTGTAGTTTTCGTTTGTGTTTTATCAAGATACAGGTTATTCATAACGAGTGCTGTTATTTATAAATTCATTTTGATGTAACAAATGACGATTTTCAAAACACGGGATCGTCGAGACAAAAGCAATGTTTGGGAATTCCAAATTATGGGAAGTAGCTACCTAAAAAGAAATATAGATAAAGTTAGATTTTTATGATAGATGAAAGATAGTCGACGCAGTTTAAGAAAAATAATACATTTTAGATTTTTCTTTATCACCGAATTAAGATAGATCTAGGAATATGTAAGACGATATGCGATAGGAACAATCCATTTTTAAGTAATCCGCAAATCCCACTAAAGTATCACACTGTCCCAATCCCCAAACACAATCTGATGACAAAAACGCCATTCTCAGAAGTGTTGAGTCGTTAAAATATTACGCTCCGTCAACTCCGAACACTGAATGCACACTGCCAGGGTTAAAACTCACATTAATGTTCCAACTTATAACCTTATTGCTTTAGAAATAAAGGTTGAAGTAGATGCAGATAAATGACTGTTTATTGTTGTCACAGATCACACTTTCGTGGTATCAACTGAAAAGCCACTGGTGCAATCAAAACATCGTGTAAAAGCTGTAAGGTATGCGCGCCAGTGCGTGAACCGCGGTATAATTTGGGTTTTAGATCCATATCTTGATAGTCACAGGCTGCACTGTCGTCATAAGACAATTTTGGGGTTTTTTAAAACAATGTAATCAAACATTACTATATGATGGTCAATTATGAATGATACAAGTAATAATATTCACCCATACTCTTAAAAATTCAAAGCAAACAAGCTAACTATTATAAATAAAAAACACGACTGACAAGTTTTTACACAAAAAGTTCATACAAACATATAAGTAATATACATTTTTGAAATCGCCTTTTAAAGCCCTTCAATTTGATACCCCACTCGATAAGATTGATCAAATTTAATTTTTTTTGGTCTGCTATTTATCGCATATATAATCCGCCATTTTGTTTTTATGATGACGTCATATAGCCTATGTCACTCGGAGGAATGCAAGGAATCTAAAAATACCTCTCACATCAAAATCTGTTAAGCCGTTTAGGACTTATGGTGGAATAAAGAAACTTACATACATACATACATGAACTCTAAAAAAAACATAACACTCCTTTTTTAGTCAGTCGTGTAAAAATAGACCGTGGACGTTTATATTCAAAACATTATGTAGCAATATTTTTTTTAGGTAAAGATAAATTGCAAGCATTTTGAAAGCAAAACATTTAGTACAATCTCTTATTCATTTGTATGTAAAACTTTGTGTTCAATGCCTATCTATGTTATGTTATAATCAAATTATTTTATTTGTGCGTCTCCTAAAATAACTGTTCTATTGCTGGTTCTACTGTATTGAAATCTCAAAACACCTTTACACTTAATATTGTTATAGCACCAAATGATTTCAATGCCTCCCATCCACCCCACATCTGGGTACTTCTAAACGGCGTTAATTTTGACACCAGTGGCTGCGCAAAAAACGATATTATCTGTGGTAAATACTGAGCTGATCGGACAAGCTGCATTGTGGCTGTCATTGGGGCTTTGTAGAAGGATCATGATAATGCTAACAAATATTGAAGGCACAGAAATGTATTAGATATTATTGATTAAAGTTCATTACAAAAAATGTTAATTGTTGTGTTGTTTTGTTATGTTATTTTTTTGTAATGAACTTTAATTTTATCTACCAGGCAAGCCACGGTGATCAAGTAAGTTGAAACTTTTCAAAATAAATATGTAGCGTGTTAATTCTCTCTCGATATTAATTTGTTGTATGTATTGCAAACATGATAAGCATATGATAATACTGGAAACTAAACTACCAAAACTATTCCTCTAAGCGCATTCACTGTAAAACATAGGGAAGTTCATGAAGAAAACGTAATAAATGATATCGATAAAAGTTATTTGTCCTGATGAATTATGAGAAGTAACAGGACTGAAAAGGAGGTATCCGAACATAAAACAAATAAAGTAATCATATCAGGAAACAAGCATGATCAAGGTTTTGCCATCCACGAACAATATCTGGCTCAAATTATTCTTTGTGTTATCTCCTACTCTTCAGTATTAACATACTGAAGTAGTAGTTAAATTTTAATATTAATTTTAAGACATGATTCTGAAATGTCACTATTTCAAGCAAGCCAGAACTAATCATTTTATAGAATCGCTAGAGCACGCGTTTTAGGAAAATACTCATCTATATCCTTCTTAATTTGTACGTATAGCATTATGAAAGGATCATGATAATGTTTTTATACGGCGAGCTGTCTGCTCGCGTTCGGATTAGTGGCAAACGAGCGACGCAGACAAATATTTGTGACGCTACCGTGATATTGTGATGGCCCATTATTAGCGCTGTGTCAATACCTAGTGCTCTTACCCTATTTGAAAGGCCAGTGTTTGCAGGCATAAAATTGATAGTGAAGATCGCTTACTGCGCAAATATAGATGATCTGCTATGATATTATATTTTTTAATAATAAGGTGGTTTATTTTTTTTTGTTTTGTCTTCGGTTGATGTTAAATTCACTGACATTTTATTCTATGAGGCATTTTTTGTAAATGCATATCTGTTCTGAGCAAAACAAACACGGAAATGACACTGTATAGAACTACTAGGAGTTTAATAAAGATATCTTATGAATAAAGAAGCTAGGGGCCACTAGGGGCTTACTACTACTAGGGGCTACTTTGCCGCCGTTTGACATAAGCTGCACAGGACTCTGAAGTTCCGTCACTAACTCACATACGCTAACCTGCCTACTTCTTTATTTTCTTGTAAAGAATATAATAATAAGTACCTTGTGAGCAATATTTAATTTTGTAGATAATATTTCACACATTGCATTGTAATACAATGTAGACAATTTATTTGTAAAGAAACCATAAATCTCGGACCACAAGCTTCGCACCCCAAAAAAAACTAGCTATGCAAAAGTCAGGGTAAATCACTACTGATTCACTGGCCCTCAACAATCTTATCTTCATTAGTCCTTAATCCCAGCTCTGAAGAAAGGTAAGGAGGATAATAACTCTAAATCCCTTCCACAATACGTATTGTAATGAATGAAGCAACGTGGGACCTTATGCATTGTAAAAAAAAAACAAAAATTTGCCACGCGATTTTAAACCTCATTACAAAGAATTACGAAAAAGATGAGATGACACAACAGAAGTTTCAGAAACTTTTCTTCGAAATTCAAAAATCTTTTGGCAAAATAACTGGTAGCCAAAACTAGAAATAATCTACGTCCGGCATCGATTACTTTCCTGGACAATAGGGTTTTGGCCAAACTAAAAAAGTTGTCAAAACACTACATTGTCTACATTGTCCGAACCCGGAAGACCACAGTCGTTAGATGGATTATGGAGATAAAATTTTAATAGCCTATGCAAATTCGACAATTCTCAGTAACTATGGGAATTTATCTTGCACAATATCTTTGTTATCAACATTGTCATTGTTTAGAATCCTGGTGACATCGATTATTTCTTTTGTCTTTTTATTTCGTGATTCATAGATAAGTAGTCCATACATTATTAGATAACTCATCTAATTAAATATTTTTCTAATTACCTAGACGGGTTAGAGACTACCAGACGCCAATGCAACTAAATTAGTTTCCATTTAAAAGCCTACCTTGATATGGTCACAGGATTTTCTCTCTTTACCTATTTAATTTTGAATCTCTAATCATAGTAGGAAGTCTAAAAGCAGGTGTTGTAGGTAGCCTAAAAGCTATTGTATTCGTCTCATTACATTGATTGCCTGGACATGGATATGTCTAGGTCTGTGAGCTTATTCTCCACATTAAAAGAAGCCGCTATAAAATACCCAATGACATTCTAATTGAAAATACCTCTAATTAAGTATATTCCAACTAATACATTGACTTTTACTTTTGATAATACCTAAATGACTTATTTAGGTAATTCAGCTGCATGGTTGCTAGGCTTAACTAAAATGATTTTTCAATAAATTTCACCAAATCGTGTTCTTTAGGTAATCCTTGGTAAATCCGAAGAAAACAATTTTAACATGTCTGCGAGTGCGACCTTTGATAATTCTGCGAACGGTCTTTACCGTAATAGCGCCATACACGGCTAGTGTGACACAAGTGGGCGTAATTACCCGCCTTTGAGACACGACCCGGGAATTGGCTGTACGCGCCCTGTGATCCTAGCCTAAACACAGTGTTGGCGCGCTAATTTTAGCAAATTATAACGTTACACCGTTCAGTTAGCTAGTTATTTGGACAGATAGCAATCTGAGGTGTTAATTAACGATTGCTAGGTAACCTTAACTATAGAATTTAGTCGGCAATTAACACTTACCTTTTAGTTAATTGAATTGGTAATTACCAAGCTGTATCTTGCTTGATCTATGGAACTTATAAATAATTGGCATTGGCACATAGGTAGTTTCTCTTTCTTACATTAGAGGACAAATGATAGGTACACAACACATATCTACCTAATTCTGAAGATAGAAAACCAGTCTTAACTAAGTCACTTATGATATCTTCTTAACGTGTTGACTCGGGCACCGGCCCGGTTATTTTATGTGGACCAGATCTACCTAGCATTCAATCAATCGACATATTCTTTGAGTTTTCATTTTCACTTTGTTTGTATAAACTTCATAAATGTTAAACGTAGTGCCATCTAGTAGAGAAATAATGTATCAAACTTAAACTTTTGTTTTGTTTTTTTTTTGTACTGTCATTTGTATTCCGAGTTTCTGACGTTCCGGTTGTCAATGTCAATCAGTCAGTTCAGTGTCAGCATCAGCAAGTGTCTGTCAGTCATTTTATCTTATCAACTTAACCAGTGTTGCCGACTTAGTGGATAGACCACTAAAACTGGTGGTTTGGATTCCCTTTTAGTGGGGGAAATATTGCGTTTAGTGGTGGTGGTTTTTCTGGTGGTTTAGTGGAATAGAATTTTTCCTTTTTTTTTTTTCATATTTTACGGGGATTTCCCGTAAAATATGTTTATGTTTATAGCAGTTTTCTGTCAGGAGAAGCGGGGATTTCCAGCAAATTATTTTTTATACTAGCTTTTGCCCGCGGCTTCGCCCGCGTGAATTTCCCACGGGAACAGTGCTTTTTCCCGGGATAAAAAGTAGCCTATGTGCTATTCCAGGTCATTATCTACCTCTGTACCAAATTTCATCGAAATCCGTCCAGTAGATTTTGCGTGATTGAGTAACAAACATCCTTACAAACTCACAAACTCACAAACTCACATCCAAACTTTCGCATTTATAATATTAGTATGGATTCTAAACTTTCTCCTTTCTCAAATTCAGGTCACATGATGAAAAATATGCCGAAACCTCAGTATTCTCAAAAGTTTCGGGATTCTTGGCTGCGTTTTTCATATATTCCTGCTTATTTTCTTTCATATTAACAATAAAAAAGATTTAGTGTCAAATTTAGTGGCTTTTTAACTTTGGTGGTTTTTGGTTAGTGGTTTTCTGGTGGTTTTAGCAAGTCGTCAATCTGGGGGACAGCTCGTTCACTTGTTGGCAACACTAAACTCAACAAAAATCAGAAAACAAACGTCGGCGTCTTTGAGGATTGAGTTGTTTCTACGCCGGATTGCGGAAAAGATCGAAATTTACAATGATTGGAGTTAGATTAAATACTTTCAATGACAATTCTGGTGAACCTGAGCAAGATGCGAACTCTGCTCTAACAGAATTGGACAAAGGTAAGAAAACATAACCTTAAAGTTCGTAGATTTTCACAATAACATAAAATACTATAGATATTTGAATTGCATTGTTTTATTTTCTAGGTTTACGTTCAGGCAAAGTAGGTGAACAGTGCGAAGCCATTGTCCGTTTTCCTCGCCTATTTGAAAAATATCCATTCCCCATATTGATCAACTCGTCATTCTTGAAATTAGCGGATGTTTTTCGTATGGGCAACAATTTCCTGCGTTTATGGGTTTTACGAGTGTGCCAACAGAGTGAGAAGCATTTGGATAAGATTTTGAATGTGGACGAGTTCTTACGAAGGGTGTTCAGTGTGCTTCACTCTAATGATTCGGTGGCGAGAGCTTTAGCACTGCGGACTCTGGGTGCAGTGGCTGGGATAATCCCGGAGAGACAGAATGTGCACCATGCTATTCGGAGAGGGCTTGATAGCCATGACAATGTGGAAGTTGATGCTGCAATCTATGCCACTACTAGATTTGCAGCTCATTCCAAGTAAGTCCCATTTTTTTTTCTATGTTTAATCTTGCGACACAGAATTAATATTAGTACTACGTACAGAAAGGAAACTCCCTGCCCCTCCCGCAATATGGCACCCCCCCGCTCCTTCCGCACTTCTCCCCCATTCTTGTGTAACTGTGGGACGTTCGACTATGAAAACGCACACATTGACGTGTTACTGACATGTTCACGGATATACAGTTTCATTTGTAGTAGGCATATTTGACGCGCCGTTTCTATGAAGCGCCCGCTCTGTGCTTGCGATTAGCCTGTCTGGCTATGAGCAGATGTTTTGTGTGATTGTAAGACTCAAGTACCAATATATGTAGTTAAATGTATAAATGAGAAATCTTGTTGGATTAGTCAACATCAACACCTTAATCAATGGTACTGATATTTGTTACAAATACACGTTATAGATTTACCCACAAATTGGCATTGGGCCTGCATAGTGGGTCATTGCCCATCTTCCTTATCCATCCATAAGGAAGGCCAGTGCCCCACCAGTGGGGGATATTAAAATGGCTAATGACGATGATGATTCTTTGCACCAAAAATAAGTTAGTAGTTCAGTTTTTTTTACTAAGATATATTATGTCTTTTACAGCACCTTTGCTGTTGCTATGTGTAACAAGCTATCGGACATGGTGGAGTGCGAGAGCACGGGGGCGGAGCGCCGCGCGAAGCTGGTGCGCGCGCTCAGGACTGTGCATGGCGGAGGTACGTTGTAGCACTCATTTCATAAAGTTTTGTAATGATGTAAGTCCACTGCAGAGAAACCTGACCTCCTTTCTCAGGGGGGTCAGGTTTCTCTGCAGCTGATGTACAGTCACAAGCATTGGTATACAATTCTAGACCTAAAACCTAAAAAAAAAAAATTTTAGACATCACATTGTCTTAAGGACCAAAGTGTTTATATAATAATGCTCATGACTACACAGTTACGAGTCACAGAGATTTTTTTACTTGGAAACTGCATAAAAATAAGGTTCATATTTTAAAAGATTTATAGTGTATTGAACCAAAACCCCATGGTTCAGAGTCAAGGTCTTTACCACTGCGCCACGGAGATTGTCAAGCTAATGTTGAATAATAAATTTCCTTGGCAACAGCAATAAGAGCGCAAGGAGTGCTAAAACTGCTACGCTCGCTGCTGGAGCGGTTCCCGGCCTCCAGCTCGGTGCGCGCCGCCATCACTGCGCTCACGCACATCGCCGCCGACACTGTGGTCCATGTTCCTGATCAGGTATGTTAAGTATCCTTCTAATACTATAAATGCGAAAGTTTGAATGTGAGATTGTGAGGATGTTTGTTACTTGATCGTGCAAAATCTACTGGAAGGATTTCGATGAAATTTGGTAATATTCGGGTAGAAAAACATACATACATAGAATCACGTCTTTATCCTTAACGGGGTAGACAGAGCCAAGAGTCGTGAGACTCGAAGGCCACGCTTAGCTTAGCCACGCTTAGAATGGGCTTTTTGATGGAATGGAGATTCAGATATAGTGACAGGTTGCTAGCTCATCGCCTATGAGTGGAGGAATCCCCATTTTAAAGCCCTTTCCCTCGATTGACTTTTACAATCTGCGCAGGAAGAGAAGCAGCTGGCAATAGCAGATAGGGTACTGTATATCCTGATACTCCCACGGGAGCGAAGCCCCTGGGCGCGACTATTACTATTATACTTTTTTATAAATATTTCAGCCACTTGCATATACATTGTTCAATATAAGTAGTTTATATATTGTAGGTTGAGCTCCTCCTAAGCCTGGCAATGAACGACGCCCGCGCAGTGGTGCGGCGCTCAGCGCTGACAGGGCTGCGGACGCTGGCTGCGCACGCGGCGCTGTGGCCGGCGCGCTGCATCCAGCAGCTGGTGCTGGCGGCCAGCGACAGCCAGCACGGCGACCACACCATGCTCTGCTTGCAAGTGATGCAGGTGATACAAACTGACAGGGCTGCGGACGCTGGCTGCGCACGCGGCGCTGTGGCCGGCGCGCTGCATCCAGCAGCTGGTGCTGGCGGCCAGCGACAGCCAGCACGGCGACCACACCATGCTCTGCTTGCAAGTGATGCAGGTGATACAAACTGACAGGGCTGCGGACGCTGGCTGCGCACGCGGCGCTGTGGCCGGCGCGCTGCATCCAGCAGCTGGTGCTGGCGGCCAGCGACAGCCAGCACGGCGACCACACCATGCTCTGCTTGCAAGTGATGCAGGTGATACAAACTGACAGGGCTGCGGACGCTGGCTGCGCACGCGGCGCTGTGGCCGGCGCGCTGCATCCAGCAGCTGGTGCTGGCGGCCAGCGACAGCCAGCACGGCGACCACACCATGCTCTGCTTGCAAGTGATGCAGGTGATACAAACTGACAGGGCTGCGGACGCTGGCTGCGCACGCGGCGCTGTGGCCGGCGCGCTGCATCCAGCAGCTGGTGCTGGCGGCCAGCGACAGCCAGCACGGCGACCACACCATGCTCTGCTTGCAAGTGATGCAGGTGATACAAACTGACAGGGCTGCGGACGCTGGCTGCGCACGCGGCGCTGTGGCCGGCGCGCTGCATCCAGCAGCTGGTGCTGGCGGCCAGCGACAGCCAGCACGGCGACCACACCATGCTCTGCTTGCAAGTGATGCAGGTGATACAAACTGACAGGGCTGCGGACGCTGGCTGCGCACGCGGCGCTGTGGCCGGCGCGCTGCATCCAGCAGCTGGTGCTGGCGGCCAGCGACAGCCAGCACGGCGACCACACCATGCTCTGCTTGCAAGTGATGCAGGTGATACAAACTGACAGGGCTGCGGACGCTGGCTGCGCACGCGGCGCTGTGGCCGGCGCGCTGCATCCAGCAGCTGGTGCTGGCGGCCAGCGACAGCCAGCACGGCGACCACACCATGCTCTGCTTGCAAGTGATGCAGGTGATACAAACTGACAGGGCTGCGGACGCTGGCTGCGCACGCGGCGCTGTGGCCGGCGCGCTGCATCCAGCAGCTGGTGCTGGCGGCCAGCGACAGCCAGCACGGCGACCACACCATGCTCTGCTTGCAAGTGATGCAGGTGATACAAACTGACAGGGCTGCGGACGCTGGCTGCGCACGCGGCGCTGTGGCCGGCGCGCTGCATCCAGCAGCTGGTGCTGGCGGCCAGCGACAGCCAGCACGGCGACCACACCATGCTCTGCTTGCAAGTGATGCAGGTGATACAAACTGACAGGGCTGCGGACGCTGGCTGCGCACGCGGCGCTGTGGCCGGCGCGCTGCATCCAGCAGCTGGTGCTGGCGGCCAGCGACAGCCAGCACGGCGACCACACCATGCTCTGCTTGCAAGTGATGCAGGTGATACAAACTGACAGGGCTGCGGACGCTGGCTGCGCACGCGGCGCTGTGGCCGGCGCGCTGCATCCAGCAGCTGGTGCTGGCGGCCAGCGACAGCCAGCACGGCGACCACACCATGCTCTGCTTGCAAGTGATGCAGGTGATACAAACTGACAGGGCTGCGGACGCTGGCTGCGCACGCGGCGCTGTGGCCGGCGCGCTGCATCCAGCAGCTGGTGCTGGCGGCCAGCGACAGCCAGCACGGCGACCACACCATGCTCTGCTTGCAAGTGATGCAGGTGATACAAACTGACAGGGCTGCGGACGCTGGCTGCGCACGCGGCGCTGTGGCCGGCGCGCTGCATCCAGCAGCTGGTGCTGGCGGCCAGCGACAGCCAGCACGGCGACCACACCATGCTCTGCTTGCAAGTGATGCAGGTGATACAAACTGACAGGGCTGCGGACGCTGGCTGCGCACGCGGCGCTGTGGCCGGCGCGCTGCATCCAGCAGCTGGTGCTGGCGGCCAGCGACAGCCAGCACGGCGACCACACCATGCTCTGCTTGCAAGTGATGCAGGTGATACAAACTGACAGGGCTGCGGACGCTGGCTGCGCACGCGGCGCTGTGGCCGGCGCGCTGCATCCAGCAGCTGGTGCTGGCGGCCAGCGACAGCCAGCACGGCGACCACACCATGCTCTGCTTGCAAGTGATAGCTGGTGCTGCAGGTGATACAAACTGACAGGGCTGCGGACGCTGGCTGCGCACGCGGCGCTGGCGCGCTGCATCCAGCAGCTGGTGCTGGCGGCCAGCGACAGCCAGCACGGCGACCACACCATGCTCTGCTTGCAAGTGATGCAGGTGATACAAACTGACAGGGCTGCGGACGCTGGCTGCGCACGCGGCGCTGTGGCCGGCGCGCTGCATCCAGCAGCTGGTGCTGGCGGCCAGCGACAGCCAGCACGGCGACCACACCATGCTCTGCTTGCAAGTGATGCAGGTGATACAAACTGACAGGGCTGCGGACGCTGGCTGCGCACGCGGCGCTGTGGCCAGCGCTGCATCCAGCAGCTGGTGCTGGCGGCCAGCGACAGCCAGCACGGCGACCACACCATGCTCTGGCTTGCAAGTGGATGCAGGTGATACAAACTGACAGGGCTGGTGGACGCTGGCTGCGCACGCGGCGCTGTGGCCGGCGCGCTGCATCCAGCAGCTGGTGCTGGCGGCCAGCGACAGCCAGCACGGCGACCACACCATGCTCTGCTTGCAAGTGATGCAGGTGATACAAACTGACAGGGCTGCGGACGCTGGCTGCGCACGCGGCGCTGTGGCCGGCGCGCTGCATCCAGCAGCTGGTGCTGGCGGCCAGCGACAGCCAGCACGGCGACCACACCATGCTCTGCTTGCAAGTGATGCAGGTGATACAAACTGACAGGGCTGCGGACGCTGGCTGCGCACGCGGCGCTGTGGCCGGCGCGCTGCATCCAGCAGCTGGTGCTGGCGGCCAGCGACAGCCAGCACGGCGACCACACCATGCTCTGCTTGCAAGTGATGCAGGTGATACAAACTGACAGGGCTGCGGACGCTGGCTGCGCACGCGGCGCTGTGGCCGGCGCGCTGCATCCAGCAGCTGGTGCTGGCGGCCAGCGACAGCCAGCACGGCGACCACACCATGCTCTGCTTGCAAGTGATGCAGGTGATACAAACTGACAGGGCTGCGGACGCTGGCTGCGCACGCGGCGCTGTGGCCGGCGCGCTGCATCCAGCAGCTGGTGCTGGCGGCCAGCGACAGCCAGCACGGCGACCACACCATGCTCTGCTTGCAAGTGATGCAGGTGATACAAACTGACAGGGCTGCGGACGCTGGCTGCGCACGCGGCGCTGTGGCCGGCGCGCTGCATCCAGCAGCTGGTGCTGGCGGCCAGCGACAGCCAGCACGGCGACCACACCATGCTCTGCTTGCAAGTGATGCAGGTGATACAAACTGACAGGGCTGCGGACGCTGGCTGCGCACGCGGCGCTGTGGCCGGCGCGCTGCATCCAGCAGCTGGTGCTGGCGGCCAGCGACAGCCAGCACGGCGACCACACCATGCTCTGCTTGCAAGTGATGCAGGTGATACAAACTGACAGGGCTGCGGACGCTGGCTGCGCACGCGGCGCGTAGCCGGCGCGCGCATCCAGCAGCTGGTGCTGGCGGCCAGCGACAGCCAGCTTTGGCGCGACCACACCATGCTCTGCTTGCAAGTGATGCAGGTGATACAAACTGACTTCAGGGCTGCGGACGCTGGCTGCGCACGCGGCGCTGTGGCCGGCGCGCTGCATCCAGCAGCTGGTGCGCAGCGGCCAGCAGCAACCAGCACGGCGACCACACCATGCTCTGCTTGCAAGTGATGCAGGTGATACAAACTGACAGGGCTGCGGACGCTGGCTGCGCACGCGGCGCTGTGGCCGGCGCGCTGCATCCAGCAACTGGTGCTGGCGACAGCGACAGCCTTGCAGCACGGCGACCACACCATGCTCTGCCCGCAAGTGATGCAGGTCAAACTGACAGAACTGACAGGGCTGCGGACGCTGGCTGCGCACGCGGCGCTGTGGCCCGGCGCTGCATCCAGCAGCTGGTGCTGGCAGCCAGCGACAACCAGCACGGCGACCACACCATGCTCTGCTTGCAAGTGATGCAGGTGATACAAACTGACGGAGCTGCGGACGCTGGCTTGCGCGCGCGGCGCTGGCAACGCGCTGCATCCGGCAGCTGGTGCTGGCGGCCAGCGACAGCCAGCACGGCACGACCACACCATGCTCTGCTTGCAAGTGATGCAGGTGATACAAACTGACAGGGCTGCGGACGCTGGCTGCGCACCTGGGCGCGGCGCGCTGCATCCAGCAGCTGGTGCTGGCAGCTGGTGCAGCGACAGCCAGCACGGCGACCACACCATGCTCTGCTTGCAAGTGATGCAGGTGATACAAACTGACAGGGTTGCTGCGGACGCTGGCTGCGCACGCGGCGCTGTGGCCGGCGCGCTGCATCCAGCAGCTGGTGCTGGCGGCCAGCGACAGCCAGCACGGCGACCACACCATGCTCTGCTTGCAAGTGATGATGCAGGTGATACAAACTGACAGGGCTGCGGACGCTGGCTGCGCACGCGGCGCTGTAGCCGGCGCGCTGCATCCAGCAGCTGGTGCTGGCGGCCAGCGACAGCCAGCACGGCGACCACACCGTATAGTACTCTGCTTGCAAGTGATGCAGGTGATACAAACTGACAGGAGCTGCGGACGCTGGCTGCGCACGCGGCGCTGTGGCTTTCAGGCAGCGCGCTGCATCCAGCAGCTGGTGCTGGCGGCCAGCGACAGCCAGCACGGCGACCACACCATGCTCTGCTTGCAAGTGATGCAGGTGATACAAACTGACAGGGGCTGCGGACGCTGGCTGCGCACGCGGCGCTGTGGCCGGCGCGCTGCATCCAGCAGCTGGTGCTGGCGGCCAGCGACAGCCAGCACGGCGACCACACCATGCTCTGCTTGCAAGTGATGCAGGTGATACAAACTGACAGGGCTGCGGACGCTGGCTGCGCACGCGGCGCTGTAGGCCGGCGCGCTGCATCCAGCAGCTGGTGCTGGCGGCCAGCGACAGCCAGCACGGCGACCACACCATGCTCTGCTTGCACGTGATGCAGGTGATACAAACTGACAGGGCTGCGGCCGCTGGCTGCGCACGCGGCGCTGTGTCTGGCGCGCTGCATCCAGCAGCTGGTGCTGGCGGCCAGCGACAGCCAGCACGGCGACCACACCATGCTCTGCTTGCAAGTGATGCAGGTGATACAAACTGACAGGGCTGCGGACGCTGGCTGCGCACGCGGCGCTGTGGCCGGCGCGCTGCATCCAGCAGCTGGTGCTGGCGGCCAGTGACAGCCAGCACGGCGACCACACCATGCTCTGCTTGCAAGTGATGCAGGTGATACAAACCGGACAGGGCTGCGGACGCTGGCTGCGCACGCGGCGCTGTGGCCGGCGCGCTGCATCCAGCAGCTGGTGCTGGCGGCCAGCGACAGCCAGCACGGCGACCACACCATGCTCTGCTTGCAAGTGATGCAGGTGATACAAACTGACAGGGCTGCGGACGCTGGCTGCGCACGCGGCGCTGTGGCCGGCGCTGCATCCAGCAGCTGGTGCTGGCGGCCAGCGACAGCCAGCACGGCGGCGCATTTACCACACCATGCTCTGCTTGCAAGTGATGCAGGTGATACAAACTGGCAGGGCTGCGGACGCTGGCTGCGCACGCGGCGCTGTGGCTGGCGCGCTGCATCCAGCAGCTGGTGCTGGCGGCCAGCGACAGCCAGCACGGCGACCACACCATGCTCTGCTTGCAAGTGATGCAGGTGATACAAACTGACAGGGCTGCGGACGCTGGCTGCGCACGCGGCGCTGTGGCTGTGGCGCGCGCTGCATCCAGCAGCTGGTGCTGGCGGCCAGCGACAGCCAGCACGGCGACCACACCATGCTCTGCTTGCAAGTGATGCAGGTAGTGATACAAACTGACAGGGCTGCGGACGCTGGCTGCGCACGCGGCGCTGTGGCCGGCGCGCGCTGCATCCAGCAGCTGGTGCTGGCGGCCAGCGACAGCCAGCACGGCGACCACACCATGCTCTGCTTGCAAGTGATGCAGGTGATACAAACTGACAGGGCTGCGGACGCTGGCTGCGCACGCGGCGCTGTGGCCGGCGCGCTGCATCCAGCAGCTGGTGCTGGCGGCCAGCGACAGCCAGCACGGCGACCACACCATGCTCTGCTTGCAAGTGATGCAGGTGATACAAACTGACAGGGCTGCGGACGCTGGCTGCGCACGCGGCGCTGTGGCCGGCGCGCTGCATCCAGCAGCTGGTGCTGGCGGCCAGCGACAGCCAGCACGGCGACCACACCATGCTCTGCTTGCAAGTGATGCAGGTGATACAAACTGACAGGGCTGCGGACGCTGGCTGCGCACGCGGCGCTGTAGCCGGCGCGCTGCATCCAGCAGCTGGTGCTGGCGGCCAGCGACAGCCAGCACGGCGACCACACCATGCTCTGCTTGCAAGTGATGCAGGTGATACAAACTGACAGGGCTGCGGACGCTGGCTGGGAATTTTGATATTGCAGATAGCCAAAGTCTAAGGCCACACTACAAGGAGCCTCGCTTATTGCTAAAAGCCAAGGTACTCGCTTAGCGAGCTGGCAACACTGCAAGTGGCACGCCTTGCTAGAAGTCTGGATAGTCAGCGCTCGCAGTGTGGCCGCTCTGATAGCATGCAATACGTCTGTTCGCTATGATTAATCACTAAGCAAGTCCCTTGGCTCTTAGCACTCGCTCTCTTAAGTCGTATTTCTCATGAATGAGGGTCGTGGTCATTAAATTGAGTTGAATGAAAGTCACACAACGACTATCTTGGCAACTTTAATGGAGTGGTTTGCCATTGCCTTCTCCACTTTACACACTAGCTGAAAGTCGTCAACCAAAGTGCATCCTCACGATGTTTTTCTTCGCCGGAAGCAAGTGGTGGTCAATAAGGATAAGATAAAAATGTATTTATTGTTTTTCACACAATCTTACATACAATTTGACGATGAAAACTAACATAGGTACATGTGCGAGATTGTATCAGATTGTCTCGCGATTCATGAGTCAGATTGGTATACAAACTCAGGCGGCCACAGGCCCTATCACTCTGCCACCACCGCTTCGCTCTTAGCACTAATCGAGGCTTTTTTCCATAAATACTGCCTTTTTTACAGAACTTTTTTTTATTATTTTTTTTACAGATCCTAGTAGAATGTCCCGCTGTATGCGCGGCTTCTGGAGCCCTGCGTACTTACTGTGCGGCCGCCGCTTTGAGCCCGGACTTGACACAAGCCGCTACGGCTGCCCATGTGTTTACTGCAGTTGTGGTGCACTGGTGAGTTGGACTCTATTACCAGAGTTATAAGGTTCAATGTCGCTTGTGAAGCAGCCACTAATTGGCCCAAGCCGCTACTGCTGCCCATGTGATTACTGCGGTTGTGGTGCACTGGTGAGTTGGACTTTATAATTAAAGTCATAAGGTTCAATATCGCTTGTGAATCAGCCACTCATTATCTTCTCCTTTTGTTTCAGCTATGAAGAATCATTGCCAGTGGATGGCAGTGACATTATGGTGGCTGTGGAAGCGCTAGTAATCGCTACAGCCGCTGATACTTCACCCGCTAACATCAAGCCTTTGAGGATGGCCTTGCGGTGCTTGGTAAGAAGTTTGTACTTATTACTGCGACATAACGTTCCATTTCTATTGACAGCTCTCCGCTTATATCAACCCTTTGTATGACATTACCATGCAAACCAAACTACATAGCGAGGAATGACGAGGAAAGCCGACCCCAAATGAAAAATTATAAGACTAGGCAAAGAGAGAGAGTATGGTATTACGATGCTTCATTCGTTTGACTTAATACTATGTCCTACCAGTATTATATTATCTATGGTCCTACTAATATTTTAAACGTCTAAGCCGGGTGTTTGTTTGGATGTTTTATCTTTTGAAAGATTTCGATGAAATTTGGTACACGTACGTGGACTGAAACCTGGTATAACACAGGGTACTAATGTGACGAACTTCCCACGGAAGCGAAACGTTTGGGCGCAACTAGTCCTAATCCTAACTAATGCGAAAGTGAGTTTGTTTATGAACTCTTCACGCTTTATCTACTGAACCAATTTTCCTCTAATTTCGCATATACGTAGTTAGAAGTACAGAGAAGGACATAGCGTAGCTTTCATCCCGGGAAAAAGCACTGTGCCCGTGGGAAATTCACGCGGACCTAGCCGCGGGCAAAAGCTAGTATTATATATATTGTTCTTTCAGGTGAAGCTATGCACAGCCGAACCGACCGTATACGCTCCACGAACAGCCCTCGTGCTCGGCACTCAGTTGCAAGAGTGCTCGTGGCAAGCGGGAGGGCCGAGAGTGCTCGCCCTTCTTGAAGCACTAGCAGCTTTGGGAGGAGGGACTTACAGCCCTCACGCGATACAGCCGGCGATGCCCGCATTGATACATGTGCTGAATGACGCTATGAGTGGGTAAGTTTGAAGTGTTTGTCGGTAGATGGCGCTAAAATCAAGTTGGAACGCGTCTTATTTTATTTTTTTATTTTATTTTATTTGAAAAAACTACAGGCACAGTTTAGTACATATAGTCGAATAAATACAAGGTCGACAGGAATACAGGAAGGTTTTACGCGGAGTATCAAGGAAAGTAAAATGTTTGGCGATAGATTTTATTTATTTTATTTTGTTTTCTTTGGAAAACCATACAGTTTCATAACTAAATTACAAAATAACTTAAGTAACTACAAACACATTTAATAGGTTTTCGCATATAGATATCGAAACTTGCTTACTAATAACGTTCTCTCTCAGCCTAAAGACGTCCACTGCTGGACAAAGGCCTCCAGAGAGGATTTTATCCGTGGGACCGTAATCGCCACGCTTGGCAGGCGGGTTGGCGATCGCAGTGTGATGGCATAGTACGCGGAAAGATGCTGCTGCCCATCCTCCGGTGTTTTTAATCCCTTAGTCGCCTCTTACGACACCCACGGGAAGAGATGGGTTGGTGCTATTCTAGGGCCACACCACAGGCCACACTAATAACGTTAATACTATTTAAATAAACAAAAATATAACACTTAACTGTTAGAAAAAAATGCACGAGTAATATAAGCTGTTGAAAAATTATTCTGAGAACAAACCAAAAGATCCAAAAATAGTATATCTATACGTATACCTAAAAAGTAAAAAATAAAAACGAAAGAAATAACTAGGTATTTAAATCACAGATTAGGGAAACCTGATCGAACCACTTTCTGGCTAAGAAGTTCTTAAATTGGTTAATACTACTGTTAAAAGATCTAACTCCGGTACATCGACAATCTTATTGAGAGCATCAGCAGCGCGGTAAAAGAACGCGTTTTTCCTGTAATTGGTGTCACAATTTGGAATAAAAAGTGTAGTGTGATGTCTAAAATTCCTATTTGGCACTTTGACGTTGATATTTGAAAGAAGATGAGGGGAATCAACTCTAGATTGGGCAATTTTTACAATTTGTACGATATCAGCAATCTTACGTCTCTCATATAGAGAGTAAAATATGATATTTTTTACATCTTCTATCATATTCCGAGATGAAACTTTTGCATTTATATTGGATATACCTCAGAACCTGCGTTGGATGGCCTCAAGCCTATCGATATAAATATCATATAGAGGATTCCATACTTGTGAGCAATACTTTTCGTAATATATAAGGTGGACTCAAATTAACTACAAATATTTTCAGGGCTGATTACTGTTATTATTTAGAAAGAATATCAGTGGTTTTTTCAATTTTCTACACGCTAGTTTTCGAGAAAAAATAACTTTTTGTTTTTTGAAAACCGTAACATTATAACATCCTGTATCATGTAACATAAAACACGAGAGACGATGTTTCAGTCCTTACCTCATTGGCCAATTATTTTAACCAATTAAAATGAAACTACCTACACGCGGCCACAAAAAAAAGCCGCCGCCCACCGGCGCGCGCGTGAGTCCGTGTTGCTCTATCTATGGTGCCGCTCTGTCATAGAGTAACTATGGAACGGAGCAATCAATCATAGGTCTTTTTTATAGGTTTTTTTCATAGGTTTTTTTTAATATTATTATTATTGGATTATTCTATTACTGGAAAGGTCTCTTGTCTTGACAAACAGAAAATAAAGATATCTGAAAACTTTTCATTTTTCCTTTTCAAATCAAATCAACAACCGGCCAAGTACGAGTCGAACTCGTGCACGAAGGGTTCCGTAGCATTCTAAAAAATCACGTTTGGTGTATGGGAGCCCCCTTAAATAATTGTTTTAATTTAATTATTCGTATTCTTAAGATGTGTTAGTAATAGGGTCCCGTTCGAACACTAAAAAGTGAATGTAATTCGTCCAGTAACAGCGTCTACGGATCGAATGGCGAAAATAAAGTTTGGCTTTTATTTATGTTTTAGTGAGAGCAAAAATGTTGAACCTTTTGATAGATCTACTAGTTGGTATGGCCTCATTCGCACTTGACTTTCTTTTATCACCTACGTATTTAATTGTTTTCCCGACCTAAAACTATTGCACAATAGTAACGACCATGTTTAATAAAGATGTTAAAAAATACATACCTTGACATGAGACAAAACATTACATACTTTGTCGACTCTGCTGATAGATACTCTGTGTATTCCCGAACCGGCAGAGGCAAGCACCTCGTCGATTAATCGAAGAAATGCTTTAAGTTAATTGGGGAGGAAGGTTACAACTTCATTTTGATATACTCTGTGCACATACTAGAGATATACCATAGACGTTGTCTTGGAGATTGGTCTAATAAAAAGCTTTGACATGAAGTTGTATGTTGTAAAAAAATCCTTACCGTTATTAAAACCAGGACTACTTGAATATGACAATCTGCTACCATGATGCAAATGAAATTTGTACTCGGGCGTGCGAGATTTTTTTCGAGAGGTATGGTCGGCGGATCAACCCAAGAACTATTCTTGGTGCCGTGCAGCGTCACCGCGAGACCGGCAGTTTCCGACCCAGGCCTGATGCAGGCCGACTGCGGTATCCTGTATACGGCTGGAAGAAGATGTGTTGGACTTTTTTTTAAGACACCCGGTGGCCAGCTCTGAAGACGCCGCACGTGTCTTCTTTGTGTCGAAATCATACATTTTAAAAGTGTTGCATAGCGAGGGATTTCATCCCTATCATATTCTGAGGGTTCAGGAGATGCTCCCAACGGACTATGAAGACAGAGTGGAGTTTTCGCAGTGGTTGTGTAGGAACCGAAATAATAACATTTTGTGGACAGATGAGTGCACGTTTTACGTTTACGTGTGAAAAAGTGTGATGGGAAGTATTATTTTATTGTAAATTGTAAACTTATTAATAAATTTGATAAACCAAATTCACGTGTTTGCTCTCCTAGTCGCCTTAAACCCCAAAAATTACACTTAAATTATCATCTTATTAGTTATTAGGCTATCTTAGGTTATTTGTGTGTGTGTGTGTGCGTGTGTGTGTGTGTGTGTGTGTTAATCCACACAAATAAATAAAACTCTGTCTTCCACGCACTTTTGATAAAAAAGAGGAAGACGGCAAATCAATTTAATTTTACTATTATTTGGTGGGTGGAGCTTTATACTATTATTTGGTGGGTGGAGCTTATAGATGAATGAATTGTCTAACATGTATCTACAGTATGATACTAAATGTCATTATTTTATAATATCTTTTTTGTTAGAAAAAAAAAAAAAACTAGCGTATCGATTTTTAAAATTTTATCTCCAACACGTTTATTTAGCCTCCTGGAGCCAGTCCTGAAAATATTTGTAGTTAATTTGAGTCCACCTTATATATAAATAAATAAAAAAACAATAGTTCTTATGTGCGCAGTGTTCTTGACACTGCGCACATAAGAACAATAAAGAATCTTAATTATTTTAATGCTCGAAAATTGTGAACACGATCTAATAATGAATCCCAATGATTTACTGGCTTTATTTGAAATGTAATCAATATGTAATTCATATGTTAGTTTCGAATCGAGCAACACCCCCAAGTCCATTATTTTATCCACACGATCAAGCTCAAGCCCTTTGAGTTTATAATTATATATTATAGGTTCTAATTTTCGTGTAAAGGTTATAGTATGACACTTCAAAACATTTAGATTTAGATGCCGCTAATGTCAAGTTAGAACGCGATTTTCGCGGAGTTTCAATGAAAAGTTATGATGTTTGGCGATAGATGGCGCTAATGTCAAGTTAGAATGCGTTTTACGCAGAGTATCAATGAAAGTAAAATGTTTGTCGATAAATGGTGCTTCTATAAAATTATACCGCATTTTTGTGAATAGGTGAGATGTTACTAAAGTACTCTCGTATAGAAATTAGATATGGTGAAAAAATTCCATGCGAGCAGGACATGAACCCGCGACCAGGTCTTTATACGACCTTGACCTTTTTTTCTTGGTGAGATGTTAGTTGGTAGATGGCGTCTCCAATATAAAAATAAATCGTGCTGTTATGTTTTATATTCAAGACTCAAGTTACCTATAGCTATTTTTAGGAAGTTAATGCATCTAGATCGAGCATTTATTGTTACTCGAGTAGGGTGACTGGCGAGTCGATTGCCACCCAAAATCGCTCCGCTTATGTAAATTGCGCCAAGCCTCAACATGATCACGCGCCGATAGCGTGGACACCGCGCCCATGACAACTGCCGCTGCTGCGCGCGGCCAGTCGCCCGAAATCTCTGTGACGCTCCACACGTATCGCGCGCTCCGCGAATTGCCTACGCTTTCTTTTCGACGATCTTTGTGTGCTAACCAATATTTATTTCTGTGACTCTTGGTGCTGTGCAATTAATATAGTTTCTGTAAATTTGCTAGTGCAATAAATTCTATCATCTTCTATCTTCTTTCACTTCGTGCCATCACCATCTTCATCATCATCTTTTCTTCATCACTGCTGCTTTACTTCTGCTTCGCACCGCTGCTGTTCTTATCCTGCTGCACTCCACTTTGACTGCTGCATTGCTGAAGTATAGTAGTGTATTAATAAATTATTTTTTTAATTAATTTGATTAATTTTATTATTTGCTATCAAAGTAATTAATTGTTAAATTTAGTCAAAACGGAAGATATGTTGTCGCAACTATTGTATTAGGAGAATATCCTGTAATGATAGTCTGTAAGAGTTGAAAATAAAATAAATTTTAATCTGATTAAATTAATCATGATTATAGTAATCATAATTAAAAAAGTAATCTTAATCATGATTATTAACCTAATACAGCCATCAATGCCATAATTCTACGTAAAAGAAATGATGATAAATAAAGACACAGATTTCTTAAAATATTTTTATTAATCATTCAAAGAATAAAAAAATAATTTCTAATGTTCAAATACACGGAATTCTAGTTTTGAAGAGTATTTTCAATCAACTAACCTCCGATCTTTACATTTCTTGTTTGTTCAAACTCTTTTTTCAAACAAGTTGTCAGATAATCTGTGTGATCTAGGCTTATTAAGCATAGTGGCAAAAGAAAACATTCTTTCTACCGAGCCAGAGGACGGTATTGGTGTATTATACTTAACTAGCTGTTGCCCGCGGCTTCGCCCGCGTGACTTTGGCTTAGATGAAAAGTCTTTTGTGTTCCAAACTGTTTCGTTTCCTGTGTTCCAATCTTCGATTTTTATACGTCTACAGAATATGCTCATCAGATTAACCAAGTTTTGCTAAGCCTCCATTTCCGTATATGTTATAGTGTAGCTGGTCTCTTGAAGTTATTCATCAGATGTTCCAGACCTTCAATTGTTATATGTCAGTAGAAAATGCTCATCAGGTTGAACGATTTTTGCTAAGGCGCCATTTCCATATATGTTATAGTGTAGCTGGTCTCTTGGAGCTTTTCATCAGATGTTCCAGATCTTCAATTTTTATACGTCAGCAGAAAATGCTCATCAGGTGGAACGACTTTTGTTAAGGAACCTTTTCCCTATTTCTTATAGTTTAGCTGTTCTGTTATGGTTCTTCATCAGGTGTTCCAGTTTTCAAAATGAATTATAGCCTATATGTTGCCCAGGCTTAATAGCTATACAACAAAAAAGTTTCATTAAAATCCGTCCAGTAGTTTTTGCGTGAAACGCGTACATACATACAGACAGACAGACAGACAAGCAAACAATTTTTTGCTTTCTATTGTTCTTTTTAAGTGTCCCTCTATCCATTTCAGTCAAAAATACTAAATGTACAGTCAAAATATTTTTACTGTTTTATTATATGTATAGATAAACACTTTGCCTATCACAGGATAACTTAGTAGAAGGTCTCGTTCTTGGCTTCCCTCGGAAAAAAAAATTGAAATTATCATATCTGTTCTCTTTTTAGCATTAACTAATTCCGTTTCACTTCCAAAGTTGGAATTGAAATCAAAACAGTCGTCTTCTTGGTGGTGTGTGTTATCGGCTTCATTGTTAACTGTTAAAAGCTCTGGGATTTCTGATATTTCCTTCCGTACGACTGATTTAAAAATGTTTATACACTTCGTTTGATTAACGGCAGTTAGACATACTAGCCACTTTTTTTTAAATCTTGGGTAACACAGAGCTGCAACGGCTGCATATTTACTGGTTTCACTGGAAAGAGTGTAAAACTCTTCAAATCTTTTCTCTACGCTTTGCAGATATTTTGCAGCAAGTGGTTCACAGAATTTTAGATTTGGAGCCATCGTGATCTTCTGTAATTTATTTATTTATTTTTAGTTCATGCAAACAAGGTAATAATATTCCTTTAAATGAGTCATCGCCCTGCAATATGTCCAAAGCGGTTCCAACTGGAGCTAGTTCTGAATATATTGAAATTCAGTCTCGTAATGGAGAACGTCATGTATCACCTCAGCTGATTTTGGACGAGCAGCAGCACTCCATAAATCGTTACATTTTTCCATTACTGTGGAATGCATTTTTTCAAGACATGTTGATTTGTCAGTCAACGAGGCTTGAACGTCCTTACTAGCGATCAGATTTAAAGTGTGCGCATTACACCTGAAGTGAAATCGTTCGGAGGAACAATCGTTCACGCAGCCGCTCAAAACCCAGACAGCCACTGCCGGACCACCCACACTGTTTTTATCACTACACCTACGGGTCAAAGGCGAACAAGTGTAGGCAGCCTTGCAAATTCGAGTCGGGAAACGTACAGAGCGGTCGGAAGTAGCGGCCAGCGACTGCCCCCAACAACAGGCCGTCTTTTTGTAACCGACCGTGCTACGAAGATGCAATTCCTGGTGGATACTGGTTCCGACTTGAGTGTTTTCCCACGGTCTGCAGTCAAGACGCCCTGCACTCCAGTCCAAATGTGATCTTATCGCGGCGAATGGCAGTATTATTCATACCTACACAGCTGCATCTCAATCTTGGTCTCAGGCGTGTCTTCACTTGAAACTTCACCATAGCTGACGTGACGAGACCCATTATTGGCGTGGACCTTCTCTGCCATTACAATCTGGTGGTCGACTGTAGGAACCAGCGGTTGATTGACGGTACTATGACGTTTCACGTTGCAATTTCGGAGATGGCAGGTAGTGACGACATTGCTTCTGTTAAAGCCGTCTCGGGTGAATCCGAATTTCACCACATCCTAAGGGAATTCCCGAAGATAACACGGCCAGCTGGAGTGCATTATCCTCCTAAGCACAACACGCTGCACTTCATACGGACTATATCAGGACCTCCAGTGTCATGTAAGCCTCGACGTCTTGATCCAGCTCGATTACAAGTTGCCAAGAAGGAGTTTGAAGACATGCTCAGCAGTGGCATCGTTCGTCGTTCCGAGAGCCCTTGGTCTTCAGCGCTGCACATGGTTCGCAAGAAGGATGATGGATGGAGACCGTGTAGGGACTATCGAGCTCTGGTACGTTCGCACCATACCCGACCGGTACCCCATACGTCATATCCACGACTTCTCCCACCAACTTTCTGGCTGTACCATCAGATCGCCGTAAACCCTGCTGATATCCCGAAGACGGCGATCACAACCCCTTTTGGTCTCTTTGAATTCCCTTTCATGACCTTTGGTCTGCAGAATGCTGCTCAGACATTCCAGCGATTCTTGGATGAAGTCATTTAAGGCCTTGACTTCTGTTATGGCTACGTGGACGACATTTTAATATTCTCCTCCTCCGCTGAGCAGCACCGCACCTACCCCGTCTATTGTTCGAACGACTGAAGCAGTACGGCATCTTGGTCAACACTTCTAAATGCCATCTTGGACAGGAAGAGGTCACTTTCCTGGGATACTCTGTCTCAGCTGCTGGCACGAAACCCCTCGCGAGCAAAGTCCAAGCCATTCAGGAGTATAACGTACCTAAGACTATGAAAGAGCTTCGACGATTTTTGGGCATGCTGAACTTTTACCGTCGCTTCGTTCGCAACGCTGCTCAACTTCAAGCACCACTGCATGCAATCTTGTCAGGTCCGAAGGTGAAAGGTTCGCACCCAGTCAACATGACGCCGGAACTTCTCAAAGCTTTTGAGGACTGTAAAGTTTCCCTATTAAATGCCACCTTAAAATAAAATGAAAAAAAAACAAATAATAAATTGCTTTAAAAAAAACTTTTTTTATCCTGTTATTAACATTTTTTTATCTTTTTTTTTCAGAAACCCCACAGGAAATACATCAGAAGACGGTACAGCATTAGTCCTGCTATGCACGGTATTGTTCCAAGAGCGAGCGGGCACAGCCTTGACATGCAAGATAAACAATTCTTGGGAAACTAAGATTATGGATACCATACGAGGAGTGGACGGCTGGACTAGATACAGGGTTGCCAGAGCTGCTTTGAGGTAAATATTTTATACCAGCTTTCGCCCGCGAACAGTGCTTTTTCCCAGGATGAAAGGTACCCTATGTCCTTCTCGGTACTTCTAACTATCTGTATGAGATTTCGGGAAGATTGGTTCAGTAGATGAAGCGTGGAGAAGTAACAAATAAACAAACTCACTTTCGCATTTATAATATTAGTTAGGATTATTTTTATAGCACTCTATTTCACTTAATACTGATAGCATTTGAAATGATATTAGCCGCTGCCTGCAGCATAAAATACATCTCGTGTTTTTCATACATTTTATTCATACAATCTTTTTACCCCATTGCAGGCCCTGGTGGTGGAGAGTGATTTTGGAAAAATAAAAGTAGCCCATGTTTGACCTCAGGACTTCAACTGTATAGTTGAAGAAGATTTTGATGAAATTTGGTAAGCATATGCATACCGAATTTCATCAAAATCGGTCAGTGGTTTCGCCGTGAAAGCTTTATAGACAAATATCATATTTATAATATGTGTTGAAAAACGAATCAGCTCCACCTAGTGGTGTACGTATAGATGTGTCTCCTACGTGTAAAACCTGGATGGATTTTTATGAATCAAGGTGGTTTAAAAATGTAAAAATATTTATTGTTTTATAGATACGGGCACCACAGTCTAGCGGCAGACATATTGAAACGCTTGGCAGACGAGGCGCCGAGTGAGTCCGCGCAACGGTGGTTGTCTGCGCTGCACAGGGCCGCTTCTAATGATGCCTTGCTTATTGAGAAGGGTTAGGGTCTCTTTTCTTATTTTTATTTATCTAATGGCTAATTTCTCTCTTATTTAAACTGATTTTTTTATATTACGAAGTTCTAAAAGCTAGTTAGTAGTAGTAGCAAGCAATATTCTTGAAAAACAGCAATATTATTCTGAACCTTTGCGGCGAACATCTTGAATTCTTTGGCAGATAGAGAAATATTTTTTGTTACATCATGCAGTAAAAAAAAATTCAGAACAGTCGGAGATTTTTATCATTATTAGTTGTTTTACCATTTTTTATTGAGCGAGCGAGAATCTCCATTTCAAGACTGGTCAATTGAGGTCGTATTTCTGACTGAACGGGTCCTTATGAGACTTGGCACTTGTGTTTTTTGATTTATTTGTAAGTTCGCTAAGTCTACCGTTCACAGAAACACTAGTTGTACTTTACAATTTTTAGTTATTTAAAATTTTATTGCACAAAATTACAAATGGTGGGCCTAACGCCATATGGTAATTCTCTACCAGTACTACCAGTCAACCATTAGACCAAACAGTCTTCTTCTTCCTTGCTTTAGTCCCAATTTATTTGGGGTCAGCTCTCCTAGTAAAATGCATCACGGCACGGTTGTCACTTCATCTGTATTGTCTGCTTTTAAGGCCAGGTCCAACCCCACATTCGAAATAATTGTAATTTTTCATGAAGAAATTTACCTAATTAGAGTTAATTTACGAAGTGGAAAAATAATACAGGATATAGATTATGATCTCTATTAAGGTTTCAATCGTGTACTTTTTAATACAAATACATATTTTCGGCTTAATCTATACATATAATAAAACAGTAAAAATATTTTGTCTGTACATTTAGTATTTTTGACTGAAATGGATAGAGGGACACTTAAAAAGAATAATAGAAAGCAAAAAAACATTTTTTGGAATTTCTTGTCTGTCTGTCTGTCTGT
Source organism: Ephestia elutella (assembly GCA_018467065.1). NCBI lineage: Eukaryota > Metazoa > Arthropoda > Insecta > Lepidoptera > Pyralidae > Ephestia > Ephestia elutella. The sequence continues at coordinate 1,988,407 of CM031586.1, read as the reverse complement.
CTGTCTGTCTGTCTGTCTGTCTGTATGTATGTACGCGTTTCACGCAAAAACTACTGGACGGATTTGAATGAAACTTTTTTTGTTGTATAGCTATTAAGCCTGGGCAACATATAGGCTATAATTGATTTTGAAAACTGGAACACCTGATGAAGCATCATAGCAGAACAGTTAAACTATAAGAAATATGGAAATGGTGCCTTAACAAAAGTCGTTCAACCTGATGAGCATTTTCTGATGACGTATAAAAATTGAAGATCTGGAACATCTGATGATGAACTGCAAGAGACCAGCTATACTATAACATATATGGAAATGGCGCCTTATTAAAAGTAATTCAACCTGATGAGCATTTTCTGCTGACGTATAAAAATTGAAGATCTGAAACATCTGATGAAAAGCTCCAAGAGAGATTTTTTATCTAAGCGAAACTCACGCGGGCGAAGCCGCGGGCGACAGCTAGTTAATTCATAAAGGCACCGAAAATTTAGAAAATATTTCAGCTTTCAAGTCATGAAACTTAAAATTTTCAGCGATAACTAGTTTATCTATAACTATATATATTAAATAGATAATTAGTTTAATTATATGCTATATTAAAGTCTTAATCGAGTACTTTTGTTTTAAAACTAATATTTTTAATGATATTTGAGAAAGAGTTGCTAAATCGGTACAAAATCTGTTCGATCCTGCCAACGAACATTGTGTTGTGCAAAAAACTATCTTGTTGCAACGCGCACACGGCGCGGTTAAGCGCATATGAATTTTGTTTTTTGCAGCTCAGGTTGGACCTGGTCTAAGTTTACCAACCAGTAACCAAACAGAATGTTATTTCAAACATTGCTTATTGCAGGAATCTCAGCCCTAGAAGCTGCGAGCGCGGGCTGGGAGATCTCGAGCGGGTGGGGGGGCGCGGGCGCGGGGGCGGGGGCGGGGTGCGCGGCCGGCTGCCAGGGCTGTGCCGGCTGCGCGCCGCTGCCCGCCGCCGCTATGAGCGCCAGGGCTAAGGCGTTGGCAGCCCTGGCGAGGACTGCCCACGCGGCCAGGGCGTTGTGTACGCAACCGCCGCCGGCCATCGCACATTCTCACGCGCAAGTGAGTCAATTTCAATTATTATTATTTTTTCTTAGTGGCCAGCGTTGTGCTCTGTTTCTTCCAGGCAAGTTTAGATTTGAAGGTTATGCGTGTTCTTTTTCTTTTTTAGTGTTAGTGTCCAGTAGTATAGTCATTGTGCTCTCGAAGGATGTCATAACTGTGGGGTACGCCCCCCTTCCCGCCACTTAAAATGTTGACTATGAAAAACGTCGTGTGCATTTTTGCATCATTACAAACTTACGCTCTCGCCTTCCGTTCTTGTGTCGTATTGAGTAACACACTAGTATCATAATGATGTGAGTCCCAGCGCGGTGCAGCTGGCGGCGCAGCGCTACAGCCACATGGCACCGCCTGCCTCGCAGACACTAGTGTCGTAATGTCTGTCTGTGTATGTGTCAGGCGGCGCGCGACCCGGCCGCGAAGGCGGGCGCGTGCGCGGTGTCGCTGCGGCGCGCGGCGCGCGCGGTGCAGCTGGCGGCGCAGCGCTACAGCCACATGGCACCGCCTGCCTCGCAGACACTAGTGTCGTAATGTCTGTCTGTGTATGTGTCAGGCGGCGCGCGACCCGGCCGCGAAGGCGGGCGCGTGCGCGGTGTCGCTGCGGCGCGCGGCGCGCGCGGTGCAGCTGGCGGCGCAGCGCTACAGCCACATGGCACCGCCTGCCTCGCAGACACTAGTGTCGTAATGTCTGTCTGTGTATGTGTCAGGCGGCGCGCGACCCGGCCGCGAAGGCGGGCGCGTGCGCGGTGTCGCTGCGGCGCGCGGCGCGCGCGGTGCAGCTGGCGGCGCAGCGCTACAGCCACATGGCACCGCCTGCCTCGCAGACACTAGTGTCGTAATGTCTGTCTGTGTATGTGTCAGGCGGCGCGCGACCCGGCCGCGAAGGCGGGCGCGTGCGCGGTGTCGCTGCGGCGCGCGGCGCGCGGTGCAGCTGGCGGCGCAGCGCGCTACAGCCACATGGCACCGCCTGCCTCGCAGACACTAGTGTCGTAATGTCTGTCTGTGTATGTGTCAGGCGGCGCGCGACCCGGCCGCGAAGGCGGGCGCGTGCGCAGTGTCGCTGCGGCGCGGCGCGCGCAGTGCAGCTGGCGGCGCAGCGCTACAGCCACATGGCACCGCCTGCCTCGCAGACACTGGTGTCGTAATGTCTGTCTGTGTATGTGTCAGGCGGCGCGCGACCCGGCCGCGAAGGCGGGCGCGTGCGCGGTGTCGCTGCGGCGCGCGGCGCGCGCGGTGCAGCTGGCGGCGCAGCGCTACAGCCACATGGCACCGCCTGCCTCGCAGACACTGGTGTCGTAATGTCTGTCTGTGTATGTGTCAGGCGGCGCGCGACCCGGCCGCGAAGGCGGGCGCGTGCGCGGTGTCGCTGCGGCGCGCGGCGCGCGCGGTGCAGCTGGCGGCGCAGCGCTACAGCCACATGGCACCGCCTGCCTCGCAGACACTAGTGTCGTAATGTCTGTCTGTGTATGTGTCAGGCGGCGCGCGACCCGGCCGCGAAGGCGGGCGCGTGCGCGGTGTCGCTGCGGCGCGCGGCGCGCGCGGTGCAGCTGGCGGCGCAGCGCTACAGCCACATGGCACCGCCTGCCTCGCAGACACTGGTGTCGTAATGTCTGTCTGTGTATGTGTCAGGCGGCGCGCGACCCGGCCGCGAAGGCGGGCGCGTGCGCGGTGTCGCTGCGGCGCGCGGCGCGACACTGGTGTCGTAATGTCTGTCTGTGTATGTGTCAGGCGGCGCGCGACCCGGCCGCGAAGGCGGGCGCGTGCGCGGTGTCGCTGCGGCGCGCGGCGCGCGCGGTGCAGCTGGCGGCGCAGCGCTACAGCCACATCGCACGCACAGCCTTCCACGCGGACACGCCTACGCTGCGGCAGCTACACATGTATCCTTTCAACTTACTATATTTATCATTTTCGTATTCACTCCCAAAAACCTAGAAAACAATACCCATATTGTTAAATGAAATAAAAATTGTTCGCCATTTTGTTTTCAAAAATAAATCCGAATAAATTCGACGACCTCCGTGTCTCAACGGTCATCACGGCGGCCTGCCACTCTTGAGGTCCCTGGTTCGATCCCCTGTGGGGTCAAGATGGAAAATGATCTTTTTCAAATTGACCTGGGTCTTAGATGTTTACCTATATTGTTATAAAATCGTTTATTAACATCCACAAGATGACATGACACAAGTCTCGAACTTACTTTGGGGCTAACTCAGTCTGTGTGATTTGTCCGTATATATTTATTTACTATATTTATCATTTTAGTATTCAGCACTCCCAAAAACCTAGAAAACAATACCAATATATTGTTAAATGAAATAAGAATTGTCCGCCATTTTGGTTTAAAAAATATCATTTTGTTAATCATCCCTCACAACGCATTGTGGTCTTTCTGTGATTGCTACAACGCGTTGAGACCGTTTTGTAACCACAACGCGTTGCATATATTTTAAGCAAAAACTTTTGATTTTTTATTTTTCAATTCTATACGGTTTCCTTACAAAACACAGCGCTCAGCACACATTTGCACAACTGGCACAATTCCTCGACCGTATCACTTCAAACCAGCAAGAACGACCTTCGGAACTGCTCAAGGAGATCAAACCAGCGTCTCTGGAAGAGAAGATCGCTTTGGCAGCCAGCAACAAGTTGACCAGCATATCCGCCAACTTGTTTGACAATCCGACAACTAATCCGGGGATTACGCATAGGGTGAGTATAAATGTTGTTTTTTTTATTTCGTCCACAAAACTGACGTGACACCGTAACACACTTAAAATAACATAAAAATAAACATGTAAAATGTCAAATCTTTTCGATGTGAACACAATATGCAAACAAAAATATACACTTCTGCACTCTGAAAAATTTAGAGAGAGAGAGAGATACTCAAGGCGACAGCGGGGAGCGGGTGGTGTAGCGGGGAAGGGCATGCCCTCCCCGCCAACGTCTGTACCCCGCACGAAGTAGCCGGACTATAGTACATTATTGATTGATAGAATTATTGTGTTTAGTTCAGACTAAGCAGAACATTTTTACAGCATTTTTACTTTTTTTTTTAATAGAATAGTATTTAAACGAGCATGCGGGTTGCCTGTTGGTAAGCAATCACCGCAGTCCATAGACACCAACGACCCTAAAAAGGTTCAAATTCAAATTCAAAAATTCTTTATTCTTTAAACTTAATGCATAATACATAGGTTGCAGGGGCTCACCAATTAAGTTTTATAAAACCTGTGTCTGGTGAGTCCCGCTCTTTCGTAACATGACATATCATAGTAAAGAATAAAAAGTAAATAAATGCATAACAAAAGTACAAGTAATTTAGAAAGTTTTAATCTTAATGATGTAGTGTATGTGAAGTGTAATTAATGTCTAGCAAGTATCAGATATTGTGTATGTATTTACTTATTTATTATATTTATTTATTTATTTTAATGGAATAAGTAGTGCTTCTGTTTCGTCGTAAGTTAGCTTCTGTAACCAGGACGATAATTCTCGTTTACAGTCACGATAGGTTTTAGAATATATTTTTAATTTATTGTTTAAAATCCTATAAAGATATTCCGATAAGTTTATACTTTGTTAAGATGCAAATGTAGTTTTAAAAACTTTAAGATCTACAACGTTCATTCTTCTCTTTGTTAGAATACTTTTGTCAAAGTTGAGTGTTTTATGTCTCCTAAGAATTAAGTGTTGGATATATAATTGTCTGACAGTAAGAACACCTATTTCTGCATATAGCTTTTGAGTAGGGTATCGATATGGCTTAAAGTGCATAGTCTTTAACAGGGACCTCTGGGCTCGTTCAAGTTCTATGAGTTTCGATTTTGCCACGCAGCCCCAAATTGGAATGCAATAAATTAGGATTGATTGAATAAGAGATATATAAATAGTATGAAGAAGTTTAGAGTTTGCTACATGTCTAAGCTTTTTAAAAATATAAGAAAGTTTTCTTATCCTAGATGCAACCATATCGACGTGGGAATACCAATTCAAGTTTTGGTCTATGACAACCCCCAAGTACTTAGTAGATGTCACCTTTGCGACAACAGAGCAACTACAATTCTCAAGGGAACCCTGGCACGTGTGAATTTTCAAAGATAAATCTCGAGGAGGTTGAGTGTTGTTTCTAATAGAAAATGCAATAAGATTAGTTTTGTTGTGATTGAGTGTAAGCAAATTACATCTTAACCAATTTTGTGCAACTTTAAGTCCTCGCTCCGCTAGATCGTACACGTTCTTCCAAGAGTTGCCCGAGAAAACAATAGCCGTGTCATCCGCATAACAGAATACCTGACCTCCCTCAATATTTAAATCACATAAACTTAGAGCGTTAGAGCTCTATATAATAATAAAAGTAATCTTCAGGGTCGTTGTAATAAATTTATTGGTAAACATAAGACCCGATAAGGGTCTATGTTGATTTATATAATATTAAATATATTTAAGATATATTATTTATCTTTATAATATTAGACGATAAATGATTTACATAAACTGAGTCAAGAATGATATCAAAATGTAGAATCGAATGTGTATGAATACAATTTAAAATTTATGACAGGTGAAATAAGTATGTATGTGCCAGCGCACGCATAAATGGATCAAAGAGGATGAACGCGTCGCCGCGTTACAAACTATTAATGTATATTAGGAAAAGGGTCGGGCCAAGCACGCTACCCTGAGGGACACCATAAGTTATAGATGTATCTCCACTAGTAAAGTCTCCCACCTTAACTCTTTGCCTACGCTCATTTAAGTAGTCCGACAAGAGCTTCAACGGAATGCCTCGAATTCCAATCTTTTCGAGCTTTTGCACAAGGGCTGAAACAGAGACCGTGTCAAAAGCATTTTTTAAATCAAGGAAAAGAGACAGGCACTTTTTACCAGAGTCGATTTGTGACACTACTAAGTTCGTTAGATCAGCAACTGCATCTTCGGTGCTTCTGCCAGACCTAAAACCATACTGACGTGGTGATAATAATTCAAATCTATTTAAAAACTTTATTAGTCTAGAATTAATCAATTTCTCCAATATTTTGGAGATAACAGTAAGCACCGAGATAGGCCTATAGTTTGCAATATCGTCTCTGTTCCCACTCTTGTGCACTGGATGAATAATAGAACATTTTAAAGCATTTGGAAAAATACCGAGTTTGAAGCACTGGTTAAACAAATGAGTAAGGATAGGCGTTAAGATACCACTACAAGATTTAAGGAATTTAGTACTAATGTTGTCCCAGCCAGGGGCACTTGTTGTTTTCAATCCCATCAGCACCTCATAAACCTCCTGGCAGTCCGTGTCAAGGAGTACGAACGTATGAGGTTGATGCTCTGCTCTAGGGTCACTAGTGTTCCCACTATTTGTAGAATTGATTTTCTCAGCAAGTTTGCTACCAACATTTGCAAAGTGGTTATTTATGTATTCAACAGACTCAGATGGAGTCAAAGATAAATTTAGTAGTTCTGTATTATTAGATTTAACTTTATTTAAATTAGTAAATGTTTTAATTGTATTCCATAAGGTTTTTGGATTTTTAGAGGCAATATTAAGTTGATTTCTTTCATAAGAACGCTTCAGTTTTTTTAGGAGATTATTAAGAAAATTGCGGTATCTACGGTAAGTAACTTTTAAAATTTCATTATGTGGTTCGTTTCTAGTTTTTTGTTGTAACTTGTTTCTATTTCTAATACATTTAATTAAACCTTGTGTGATCCATGGCTTTACGTTTCTTTTACTTTTAGGAACAATTACTGTTTTGGTGTTATCAATTATAGATTCTGAGATATATTGTATAAGTTGATCTGTTATATCATTGGGGTCAGAGAGTAAAAGAAGTGAATTTAAATTTTTGTTTTCTAGTGATGATATTGCGTTAGGGAAATCAGTTATATTATTAAATTTAGTTTTTTTAAAATAGTTACTAGCAGTATATATACCATATTGTGATCTGTGATAGTAGAGTCTAATACGTATACACTAACGCTTTTAATTTCAGTTTTTAATATTACATGATCCAAACAATTATTGTATCGTGTTGGGAAGTTATGTCCAGGCAAAAGACCATACACTGAAAGCATATTTAAGTATTTAGACCTATTAGCAATAGTTTCTGCTTGATCATTCGGATAACTAATCAAATTAATATTAATGTCCCCGGTAATAATTATATTTTTGAAATCACTTATTTGATCAAGATAATTACCAAGGGAATTAACAAAAGGTTCTGCATTTTTAAAAGATGGCGATCTATATATTCCTAATATTATACAGTCGTCAAAAGTAATCTGTAGACATGAAGCATCAGATATATTTATTTCTTTTACTGTTGAGATTAACTCCTTTCTAATATAAGTTACAACACCATCATTTTGGTTTATGTATTTAGTAGAGTGATATGAAATATAACCGTCAAGCTGTGGTATAGGCTTGTCAATATTCAGTCTACATTCCGTTAAGATCAAAATATCCGCAGTTCTCTTGATTGTTGAAAGTACAGCTTGTAGGTCATCCATATTTGAGTAAACACTACGGATATTCTGAGCGATAATGGAACACTCGACTTGTCTGTTTTTATTATGATTATTTAACTTATCTGTTGAACAAATCGTAGAAAAAGCTACTTCAGTTTTGTCTAATTCTTTCGTAATAAAACGTGTATTATCCATTTTCAAATAATGACATACTACGGGACATTATCATGTAGGCATAACAAGAAATGACATTACAAGAAATATGTTTGATCGTAAAAATATGACTTATGTGTGATGTGTGAGTTAAGTGTGTGAGGTATTTTTGCAGTGATAATATAAGATAATAAGAGAATAACAATACACATAGAACGTTAGATTTAAAGTAAGCAGTTACAGAATCCAATAAGTACTTATAAACATTACAAGTAACAAGAATCGATAACCACACTACCATTAAAAGAATATTTATCCATGTTCGGGAAGGCAAAGCTAGTCATGGTTCAAGATTAGAGAGCGCCTGAAGCTGAGCTTCACTAACTACCAGAGCCGGCTTTAGCACTACCAGCGCCCTGGGCGAGATTTCTATGGCGCCCCCAAGTACTATTCAAACCCATACGAAAAAAGGCAAAGGGTAAAAATATATTATAAAATTTCGTGCCTCAGACGACTATCGAGCACATTGAGAGTTTTAAGTTTTTTTTAATATATTGTATTTAAGATTTATAAGAATGAAGTATCTTTAACACAAGTTTTTATTAATTAGCACTGGACTAACGAGAGCTAAAAGGTGCAAAAAGAATTATTCGAGAAAGTCAAAAACGAAAAAAGTGCGAAATCGTGAAAAAAACAATTTTTTCCGAATTTTTGATTTTGGCGTTCGATATTTTTAAGGGTTTTCCCTGTAGCCTAACCTTTTTGAAAAGAGTCAAAGTGTCAGAACTTCGATACGCGTGTGGAAAATTTCACAGGCGTAATGTAGAGGATATAAACTCCTCTAGAGGTCGCATTTCACAACCGATTCCCGCGAAATTTTGAGAGCAGGTTCAATAAACATATAAAAATCGATAGTCGAGGATTTTTTTTAATTATTTTTGTAAATGGCGGAGTTGGCACAAATGGCCTAAACGTAAGCGCTTTTGGATTTCTCTTACGACCAATTTGTGCCAACTCAAAATAATCGTAACTAATATTATAAATGCAAAAGTGAATTGGTTGGTTTGTTTGTTGCCTCTTCACGCTTTATCTACTGAACCAATCATCCATCTTTCGCATACACATAGTTGCAAGTACTGAGAACTCCCATAGGGTACTTATCATCCCGGGAAAAAGCACGCGAGCAAACCGCGGGCAAAAGCTAGCATGTAATAAATAAAGAGGCGCCTGCGGCGGCTCTTTATGACGACCCTTTGAGGCGCCTCTTTGGGACGACCCTTTGAGGCGCCTCTCCTTCTTCTCGCCCCTCACCGACAACAAGGGGGCGCCTGCGGCGCCCCTCACTGGACGCCTGTGCGCCGGGGCGCCTGTGGCGCCCCTTGACGTACGGCGCCCTGGGCCGTCGCCCAAACGCGCCCCCCCCTAAAGCCGCTACTGCTAACTACTGTGATGATCGGCGACGTGTCATCCTTCCTTAGATATACTTTACCGAAGGCCGTCCAACAGTATTTGAATAGTTTCCTTCTTATTAAATCCCTGGCCAAAAAGTAAAGTCGCGCGGCTTTAGCAGTAAGTTGTTCCGAGACGAATATAGGCGAGTCTCCGTTTGTCTTGAATCCAAGGTGTTTTAAACTCAGCTTAGAAGATTTATTTCTATAGTTGAATGTCCTACAAGACTTCAAAAGATCAGTTTTAGTTAGCACAGAAGTCAGTTCCAGTACTACAGTTTTGTTGTCATTATTCTTATTCTTCTTAACACGATATATGTCTTTAATGTCCGTCTTGGTAATCTGCTGGCAGCTAACACTTTCCGACAATGATGTTACCATAGAGACTAGATCTTCCTTGGTCTCATTTTGCTTGCTGGGGATGTTGCGAATTTCTATAGAGGTTTTACGATTAATCCTTTGCACGTCCTCAAGTTGGGACTCTAGGAGAGATATATATTGCAAGTCCTTTTTCCTTTGGATCTCCAAAGACTCCAGTTTTTTCTGCAGATCTTCATTTTGAGTAGTAACAAAAGAAACACTACTTTCAATATTTACAATAGATAATCGCATTTCATTAATGGTATGATTTAGGGAGCTGGAACTCTTCTCCATCTTGTCAGATAAAGTAAGCATCATGTTTCTCATTTCTTCCTGAAATCTTTCAAAATCGGTGGGGCATTGGTCACTATTTCTCTTTCTCTTTGTACGGGATCCAAAATAGTTCGGTGGAGTTGTATCCACTTGTGAGGTTATATTTAAGTTTGTATCAGAGAAAGATTTATTAAAAGAGTCCATAATTAGCAATGTAAACAAATATTATTTACAATGTGAATATTGTACTACGCTGACAGAGTAACACCACTATTGATAGAACGGTGTATTTAATATTATTTACGTAAGATAGCACTCCTTGCGTCTGTCAAATATCGTGAATGTCAAGATGACGGGACCCCGCACGGTTTTACGAATATCATTGGACTAGGATTTAGTACAATATTAGTACCATTTTATACTAACATAGTTTAATTCTACCCTCGTAAGTTTTAAAAATATTTTACAAAGAAAGTGGTCCCGCCATTTTGATATCAAAATGACGGGACCACTACTCAATATTAAAAACAAATGGCAAGATCGTAAACCGAACTTGCCAACTTTTAATACGAAATAATACGACTTCGTTTCAAATTATCCCTATATTTTTAAAGATATGATTCCAATTTTATAAATTATTATTACTTTTGTAGGGTAATGTAAATCACGTGCGTCATACGAACGTCTGACTCATGTAATTTTAGGTATAAAATGCAGTACATTTTAAAATAAATAGATTCTTTTTACCAACGCATAACGAGTATCATTCTACGTCACCCAACACGCACTCGTAACTAACCAACAGTTACATTGGTGACCCCGACGTGATTTAAGAATCCAGAAAATTGTACGTAGTGACTGTACAATTTCGGGCGGCCTCCCACAAGCGGGTCCCACCGTCCGGAATTTCAAGAGGCAGATATCACTACTTACGGCTTGGGGAAGCTGAGGAACATGCCATTTTCCGAACCACGAGAAGATCTCAACAGGGCACCGCCTACACCAGTTGCGAGACCTCCAATTTACAGTCCGCAACCCCCGGTTTCGGAGTCCTACCAGTCTTCATCACATAGCACCATCGAAGCTATGTCCTTAACAACCAAGGTTCCCGATTTTTGGACAGCGCACCCGCGACTTTGGTTTGCGCAATTTGAGTCCGTTATGCGACCGTTATGAAGAAAGGCGATGAAGACAAATTTCATTTTGTTATCGCCAAACTCGGTCTAGAGGCATTGCAGCAAGTGAGCGACCTCTTAACTGACCCCCCTGCTGAAAATAAGTACAATGCGTTGAAGAGCAGATTAATCGGCGTTTTTGAAGAGTCGGAGGCCAGACAATTCCAAAAATTAGTCAGACGTTCGTATGACGCACGTGATTTACATTACCCTACACTTTTTTAAAAAAGCTCCTGAAGAAAATGTGAAACTATATCCCAAGCACAAAAATATTGCTATTAAAATTTGTTCAGGCTCCAAATTCGTGGACCACCGGCCACCTAAATTTTGAAATAGTTTATCCTGTTTACAAAGACATTTGAATTAAATACAGTTATGTTTGTTCTACTGACACACTCAGTTTTACAATAAACACAATTTAAGTTATCTTGGATGACCCTACATTATGAATATTTTAATTAGAACTGCAGTGGGTATGTAAAAAAAAATCTGACAAATACTAAGTTGCATTTTATCATTATCAGGAAGTGTGCGCAATATTTGTTTTCTTTACATAGTGTCGTTGTTATGTTAAATATTTACCTTAGCTACATATTAATAATAAATTAGTGTGTGTTACAAAATAATGAAGAGAGGAAGAAAACCCGTGGTTCCACTAGAACAACAAAAAACTGTTTTTCTAAAATACAAAGATGTGTTTAAAAATCATCAATATCCTTCTAGCAGTGATAAAATTTTTCGAAAAAAGAAAATGTGGATTTCTGCCTCTTGACCTAAATATTATACAAAAAAAAAGGTATACATGCTCTCAACGAGTCAGCTGAGATAATGATAGTAGATAATTATATCAACTTGCATGCAATGTAATAGTGTTCAAACGACTACCTATGCCTTATCAAATTTACAATTTTTTGAACTATGTGATAATGAAAAAGTAAATATGATAAACGAAATTCCAAGAACAATTAAGTTAAGCAACAAATATTATCATTTAATATCAGTAATTGAATTCATACCGCCAATTTCAGAACAAGGCATAGGACATTATAGGTCTAACTGTATCAGATTTCCAGGAAAGTGGGAATGTTACGATGACTTAAAAAGTAGAATCGCTAAAAGTCAAACTTTTTTAATTCCACACTGTATTATGTACGCTGAGAAATGATTGTTTTCACAATAATTATAGTTTTGTTTGTAACTATTTAGAAATTGTAATAAAAGCTTACTTTTATTATTATGTAAGTACATTTTATTATGCTCAAAATATCCTTTTAGTAAAATAGCCTACTATTACATGTGTTATTTATTGAACACAGAAAACATATTACTATTTAAAAATCTGGTATCTACGGCATAATGAAGTATCCCATCCCTTAACTTTGTAACAATCACATAATTATATACAAACTCATTGTCCATTAGTAAGATCTAGTTCATCGATTTCCCTGAAATTAGAAGATTTTATTTACATTTTAGTCAAATAAGTTTTTGTTGTTTTAAATACAAAACCAAATCACTTATTCATTTTAAGAGCAATACATAGACACCTTTTCAATTTTTGATAATAATAAACTAAAACAATGTAACACTGAATAACCCTCCCAAAACTGTCAAACAAACCCCTAAACAAATTTTAATAGCAATATTTTTGTGCTTGGGATATAGTTTCACATTTTCTTCAGGAGCTTTTTTAAAAAAGTAATAATAATTTATAAAATTGGAATCATATCTTTAAAAATATAGGGATAATTTGAAACGAAGTCGTATTATTTCGTACTAAAAGTTGGCAAGTTCGGTTTACGATCCTGCCATTTGTTTTTAATATTGAGCAGTGGTCCCGTCATTTTGATATCAAAATGGCGGGACCACTTTCTTTGTAGAATATTTTGAAATCCTACGAGGGTAGAATTAAACTATGTTAGTATAAAATGGTACTAATATTGTACTAAATCCTAGTCCAATAATATTCGTAAAACCGTGCGGGGTCCCGTCATCTTGACATTCATTTTTTCGACCAAATTACGAATGTAATAAAGTTGTATTAAATTGTTATAAGCCGGTACTTATGAACTCGTAGTCGTAGGCGCTCGCTCGTAGCTTGCTCGTAGTCGTAGCATATTCAAAGTATTATTGAGGTTCAGCCCCCACCTCGTACTGTAGACTCTGTGTAGGCACTCGTAGCGTCGTAGCAACCGCGTCGTAGCTTGATAAGGCGGCAATGCCGCACTGTAGCGTAATCGAGAGAGAAAACAGTTGTCTTTCTTACTCGTGTGGAGCGGAGAGAAGAGTGCGGGACGCTGTATCGAGCTAGCCGGGCGTAAGCGCAGTAGGTAGAATTCTTCAAATGGAATATTTTAAATGAGTTAGACGCAGTATTCGCCGCACGGAATAGTTTAGTTACAGTTGAATTTCGCTTGCACTATTTATAAGAGAATAAGTAAACAACGCGTAGCACGTCTGCTCAGTAACAGATCTCGGACGAAAAAGGTCACTGATGCGTTGCCGACTCTTTGAGAAAGCGATAGGCTCTTTTCTTGAAGGTCCCAATGTCGAATCTATTCGGGAACACCGCTGAGGGAAGCTTATTTCACAGCTTAATGCAGCGCAATAAAAAGCTGCGCGAAAAACGGGCAGTGGTTGAACACCAACCATCAAGGTGGTGGGGGTGGTACTTCTCCTTAAGGCGGGTGATACGGTGGTGGAATACAGCGGCTGGTATAAGGTCGAATAGCTCCTGCGAACACTCCCCGTTGTAAATGCGGTAAAAAACGCAGAGGGACGCAACATTTCTGCGTAAAGCCAAAGAGTCCAAACGATCAGAGATTCTGGAGTCGCCGACAATTCCAGCTCTTCGCTGAATGCGGTTAAATGGGCAGAGTTGATATTTCAATGCTCCAGCCCAGAGATGCGAGCAGTATTCCATATGAGGCCGGACTTGTGACTTATATGCAACCTGTGATGCGGCTGGAAATACCGCTTCGCTCTCCCGCGCACACCAATCTTTATAGAAGCCAATTTAGTTTTACCCTCCAAATGACCACCGAACTGAACCTCGCTCGAAATGTCGACCCCCAGAATTACAATACTTGGCTTCGCATTTAGGTCAGTGCCTTCAAAATGGAGCTCCTTCGCAAAAGGGGCAGAGAAAACACAGACTTGTGTCTTGTTGGGGTTGTATTGGACTAGGTTTAGTCTGCCCCTCTCTGTCATTTTCATTGTATTCTCTCATCCCAGCACGTAGAAGCAGTGCTAGCGGCGGTGAAGGCGTGCAGCGGGGGTGCGGTGTGGTCGCGGGGGGTGGCGGCGGGGCGCGCGGGGGGAGCGCTGTGCCGCGTGTCGCTGACGCCGGCGTGGCGCGCGCCGCCCGCCGACCACGCGGCTGCGTTGCCGATCTCGCATAAGCTCGCTTTGAAGTTGGAAGGCGTTATTCTCCCGGCAACTCCGCTTAGGTAAGTTTTTTTTTTGTTATTACTGGCTGGATAGGTTTTGTTTTTAAAATCGTTTTAAATCGAATTATTTGTGTTTCTGGCTGCATAGGATACTTTTTTTTTATAACATACGCGCCAGCGAGTCAGACAATGGGCGATTATCTGACAGCTCAAATTAAGAAAAAAAATCGATGTAATAAAATCTTAATAGATGGCGTTTTTTGAAAGCCGAGCCGTAATAAGGATTGTACCTATATTGTACGCTTTTCTTTGTCAACCAGATGCAAAAAAATTACCTAATAGTTTGACAGTTGCACAAATCACAATATTGATATTTTTTTATTAATTATGTATTTGTTGACAGCACCTAATAGTTTGACAGTTGCACAAATCACAATATTGATATTTTTTTATTAATTATGTATTTGTTGACAGCACCTAATAGTTTGACAGTTGCACAAATCACAGTATTGATATTTTTTTATTAATTATGTATTTGTTGACAGCAAACGCCAGAAACAACGGGAAGTGAAAGGAGTACAGATCACCGTGACCGCTACACCTCACCCAAGGACCAATGAAAAGGTACCTACATTTCTTAAAAATATATTCCTATATTATAATATTTTGCTGAATATAAAAAACAATAACGCCTAACCTTTCAGACAGTGGAACTCACAAATATCCCGCCGGTCCTGACAGCCGTGCAGACAGTAACTCCCGTGCGCGATTTCTTCTCAGCGCAACAACTCGTTAGCGTGAACACGCCTGGACTATATACGGTGGCAGTGGAGGCAGCGTTTGTTGATGAGAAGGGGAGCTCTGGAATACTGGCCCTAGGACTTCTATTGTTATTAAGGTAAGACTCTTTATGGTGGTAATAGAGTTCAATCTCCCATGGCACTTCTTCTCAGCGCAACAACTCGTTAGCGTGAACACGCCTGGACTATATACGGTGGCAGTGGAGGCCGCGTTTGTTGATGAATGAATGAATGAATGAAATAATATTCATTCAAGTATCCAGGACTCATAATGTTAGTAAACTTATGCTATGTTAGTAGGACTTAGAAAATTGATTGTGGAGGCCACTCCTGCACCATCCCCCGGCTATATGTCAGCAATGGCCTACGTATGCACAGTCCAGCCTGCTTGCGATCATGCGCAAGATGCTGTTGTTGCTCTCTCGCACTCGGCGCACCAGGGATGCACACCTTTTACGCATTATTGTGTTAAAACAATCCACCCGTTGATGTGAAGGGGGAACTGTGGAATACTGGGCCCAGGACTTCTATTGTCATTAAAGTAAGACTATGTGGCGGTAATAGTGGTCAATCTTCCATGGCGCTTCTCAGCTCAGCAGCTTGTGAGCGTGAAAACGCCCTGAACTGTATACGGTGGCAGTGGAGGCCGCGTTTGTTGATGAGAAGGGGGAACTGTGGAATACTGGAAAGCTTAAAAGACATTGTTCATCGCCGGCTTACTGCGGACAGTTCGTTCAATAAATAATAGTATTATCATTCATCATAATTAATGTCAAATAGATTTTCTGAATATATATTGGAGTATGAATATCTATAATTAAAATATACCATTTAGTAAGTATTTTTTGCGTTTCCGATACTCAAATCAAAGATGTCGGCCTTCACGTGTGTTCTGGGATGCCATTATCTACAATAATATTACATTTAAGTAGTATATTTTTATTCTTTGATGAAAGATTGGATTAATTAGGTAATTTTTTAGCATAATATATTAGTTTTATGTATTAAGTACACTCATATCATTTCATATTTATATTTTTAATGAAGAATTATGTATGTATTTTAATTTTTACTTAAATAATTCAATATTGCGTTTTCTTTACCTGGTAACACTCTACTCTTCAGCATAGCTTGATTTTGACGTTGACCGGTTGTCGTCGGTCGACATTGACACTTGGATACTTGTCAACATCTGTCAACGTCAAAATCAAGCCGCGCCCAAGAATCGAGTGTTACCAATATTGAATTATTTAAGTAAAAATTAAAATAATACATAATTCTTCATTCTAAAATAAAAATATGAAGTGATATGAGTGTACTTAATAAATAAAACTAATGTATTTTGGTAAAAAAATACCTAATTAATCCAATCTTTCATCAAAGAATAAACAATATACTACTTAAATGTAATATTATTTTAGATAATGGCATCCCAGAACACACGTAAAAGCCGACATCTTTGATTTGAGTATCGAAACGCAAAAAATACTTACTAAATGGTATATTTTAATTATAGATATTCATACTCCAATATATATTCAGAAAATCTATTTGACATTAATTATGATGAATGATTATACTATTATTTATTGAACGAACTGTCCGCAGTAAGCCAAGCCCCATACACTTTGAACAAAGTCCTTTGGCATGTAACCTACATGCCAAATTTAAGCCTTATATTAATAATATAATATTAATTCCTTAGGGTATTTAGGGGAGCTCAAAGATAGGATTTCCCGAAATTCCGGGATCAAAGTCCCGGGTCCATGGTAGTATATTATAAGTGTTTTTTCCAGGCTCACGAGGATCCGACAGCAAAGATAGTGCAGGCGGCTAGAGGGAGATTTTAGCGGTAACATTTTATCTCGATTTAAGAATACAATGTAATATTACTAGAAATGGTCTGTGGTGAGTGGGGTGTTTGTCCCATAGTAAAATATATTTATGAATCGTAATGTGTATCATGTATTTTTATTGCCATAACTGTTTCCAACAGATTCTAATATCTCGCTAGTGTGGGATATTAGAACTACCGAGCGAATCTGAAAATACTAAGTATGAAAATTTTAATGTGAGTATGTTTGTTACTCCATCACACGGACGGATTCGGTGACTGAGACTTTCTCTGTATACAATAGGGGACCGGACAACTTTTTTTTTATGCTTCTTTGAAATATCTCACACTAATAGAATCATCCGTAAAAGAATCACATTAATAACCAAAGTATTTCCTAAGATATAGCAAAAAACAATTCACATTTTTAAGCGATGTTTCTTCTTCTAAAGGTGCCTCTCCAACTAGTGAAGGTTAGCGATTAACATGCTCAAGTCCTTCTTGTCCTTAGCTCTGCGGAACAGCTCAGCAGCATTCGCTATATACGATACCAAAACCCTCCTAACTTAACGTGCATTTATATGACGTCACGACTTTCCCAAAAAGTTTGAACTCTAATAAATTAGCTCAGGAGAATAAACTCGTGGTGAAAAGTCGCAAAATGTGTTTAATTATATGTATTCTATCATAAAATTACACATTTTTAACAATTCTCATACCTTGTCCGGTCCCCTATTTTGTATAGACTCTAAATAAGTTATTAGAATACTCTATTAACTTATTTAGAGTGTGTGGTCTATCTATAGAGATAGACCACGCACTCGACCATGTGACACTAAATCCGGATGCAGTCTGGATCCACCATTGCTCAATCATGGGTAAAAAATGGCAATAACGCGGGCGATGACGCTGACAAAAGATAGCCTAAAAAATTAAATATACATAGCTTTACCTGTATTGAAGTCGCCCCGAACGGGTTCCAATCTTGTAGCAATGAGGGGGCTCAGTACCAGCGTTTGCCTCGGCCGCAGGGAAGCTAAGAGGAACTCGTGGCCCGGGAGTGACGACCCTGGGCCGGGAGGAGGCCGCTTTCAGTGGCCTGGCTGTGAGAGTAGGGGGCACGCCCTACTCTCACAGCCGTGGTAGGGGTCGCGGGGGAAGAGGAGTGTCGGTATTGCGGTGCGCCGTTCTCCCTATCCTCTGCGGCAGACGTGTGTTGGGCCTGTTTCGGTCGCAATGGACAGGGACAACCTATCCCCTGTGGCTGAGATGAGGTAAGACCTGACCTTGTCAGGTCCCAAAAATTTGAGGGCTCGTTGGGTGACAGAAACGGAATTCCGTCGCCGGCTTAACGGCCCTCGGGTGGAAAGGCGCATCCGTGTCAAGTGCGCCATTACCCTAGCGGGAAATTTTGGAGCTTATCCCGCTGGCCGCTCCGACCCTCTCGCTGGAGAGGTGGTTCGAGAGCGAGCCGCGCTGGGGCCGCCGTGGTGGCGGCCGCCGCGCCGGGGCTGTGGAGCGAGAGAAGCACACGGTCCTGGCACAAATGCGGTAGGCGTTGACACCGTGTGGTTTTAGTGGGTTCAAGTCCCACATACCCGTCCGGCTTCCCGTGGCTGGATGGACGAGACGAGGGTCTTTCCACACGGAAAAAAAAGATACTTTTTGGTCAGTCGTGTAAAAATTAGATATACATAGCATGGAAGTAATAAGTACTTTGTACAACTGGAAGGTTCACTGAGACTAGAAACGCGAGCCGAAAGTGAGGCTCGAAATCGTGGCGCGTCCGTTTCTGACGAGGGTGACCATGTTAAACAAAATTCTGAGGACCAGTGAACCACATGTCACATGACATGAGTCAGTGTGAAGGCAATTGAGCCTACTTTCGTGAGTTGTGTGTGAGTCAAAATTATACTCGTTTGCGCTCTTATGCCCCTACAATTACTCTACTAGAAAAATATGTAGCTATTCCATAGGTACAGGCTTTGATTATTTACTCTCTAGATATAGTCACGCCTTGTAATCGGCTGACAAAAAACAGGCCAACATTTTTATCCTCGTGTGCACGCGACGCACACAAGCAAACGTCATTACACTGTCTTACACTCGCAGAATCTGTCTCTGTGTGCGTGCGTAGGGTTACCAGCCTCCCATTGTTGTTCCCAAGTGTAATAGCGACTCACCGAACACAGATAAACCCTGCGAGGTTTCCGCAGTTCGGTAAATGTTTGTATGAGTGTTATTTTGTGTTATGTTGAATAAATGATTAAAAAAATAATTAAAAATGGGTAAAAATAAAAGGCGTTTTCGTTTGGTGAATTTGAAATTCGTTATCTATTATTTTCAAATTTATATTTGATTTTTATTACTGAATAACCTTTAATAAAAATAATAGAAGGTCACTAAAGTGGAGAAAACGTTATCAAGAGCAGGGCTTGCCAACCTGGTTAAAATTCTAAACCAGCTCACTCGATGCGCCATACATTTAAAAAAAGAGCGTTTTAAATCAGTTACGGTTGAGCAAAACCATATATTATTTCTGGTTATGTTCAAAGCGCGATATCATTTCAGTTCCTGTTCAAAATACCGGAAAGACCCAAAACATTTCGCTCTTTTCGACCATCGTGTTCTATCTCGCTCTAACTATGATTATTTCTCACTCTCGCTCGATATAAATCTAACCAATCTACACGTTGAGACTTGCAAATGCGTAAGTGAGATAAAACGCTGAGCGATATACCCGTCCTTGTCACTCGCCTGCGCGGGATTAACCAGGTAATTTCCGCTCGCGAGACCGATTCAAAAGGGTTTTCACTCCGATCGTAATGGCCCGAGCGTTACTGCGTAACCAGGTCAAAACACTTATTTTTTAGGTTTTTTATTAACCGGTTTCAAGCCCTGATCAAGAGTGAGATTAGACAGTATGTAGTATTGAGAACTAAGTATAGTTGATTGCCGTGGTATTTGGATTTGCTTTTAAGTAGCACTTAATTAGTTCTAATCGGACAAAGTTCTGGTTGTATGACGTTATAACTTCGGTAAGTTTATAGTTCTTAATTAAAATTCTTCATTATATACTAGGTTAATCAATGTGTAAAACAGTAACGTAATTAAAAGAGAGATAATTTTACAAATTTATAACCTAATTTTTTAAGAATAGGTTTTGTCACAGCATATTTTGGTTCCGTTGTATGACATTGTGTAACGTCATACAAAGGAAATGACGTTACGGCCTTTACACATATGATATTTGCTAGTGAAAAATAAAAAACTTCTGAACTTGAAAAAAAAGTATTTACCTAAAGTGTCAAACGGACGGACGCACGACGTACGTGCAAAATTGAAATGTTTGTCGGTCATTGTGAAGTAACGATATTTTTATCCAACTACCAATTAAAGGAGGGTATAGTAAGTAGTGTCTCGGGTATGTGAGATACTAGCTTTTGCCCGCGGCTTTGTATATAATAAAATAAAATAAAAACAAAAATAAAAAATAAAAAATTAAAAATCCTCTTTATTCCGGAATGGTAAGTATAGATTTGAATACAAAGTACAATATAAAATTAAAAGTTATTTTTAGGAAAAAATAAATAAATTTCATAATCTACATATTAACTTACATTATCCATTTTCCTATTATTTATCCATGAATTTCAATTTTTATTTATTAAGATACATTTAACATTTGACTGACTAAATAATAGAATTGGTTCATTTGATATAAATTAATTTAACTAACATGCAATATATGTATATATATATATATTTTTTGTAACTTTTTTTTTTTATTATTATTACTACTACTAATTTATAATCATTGTACATATAATCAAAATCAAAAATAATAAGTTAACCTACATTAATTCAATTTGTTTAAATAAATTTAATTAACATAAAATTTAAAGTTAATAATTCAATCTACATTATTATTATTTTATCTATTACTAGTTTAATGGGTTATCCATCCGGACCCCTCTTCGGGTAAAGGCCTCCTCCAGAGTATTCCAAGTATCCCGGTTTTGAGCAGCAGTGGGCCAGTTCCGACCCGCGACTTTATGTATTTCGTCTCTCCATCTTCCTTTCGGTCTTCCAGATCGTCTAGTTCCATGGGGACCTTGCTTTGTATATGGATAGTGTCAATATGAACCCTGCTTTATGAATTCCTTTGTCTAACATAAACTCCTTTGTATGACAAAAAAAAAAATATTCCTTTGTATATTTCTTTTGTATGACGTACTTTTTTAAGCAATTGGCTAATATATGATTGAACTAGCTTTTCACGCGGGCAACCGCGTGAATTTCCCACGGGAACTGTGCTTTTTCCCGGGATGAAAGGTGTATGCAAAATTTCAGAAAGATTGGTTCAGTAGATAAAGCGTGAAGTGGTAACAAACAAACAAACAAACAAACCAAAAACCAAACAAACAAACTCGCATTTATAATATTAGTTAGGATTCTTAGCAACGGGACACGCGTCATTTTTAATCTTGCTATGTGTGGAGGGTGCAATGCGCTTTTGAACTCCACTCATGATACTGAACCTCTGGTTTTAAGGATAAGAGTGTTCACCCTAACATCCTGCATATGATTGAATTGTACAATAAAAAAAATCGCACATTCACAGATGTCTTCCAAATTTCTGCTTATTTTTTCCCTAATATTTTGCAAACAAAACACTGGCAACATTAAAAATCTGTCAAAATCGCGTTTGTAAACTGTTTGATTTTTAAGACGAAATATTTTCTTTAAATATAATAGAATTTGGATTACTTACTGATGGTAGCTGACTTTATGGGTTGTTTTTCGAAGTCCTTTATAATTTCGGCAAACTTTTATCACGCAGCTCGACATTTTAACGCACTATTTCACTTCCGAAAATCAGTGACGAAGCGTACGTATCGCTTAGCCGCAAATTTGATACTGAGCGGCGGATCGCGAGTTAAGGGCTAACATTCAGCCGATATCTTTTTGGACGTAAATTGCATTGCCGCGCTCCTTCTAGAGATTAAATATTCAAAGGGTACAGGTAGCTATTCAATAAAATATAGTAAGTAAAATAATACTCAAGTTAAAGAAACGTATTTATTTAATTGCTTAAACGTTATTGTTTATTTTATTTACTTATTGGAAACGCCAGCGCAAGCACCAGACGGGTGATCGGAAATGTCAAAAAGTTGTCAAACAAGATAGACGTGAAAATTCTGCTCTTAATTAATTAAATATAAATAAGGATAAATAACAAGTTTCGGAGGAAGGATTATAGCAGATTCTAACCTTCAAAATCAGCAGCAAGGTATGATCATAAGCTAATTGTAGTGCTCCTACCAGGGTTTATTTATTTATTTTTTATTAGGTACACCAACAGGTTACATGACAAAATCACATACATGCAACCCAATTAAAGGTGAACACAACATTCTTAAATTTTAAGCAGTAGGAAGTTGTACAATTATGATTAATTTTGAATGAAATTTGTATAGTTTAAATTAATTAACTTGATTAGTTGCTTTGATGGTATGACAGTATTTTAGATTTTAATTTAGATAATGAATCGTGGTAGATGTCCAGGTCATGCTTTGCATTCAGTTTATTGTAAGTGGATAGCATTCTCGGAAGCGGCGCGTGCCTGCCAAGGTTTGTTTTTGATCGGGGAACAATATACGTATTTACTAGTTTTCTACGGGAGTTTGGTCGAGGTACTACGAGACTTATATTTTCAAGAATTCCAGGACAATCCATTGCGCCGTGGACAAGCTTGTAAAGGAACATTGAGTCAAGCATCATGCGGCGATAGGACAGGGATTTCAATTTGAATTTCAACAATCGGTCACTGTATTCATTATTAGGGTTCCATGTTGTACTATATTTATTATGTGACCTGTCTAAATTACATGGAAACAATAAAGTGAATTGAATTGAATTGAATCACATATTAACACTTATAAACAATGCACTTCCACATACAATTTGATATACAAAATTGCCGACGAAGAATAACCGAATTATTTTGAAAATTCCTTGAAGATAAATTGGCCAATTGGAGATTATTTGCATCATATTGAGCGGGATGTTATTCACTTCATTCACACACTGATCACAGTTCACACAACACAAGCCAGCTGTCAATCATTTAAACTTTGACATTTATCAATTTTGACATTGACAATTAGTATATTTGCTGTCAATAAAACGATCTGACATTTTGAAGAATTAAGCTAAGATATTATTTTATACAGCCATCATAAATTTAAATTGCAAAAAATAGGTATAATCTTATTGAATCTGCAGAGAGAGTTAAAATATGAATATTTCAAAAGATTTAGGCAATAAGGGCAATCAAGAAAAGGCAGAAGAATGTACAAAATGTTTTAATAGAATAAAAAATAAACGGTACCTAAATTGTTCCATATGTCGAAATACATTTCATTTAGACTGTACAAATGTTACTTTCGGAAGATTTCGCATAACTGAACTGAACACAAAAAAACCTAGAAGTGTATAGAGTGTATAGGCAAAACAAACCAGAGCAAACCCTTATCAAAATCTACACCTACGACCACTGCTCCTATATTGAATCGGACAATAACGCCTCATGAAAATATAACAACGCGAAAAACGACTATGTTACGGAGGCTATGGATAATGGTCAGCAGGTCGACGTTGTCTACACTGACTATAGTAAATGTTTTGACCGTATCAATCATGACCGGCTAATTTTAAAATTAAATAACATTGGGGTACGGGGTGATCTCTTGCGATGGTTTGCATCTTACATAGACAATAGATCTCAGGCAGTTGTAGTTAATAACTATATATCAAGTTGGGTGGACATACCCAGCGGAATACCGCAGGGTTCGCTTTTGGGCCCATTATTATTTACCGTGTTTATCAATGACATTAGCAGTTGCCTGAAGTCTTCTCATGTATTGTGTTTCGCCGATGATATGAAAATATTTTCAGCTGTATCATCCCACAACGATGTATTGGCTTTGCAATCTGATCTGTCTCGGTTGGAAAGTTACTGTTCGGACAATTGCTTGGAACTAAATCCATCTAAATGCTGTGTTGTTACGTTCACCAGGAAAAGAAACTTAATTTCCTTTTCGTACACTCTCAAAGGCGAGTCATTGCAGCGGAATACTTGTGTAAGGGATCTGGGCGTTTATCACGACGATAAATTAATATTTGAGGACCACGTTGACAAGGTGGTGGCAAAAGCATCCAAAGCACTTGGTTTCGTATTGCGCTGCGCATCTTCTTTTCGCTCTGTTAAAACCCTAAAAATTCTGTACTGCGCTTTTGTGAGAAGTAACGTTGAGTACGCCTCACAGGTTTGGAATCCTAGGTACCAAGTTTATATTGATCGGATTGAAAGGATCCAAATGAAATTCATTAAACATTTGTGTTACCGTCTTAAAATTAATTATAATACATTAGATTATGTTCCACTGTGTAAGCAGCATCATCTCGTTCCCTAAATTTACGCCGTGAAGTTGCGGATATCACCTATCTGTTAAAGTTGACGACTGGATTGGTAGATTCCCCAGAGCTATTGTCTAAGCTTAATTTCTCAGTTCCCGCCAAATCTCTTCGGCATTATTCTCCTATCAGTCTTTCGGTGGTATCGACCAATTATAGACAAAACTCATTCCTATGGCGAGCAGGTAGACTGTTCAACACTGTTTCCAAAACCTTAGATCTTGATATTTTTAATACAACTCAGCCAGGGCTAAAACGTTTACTGTATGGCAAATTTTTTGAACATTAGTTTGTTTCTTATTTTTGTTTAATTTATTTTTCTTTAGGTTTTATTAAGTTTGTATAGTATTATGCACTAAAATCCAGGACCTTTGTTTATAATGTTCATTACAAATCATTTATTATAATATTTACATGTTACATATATGTTACTTGTAGCCTGTAGATACTTAGGCATTCCTGATGATGTTCTGTGATTATCTGAATATGTTGTTGGCGTTCCCGAAAATTCAAAATTTCTAGTGTGTTATTATATGTGAAGACCTATAATTGGCTTTGAAATTTGTATATTGTTACTATTATGTTAATCTAGCTGTTGGTCTTCCGAATGTATAAAATAAAAAAAAATAAAATAAAAAAATTGCAGATTAAATTTAGAGACTTCAAACTCGTTTGATTCGCTCACGGATGAGGCAGAAGAATTAGAGTTGGATGGTAATACACAAGAGATAAACAACTTGAATAGGAGTTGTCCAGATATACCGTCAGCTGAACTAGATAAAGATAAAATAGACGAATTAGAGAAGGAAAATAAATTGCTTAGAGAAAAACTACTACATAATATCTGATAATGAAATTAGCAATATTCTTCAAGAAAACTCTACATTAAAAAAAACTATAAAGGAGTACGAACTTAAAATAAAGAAACTTACTCATATTTGCTCAAACTCTAATAATAAAATTAATAATTCAACTATGAAGGACAGAAGGGAAAGCTTGGAACAGGTCTAAATTAGATTTCTCGCAAGACCTGTTTTCCCAAAGTGACCGAGTACAACTGGCGAGTAATGAGTCTCAGCAAGAAATAATGGGTGGCACCACTAGCGTTTGCAATCTCAAAAAGCAAACAACGACTAATGAGAATGCAACAGCTACAAGTAATCAGAGTACAACAGCTACAAGGGACTCTAAAAGGAAAATAGCCATTTTTGGTGGAAAAGATATAAGTGGCTTAGCAGAAAAAATTATAAAAATCAAGGCTGGGAAACTGGAATGATAATTACGACGTTACTGCATTAGTTAAACCTAATGCTACATCAGCTCAGATTATAAATAGTTGTTATAATTATGATTTGTCCAATGATGATATTATAGTCTTATCTTTAGGTACAAATGACAAAAATCCTTACCATGTTTTATCTCACATTTGTAATTTTATGAATAATTTTAAGAATAATAAGATTGTATTATTAAATGTTCCATATAATAATAATCTTAATGTTGATAAACTAAATTATAAATTAGATATAATAATCTTAATGTTGCTAAACTAAATTATAGATTAGATTATTAATCTATACATATAATAAAACAGTCAAAATATTTTGTCTGTACATTTAATATTTTTGACTGAAATGGATAGAGGGAGACCTAAAAAGAACAATAGAAAGCAAAAAAAATTTTTTGGAATTTCTTGTCTGTCTGTCTGTCTGTCTGTCTGTATGTATGTACGCGTTTCACGCAAAAACTACTGGACGGATTTGAATGAAACTTTTTTTGTTGTATAGCTATTAAGCCTGGGCAACATATAGGCTATAATTTATTTTGAAAACTGGAACACCTGATGAAGAACCATAACGGAACAGCTAAACTATAAGTAATATGGAAATGGTGCCTTAACAAAAATCGTTCAACCTGATGAGCATTTTCTGCCGACGTATAAAAATTGAAGATCTGGAACATCTGATGAAAAGCTCCAAGAGACCAGCTACACTATAACATATATGGAAATGGCGCCTTAGCAAAAATCGTTCAACCTGATGAGCATTTTCTGCTGACGTATAAAAATTGAAGATCTGGAACATCTGATGAAAAGCTCCAAGAGATTTTTCATCTAAGCGAAACTCACGCGGGCGAAGCCGCGGGCGACAGCTAGTTATAATAATAATCTTAATGTTGATAAACTAAATTATAAATTAGATTAATTAGATAAGTAATTACCCTAATTGTACATTTTTAAATATTGACTTCGATCGAACGCATGACATATTAAATACTATTGCTATAAAATTTAATGTAGAAATTGATTATGAAGAGTATAACAAAAAAAATATTACAAACATACGCAATACTATTAAGGAATACAATTCTCGAAATAAATGTATGACTTCAAGATATAATTCAAGTGGTAGTCGCAAAATTTATTCAAAAGAAACATGGTACTCGTAATAACTCTGACAATAAGGGCAAACCAGTGGTGAAAAAACCATATTGGATTATTTTTATAAGAATTCTGATAAAAACATGCCATCGGATAAAAGCAATAACAGTGATGTCCCAATTCATACCTCACAGTTTTTTCGAGGACAATAGTTTGGTAGTTTTTCACCAGAATATTGCAGGGATTTTGTGTAAACTTGATTTTTTTACGGTTACTTTATCGGAACTAATGAAAACTTATAGGGATATTGACATTATATGTCTCTCAGAATCTTTTATTCTGAAAGGAAATGAAAGTAACTTAAGGGGGGTTAGGCGGTCAGCGAAAATTCATATGAAGCGGCTGAGGCGGGGGTGGACGTCCCGGTTGCGCGCCATTCACATTTTTATCAAAAAGTTAATAGAAATGTTTAGTTTTTCAAAAATTTAAATCAGTCACGAAATCGAAAAGGTAAAATACCTTTGTGTTGGTCATTTTAATACATTTTTTATTATAAAACACAGATGTTATCTGTATTCATATGAAATTTTAGAGGTAACTTCAGGATTTTTTTCTATCGAGCAAAATTTTTCCCATCGTGTTTTGGAAACAGTCCTCCCTTTAAACATACGTTCTACAATACATATCAGAAATTTCAGGGCGAAAACTCTTCAATTCTTTAAACAGCAGCTTATAGAAAACAGTCAATATTGCCGTTTTCACTTACTGAGAGCCCTTAAGCTTACCTGGTTTTACTATGGCTGATGCATATTCTAGAAAAAGCAAACACGTGGTGGTGTATGCATACTTTGTAGAGATAATTTAGAATATAAAAAAATACACTTCTAGAGATAGATTATTCTAGATAATTTAGAATATAAAGAAATGTCAATAGAAAAATATTTTGAATGTTGTGGTATTGAATTAACCACACATAATTGTATGTATAGAATACCGTATGATCTCAAGGATAAACAGACTGATCCATATTTGTTTTTAGATCGTTTGGATAAGCTTTTATATAAATTAAGAACGAAGCATAAGAAAAAAAATGTAATTGTAGGTGATTTGAATATAGATACATTAAAATTTAATAAAGTCAGTGAAGAATTCTTAAATTTACCACAAAATTATAACTACATATCACACATAAAAGAACCTACAAGAAAAAATGCTTGCCTGGATTTGATAATTAGTAATATCACTGATGCAAATAGTAAAGTTCACAAATTGGGCTTATCAGATCATGATACTGCACAGACTTTGGAAATTCCAATCATAAAAAAGGATAATAAATTAAAACATTATTTTGTTAAAAAACGGGACTTTAGTTTAGAAAATATAGAAAAGTTTAATGAATGCTTGCAGAATCTATCATGGTCAGATGTATACAATGAAAGGGATTTAAATAAAGCATTTGATAATTTCCATGACCTTTTAACCTTGTTTTTTAATCTATGCTTTCCTATTATTAGAATTAAAGTGAGTTCTTTACCTAAAAATAATAAATGGATAACAAAAGGAAAACGTATAGCATGTAGGACAAAAACGTACACTTAGATTCTCCTACTATAAAAAAAGTACTGTTTGTAATAAAATTGCATATAAATCATACTCATCACTATTAAAAAAATGTATGAACACTTCACAGAAAATTAGAAACACAAAATACATAAAGAAATCAGCTAACATATGCAAAGCATCCTGGAATTTAATTAAAGGTAATAATGACATGAGAAATAAATTTATTATTAAAATTGTATGCCATAATGATAAAATTATAAATAATCCACTTGACATTGCAAATGCATTTAATGACATTTTTACTGATATTGACCAAAATAAAAAGGGCTGTACTAATACTATAAATTTATGTAGACAGGTTAATGAGACTTTATTTTTGTATCCTACAGATAGTAAAGAGATTCTTGAAATAATAAAAGGGTTAAAAAATACAAAATCAGTTGGACATGATCAGTTATCAATTGAAATTATTAAAGCCTCCAAACGTATATTAGCACCTGTACTTAGTTTTTTAGTAAATTTATCATTTGAGCAGGGTAAATTCCCAGAAAAATTAAAGGTTACTGTCATAAAACCCTTTCCAAAAGAAAAAAATACAGATATTTTAGAAAACTTCAGACCTATCGCATTGAGTTCTGTTATTGCAAAAATTTTTGAAAGAGCCATGCACAATAGAGTCCCCAAATTTATAAACAAACATGCTGTTTTAGACATTAACCAGAATGGCTTTCAAAAAGGTAAGTCTACTGTTTTAGCTGCCTTTAAATTGATTAATAATATCCTAGGTCATGTGGATAAGTCTGTAGAAGTTACAGGTATGTTTATAGACATAACCAAAGTGTTTAATTATGTATCACATGAGATATTGCTTTCTAAATGTGAAAAGTATGGACTACGTGGCAATACTTATAATTGGCTCAAGTCATACTTGGAAAACAGAACTCAATATGTTGCTGTGACGAATTTAGACAATAAACTGAATGAAATTATATTTAGATCTGAGTGTAGAACTAATTACGTTGGTCTGCCTCAGGGGAGCATCTTAGGTCCTTTGCTATTCTTGTTGCAAATTAATAATCTCCCAAAAGCCACAAAAAAAGTTGTACTTTATTTGCTGATGACCTCATAGTTGTTATTCCAAGTTCACCTAACACAAATTGTACGTACGACAACGACATAACTAATACACTGAATGACATCACGGATTGGCTTCATAATAATAACTTAAATATTAATACAAAAAAAAACAAAATATATACAATTTCATAATCAAAGAAATAGTAGGCTAATCTATTGATAAAACATGACGAACAGATAATAAATGTAATGAGGTAAAATTTTTAGGTATCACATTAGATAAACATTGCATTGGAAATCTCGCATCAAAGACTATGCACTAAATTGAATAAATTTTCTTTTGCGTTATGGAGGTTAGTCAACATAACTAACTTAAAATCGGCGTTGATGGCTTATCACGGGTACGTAGCGTCTATCCTGAGGTACGGTATTGTCATTTGGGAAACTCTGTTGACTTAGAGAGAGAATTTATTGCCCAGAAGAGCTGTGTACGGGCTATGTGTAAGTTGCCTCAAAGGACAAGTTGTAAGCCGAGTTTCATAAAATTAAACTTGCTAACGCTTCCATTTTTGTATATTTTTGAAGTTTGTTGCCACCCAAGTTGTCGGCCGCCCAGGCTAACTCCGCATCGGATACATAGGGTATGCTTACCTTGCTACCTTTATAGGTAATAATGATAGCAACAAGGCCATCAACCCCATGCGCCGACGCCAAGAAAGCGGGCATGCCAACATCACGAGCACACCGCACACCGATACCCCCTAACTGTATTGGAAGAGCGGCCTGTTTCCACTGAGTCTCGTCAAGCTGGACATTCAAGATCGATTCCACAGTGGATTTTAAGGACCCATCAAAATCGGAGATCTCTTTAGAGCAAAGCCAAGTTGGGGCGGTTCGGAGCAAAAAGCTAATTTTGGGCAACGCAAAACAAGTTCGTAATAGTATTAAAGCGTGGTACGTGGTACGTGGGCTGAGATATTCTGCAAACGCTCCTTAGCCATCAGCAACAGCTGCCTACGAGAATTGATGGCTTCAGTAACTGCCTCAATAAAAATAGGAGAATCTAGGAGGCTGAAATTGGTTTTTGATAGTTCCCTGAGGCCGGGAAGTAAAGTGAAAAAATGTGCAGAGTGAGAACGTGCCTCAGAACTGCACGGGAAGTATTCGCATTTCGAGGTATTCACTTCCAGACCCAATTCCTTAAAGCGTGGGATCAGGGTAAGCAAGTCCCCATACACGGTCTCTGGTTCCCCGCCGAGAGTGCCATCGTCTAGGTACCATATATTTAACGGAGACTTTAGATCTGAAACTATTTTTTGAATAGCCAGACTGAAAACTAGCGGACCAAGCGGATCCCCTGCTGGGCTCCCACCTGTGAAAGTATCAGGTTATTATTGTAGACAAGGTTCGATGGGGACTGATACACTTGGTAAAGAAAAGGGTACAAAGATGGTAATTTGTCCCTGACCTCACACAACAAGACATCCCTTTCTAAAGTATGTCCAACTTTAGCACGACGCATTTCGCATTGTCAGCATCTGCCACAAATGCCCGCGTGCTATGGATAGCCGCCTCGCAGCCAAGGCGAGTGCCGAAACCCAACTGATGTGGCTGAAGGTATTCCGAAAGTATGCCAAACGCCTAAATACGCTGCCAATGGCAATGGGTCTTAACCCCCGTCTTTTTTGACAGCGCGCAAAGGGCCGCTCCGTACAGGTAAGGACAAACCTGAACATTAACTCGTCCACTCAGCATGAAGTTTGATAACCTAGTTAAGCTTTCCATTAATCGACGTCCATTTTCACCCGCGCAGCTGGAAGTTAGCTCCTTTAGATGGCCCGGGCGAATGCCATCTGAGCCCGCCGCTGAGCCACTGTGGAGGTGAGCGCAAGCGTGACATCATCCACAGTGAACGATTCAGGGGTGTAAGATGTGTCAGGCGCCGGCGGCGAGCTAAGGGGACGCGAGGGACCGGGGTGCATTTTTACTTAAATAATTCAATATTGCGTTTTCTTTACCTGGTAACACTCGATTCTTCAGCGTAGCTTAATTTTGACGTTGACCGGTTATCGTCGGTAGACATTGACACTTGGATACTTGTCAACAACTGTCAACGTCAAAATCAAGCCGCGCCCAAGAATCGAGTGTTACCAATATTGAATTATTTAAGTAAAAATTAAAATAAATACGTAATTCTTCATTCTAAAATATAAATATGAAGTGATATGAGTGTACTTGATAAATAAAACTAATATATTTGGTAAAAAATACCTAATTAATCCATTCTTTCATCAAAGAATAAACAATATACTACTTAAATGTAATATTATTTTGGATAATGGCACCCCAGAACATACGTAAAGGCCGACATCTTTGATTTGAGTATCGGAAACGCAAAAAATACTTACTAAATGGTATATTTTAATTATAGATATTCATACTCCAATATATATTCAGAAAATCTATTTGACATTAATTATGATGAATGATAATACTATTATTTATTGAACGAACTGTCCACAGTAAGCCAAGCCCCCATACACTTTGAACAAAGTCTTTTCCATTGATTCATTGTAAACGTTTTCTACTAAATAGAAGTATATTCTTAATATAGCAACTGAGTAAAAGGGACACGGTGACGGGAGTTTTTTTTTTTTTTAAATTTTAACTATGATTATTTTAAAAACAGTACTATTGACTTCAACATTAGGTTCATTTTTGTTTGTCACGGATTTTGAAGTAAACCTTCCAGTTGTACAAAGTACTTATTACTTCCATGATACATAGCTTTACCTGTATAGAAGTAGGTTGAGGTAGGTACTGATGGTTATAATCTGAAGTAAGGGTTGGTCCGCGGTGGGTAAAAACACACCTTGATAAGATTTTTTTTAAAGCCGCTTCAGTCCAAGCTTGGGCACCTGCGCCGGAATTGAATGAGATTGATATGGATGACGAGGCAATATGGTTCCGCGAGGCTATGACTCAAGTGTGTGATGCGTCAATGCCAAGAGTCAGGTTAGGTCATGCAAGGCGACGAGTGTAGTGGTGGTCGGAGGAAATTGCCCGGTCCCGCGAATTATGTATGTTAGCGAGACGACAGTATACACGTCAGAAACGTTGGCGGCGCGGCGGCATTGTAGATGAGGCAGAGGAAGAAAGGCTATATAATTGTTATCGTGAATGTAAGAAACAATTGGTGGCATTAATCGGCAGAGCAAAGGCAAGGAAAGAGTTGCTGGATGGTTTAAATAGAGACCCTTGGGGTCGTCCTTATAAAATGGCTAGAGCTAAGCTTCGCCAGTGGGCTCCCCTTTTACGAAAAGTCTACAGCCAGAATTTGTAGAAAGGGTTGTAGCGATTCTCTTCCCTTTACAAGAATACACTTCTCCCCCATCGATGGCTTCAACTTCTCCCCAACCAACCGCGGAGGTACCTCACGTAAGTGGAGATGAGATGGATAGGGCGGTTGAACGCATTCGTAACAAAAATAAGGCTCCCGGACCTGATGGGATTACTAGTCGATCTTCGATCGAAGATCGACTAGTAATCCCATCAGGTCCGTCTACTGTCCATACAGTCTGGGGTTTCGCCTTCGAAATCTTTATACGGCGTGCATGCTGGCTGGTCGATTTCCTAAAATTTGGAGGACTGGCCATTTGGTATTATTGCGAAAGGAAGGTCGTCCGATTGACTCGCCAGCAGCTTTTCGACCGATCGTGCTGCTTGATGAAGTGGGTAAATTATTCGAGCGGATTGTAGCAGATCGCCTGATAAGACATTCGGAAAGTATCGGGCCCGATTTGTCGGGCAACCAATATAGTTTTCGGAGAGGTAGGTCCACAGTTCACGCTATTTTGAATTTGAAGACCTTGGTAGAGGACGCAACTGGCCGGGGTGAAGTGGTAATTGGGGTGTCACTTGATATATCAAACGCATTCAATACTCTCCCCTGGCCATGTATTGCTGAAGCGCTGCGGTATCACCGCGTGCCTGATTACCTCTATCAGCTGGTGTGTTCCTATCTCTCCGAAAGAGAAGTTGTATATCCTGGACGAGACGGGTTGTGTCACTGGACAATGTCGTGTGGTGTTCCACAGGGTTCGGTCCTTGGGCCACTCCTGTGGAACATCGGTTACGATTGGGTTTTGCGCGGCGACATCATAGAGGGAACTGATGTCATTTGTTACGCGGATGACACTTTAGTTCTGGCGAGAGGAAAGACCTACAGAGATGCAGCTCGTCTTGCAACTGCTGCAGTCGCTCGAATAGTGGCCATAATACGAAGATTAGGGCTCAATGTGGCCTTAGATAAATCAGAGGCAATATGTTTTCATGGACCGCGAAAGGGCCCTCCTGCTGAATCAAGTATGGTGGTGGGGGTGGGTGGAGTCCAAATTGCTGTAAAGTCTACGATTAAATATTTGGGTCTTTTGCTGGATAGCCGCTTGGACTTCACCCCACATCTTCGAGCCCTGGCACCCGGACTGCGCTATGCCGCGACAGCCCTGGGAAGACTTTTACCAAACCTTGAAGGTCCGGGTGTAACGTGTCGGCGATTATACGAGGGGATCGTGCGGTCAATGGCTCTTTACGGGGCGTTTGGGCAGATGCCCTTAATCGCAGAAAAGCCACACATCTTCATGGCCCCCAAAGGGCAATGGCAATCAGGGTCATTCAAGGCTACCGCACGATCTCATTCGAGGCGGCCTGTGTATTGGCTAGGTCCCTGCCGTGGGATTTAGAAGCACAGGTTCTCGCGGAAGGATTCCACTGGCGTGAGGGACAGTTATCTCAGGGTCAAAGACCAGCTCCAAAAGAAGTTGAAGGTTGTCGACAGGTGTTACGAGTTGAAGCCATCGACTGGTGGCAAGAGAGGTTGGAAGATCCAAGTGCGGGACGGCAGGTAATAGAAGCAGTTCGTCCAGTTTTTACACAGTGGCTGGCACGGCGACATGGAGAACTTTCATTCCGGCTGACACAGGTCCTTTCCGGACACGGGTGTTTTGGAAAGTACCTGTGGAATGTAGCCGGGAGGGAACCAACTGCGGTGTGTCACCACTGTGACGACTGTGACGAGGATACGGCCCATGCAGCATACTTTAGAGGTATGCCCTGCCTGGGAAGAGGAGCGCCTAACTCTTGGTGCTGTTGTTGGCTTTGTCTTTCGCGCTGCCGGTAATTGTATTGGCAATGGTCCAGAGTACGCGAGGATGGAGTGCGGTAGAGAAATTCTGCGAGGCTGTGATGTTGAAAAAAGAAGAGGCGGAGAGAGTGTAGGAAGAAACGTCTACGTTGCCGATGCGTCGTCGACGACCTGGGCGCAGGAGACTGGCCCACAACCGACACCTCCCACCATAACAAGTCGCAGGCGACGGACTCGGGAATTAGTCTGCCGCCAATAAGTCGACGAACGGGGAAGGCGCATAAGTGTTCCTGTGCGCCACCCAGAGGTGTGTGAATCCAATTCACAAAAGAGACGTGGCTGTCATTTGCCAGGCGCTGCCGGGCCTGCAGAAGAGTGATGGAGCATTTTGTTCCTCCGTCGTACCTGCAGTCCCGGATATATAGTGCAGAGAGGGACACCGGGGTGTTTTTAGTGGGTTCGAGCCCCACATACCCACCCTGCTGTACCCGCGGCAGGGTGGCATGCACGGCATTTTCACCTCGAAAAAAAAAAAAAAAAGGTACTGATGGTTATTGAAAGAAATTGATTTTGATAAGACAATGATGTCCATCATTATTGTAATTCTTAGAATGTAGAATTAGTGAAAACAATGCAATTGTCTTTGTATGATACTAATTTTAATATAATAATCCAAAGCGATGGGTGAATTCCATTTTTATCTATACTTAATTGATTAAATTGTTGCAAATCCCGCTGCTATTTATTATATATGCGGAAGTTTCGACGTAGGTATGTTTGTTACTTTTTACGCGACTACAAAGGAAGGGTTATGTTTTTCGCGCGTATCTTGTAATAATATATGTAATATTCTTTATTGACTTATTTCTTTCAAACACCTGGGGTGGATTTCCATAATTTAGGTATCGTAAGATTCGTGCGACAGCCCAAGTTTTTAGGGTTCCGTACAAAAATGATATCTGATCACTCGTGCATTTGTCTGTCCGTCCGTTTGTCACATCCAATTTTCTCCGAATCTACTGGACTAAATCAGATGAATTTTGGTAGGATGGCGTAATCCTGTGACCCAAACAGATGTGTAAAGTAAATAAATATATTTTTTAAATAAGGGTGTCATTTTCGGGGGTACCTAAATCAGGAATTAAAAAAAAAGTTTTGCAAACCTTACTGTGTATATCAAATGAAAGGGCTCGTTATGAGGATCTCAGATATTAATTTTATTCATTAACGAAGACGGAAATTGACTAACCCAAACTGATCTCCGAAACTACTAAGCCTAAAATTTTGAACAAAAAAAAATACAAAATATAGTTCGTTGCCTGTAGATTACAGGAAAATCTATAAGAAATGACTTTGTACGTCCCACGCGAATGTAACTCCGGTTTTTCTTGATTGTACGTAAATGATCCCTAAAACATTATACCTACTCCTTTTTTGTGCAGTAGTGTAAAGAAACTAGATATGCTAATTATGTTTTTCGATTTATTATCACAGAAATCATAAACTTATTATTATTACTTATCGTCACTAATCTATATTCCAATCTAGTAATGCGCAGATGGACATAAATTAATAAAAACAATGTCTCCTACGAAATTCCTAGACTTTTAGGCGCCGATGTATTGACGCCTGAATGTCTAAGAATTTCACTTAGTCGCCTAAAAGTCTAGATATTTCGTCAAACACAACTGAAGGTTAATTTACAGAGAAAACTTATTACTTACGTATTTGTTAAATGTTGCCTCAGACGGAAGGAGACTTATAAGTCTCCTTCCGTCTGAGGTAACAGCCGTTCATTACCCGCTGCCGGGTATACCCGGCAGCGGGTAATGAACGGCTGTTGATGATGATAATGTAAAATATGTGTGTGGTGGTGTATGTTCCGCTAGTGTCTTTATTTGTATCCATCGGACACAAATTTTGTGCTCATATACAAAAATAATATCTAAATGATAGTGAAAACCGTATCAAATCAGTTGCGTACCTAGTTTATCGTATTATTTATCGTATTGCGTATCACTATCTTTAATCTTTCATCAATAAAATAATTACTTTATATTTTTACTTTATTTTTTTGATGAAGATTGAAATAAGTAATTATTTTTATTACATTTTAAGTTAATAATTGAAATAAGTAATCTATTTCTTAAAGTTAATCTACTTTAAAATGTATTGTGCAATGTGCATTCCTAAACTCGAAGAAATTTATTTCTGTAAATATGGCGTAACAATGGACACTCGAGTTATTATATTTGTTGCAATATACTTATTCTGAGAATCTTTTGAATTCATTGAATATACCTGTAGTACTCAATTACGCATTAATCACCTATCGTGTATATCATAAGCAAATATATAGTTAGAGATTAAATTTGTTAAAACCAGGTACCTTATCATTATGTTATTGATATGAAGCGTTCTTTAAAGGATAACATTTACCAGTCACACTAAGCACAAAGATTGTGTCGTGGTTTAGATTTACACAATAACGAGTACAACACGGCCGGAACCGCAGGCAAATATCAGAAACTTTAGCACAAATATTTGCCCGCACTGGGAATCGAACCCTCAACGCTGACCTCAAAGATGGACATTACGCCATGGAGGTTGTCAAATGCAATCAAATCATATAGGTATATTTATTGTCAAACATAGGTAAAATACAGGTCTTACATCTGTGGCAACACTAATATCTTGTCTTGTCTGTGGACGTGACAGTTGCTGTCGCGGTGACAGCAGATGAGAATCAGCTCCCGCGTTTGGGTACATTTTGCCTGGCAATTTTTCAAGGCTATTTTATTATATTATCTTGGCCTACGGTTAAATAAAAGATCCTGATATGAACATACACATATGTATCCGTATATGGGATTAAGTAAATTACATAAGTTAAGTGGTCAGTGTAACGAAGTTGTGAACGACAAATAAAGCAGCATTGTACCTACATACTCAGCCAGCCTTTACTTCATCTCATCACACTACTAAATATCCCCAAACATCTATTTCGTGTATCACTATGTCTTGCCCTTGAAAGGATGTACAGATGATTTTATGAGTTATACATACATACATTATTATCACGCCTTTTTCCCTTTTTTGTCTTTTTTTATTACCTACTTATAGATTTCGAGCTGGTATAATTCATAAAATAATATATTAAATCATAATATAATTCCGGATAAAGAAATTCATTTAGGCGCAGAATGCCCATTTCGCAAAATGTCCAGTTCGCAGAATGTCCAGTTTACTGTAACTTCAATACTAACCCTCTAGCGAAAATCCAATTAAAATCGAATAAGTCAATCGAAGATTCCCTGAATAGAAAGATAAAAAACACCTAAAAAAAACAATAGTTTGGTTACTGCGGGACAATTTAAAATTTGCAGTTTTTAATTACAGACTCTCCAATTTTGTTTATTTGTGTGGATAGATGGAGTTTAAAATACTTACCAGATTTAAAAAATCCTACTATATTGTTGGCAACTCCGAAACATGCGCTTAGGGTTACTGGTACATCGACCGACATTCGGTGAGAGATGTTACCTATGGTCAAAACGAACTATTTTCACCGAGCTATTGCCTTATCCAAAAGTTAACCGTTTCAGAGATATTCACATTTTAGATGTTTTGAGAAAACTTACTTTTGCATAGATTTTGTCTTGTATTTCTTTTTTTAAGAATCCTACATTGGATTTTTAAATGATTTTATTTTAACAAATGTTTGATCCATATTATTTTGCAAATAAAACCAAAATCTTTAACAAGGAAATGGAAAATTTAGCCTCATTACCCGTATTTTGTTAATATTTTTTTCTATGACTTACAACTTTAGACTCAATTTTCGCTTATATAGAATTTAAAATTCTTACCAGATTTAAAAAATCCTACTATATTGGTGGCAATACCGCTCACTATATTTTTGGCAACTCCGAAACATGCGCTTATCAAACGAAACGGGGATTCCACACTGCATTGCTTGACAGTAGTCGCCACTCGCCAGTATTATCGTCTGTAGTGCGGGGATTACCCGTTTGTTTTGTTTCCAATTTTTCTTACAAGCGTTATTCGCAGTTGCACCGCGTACATGCATCAATTTATCGGCTGGCGATCACTTCTTCGAAGTGATAAATAAATAATTTCCTTTGTTTTATCACCAGATAAACCAAGTGTTATTGTGTAGTATTATACTTAGTTTACTTATGTTATAAGTTATAAATACCAAGGTTTTTTTTTATCTTACATCTATAGAAATGTCGGCGCATAGCAAAATGCATTGTTATTTTTATTGTGTTTGGAAACCCACTGGCGACGAATTAAGTGAAGCCGTCTACATAATACCTAATACAAAATTATTATCGAAAACATTTCATACATTTTTTTCAAAATCGAACGTAGATAACCTATAAAAAACATAAATAACGTGTACGTGGAACGTACTCGTGATAAGATAGCGTTATCAACTAGATTAGTATGAAGTCGAACTCGTTTATAAAGCTCTGCGGGACTTTCCTATACAGTTTGGCCCATGTAGTAAAGATGCTTCCAACAGTTCGAAGTGTGGTAGTCGTTTTTCTACTGGGGCATTCAGTAGTAGCTTTTACAGTCTGTGACCTCTGCGAGTGCCGCTATTCAAAAAAGAATGAAGATTTTGGAGACCAAGTATACTGCTCCTATCAAGAACAAGACATACTCAAGACAGAACACTCCCTACCAAGTACAGTATTCTCCTTAGATATATCGTCAAGTAACTTAACCAGAATACACAAATCAAAACTGCTGCGCTCTGAAACGCTTACCGAATTATATTTAAACAACAACGCAATATCAGAAATTGATAGTGGAGCATTGCAATTACCAGAACTTAAGATCTTAGATTTAAGTAACAATAATTTGGAAGTCATCAACAAGGATGCATTCGAAAATTTGAAGAAGTTGGAGGTATTAAACCTAGCTAATAACCTATTTACATCATTTAACAATTTAGGATTTCAACATTTGAGAAATTTGAACGAGATTATCTTGGACTACAATAACTTAGGCCCAAGTTTGTTGGAACATAATATATTTGATCGAAGCAGTTCGGGCCTCACAGTTAAAGTTAGGAACATCAGTATCAGAT
The DNA here is from genome assembly GCA_018467065.1 of Ephestia elutella. Classification (NCBI taxonomy): domain Eukaryota; kingdom Metazoa; phylum Arthropoda; class Insecta; order Lepidoptera; family Pyralidae; genus Ephestia; species Ephestia elutella. The sequence continues at coordinate 1,948,648 of CM031586.1, read as the reverse complement.
CTATCAACTTGGATCACGTTCCGGATAACTTCTTCGCTGAAACATACGATGTGCGAGGCCTGGTTGTGGCCGGGAATCATTTGAAGGAGATTCCTGAACTGCCTTCTACTTTGGAGTATTTGGATTTATCGGATAATCCGATCGAAGAGATAAGCGAAGTGGACTTCGCCGATGTCCCTGGTTTGAAGGAACTGAGATTAAACAACTTGTGGATAAGTGAAGTGCCTGATTTTACATTTTCTCCATTGCGGGGCTTGGTAGCTTTGGAGCTTGAGAGAAATAAGAATCTGACAGTGTTCAGTAAATGGGCGTTTGGCCAGGAAGCCTTGGAGGATGCAGCAGACTTCACGTTGGAAAGCCTGTCGTTCAGTGGCTCGAGATTGTCGACATTGGACGAGGACCTAATGGTCCCCTTCAGCCAGCTGATACACTTGGACCTTCAGGGGAACCCTTGGGTCTGCAATTGTGATCTTGTGTGGGTGAAGGCTCTGCAGATCCCGGAGAAGGATTATGAGCATTTAAGGTGAGGTATGTTTCTTTTAGTACCTATGTGTTCAGCAACAGGCCTTCCTGGTCGTTATTGATATTTTAACTTATTTTGCAAGCATTGTTACTATTTTAACATTAATCAAAATTTATCGTCATATAACAGGCCCGTTTTGACAGATGTCAAACACTTAAAGTTTTTACTGTCTCTATCACTCTAACATATTAGATATTTGGCATGAAATTTTCTAAAAATAGCGGGAAAAAGTTTCACGCATATAATCCATGATCATTTAGAAAATTTCATGCCAAATATCTAATATGGTTATTTTAACACCCAGAAATAGTTTGCACAAAGCAAATGATAAAAAATCATATTTACTTTTAAAAGTAATACTTTGCAATTGCAAAAAGTTTTTGTTGAAAGTAATTAATCATCCAATCAATTGACTAATAATAATATTGCAAAATTCCTCAAAAGATAATAAGTTTGCGACATATTAACTCCACGTATGATATATATTCATCAACTCATGAAGTTTGGTACAGGATGCAAGATTAACAATACTAATACTATTGATAACAATCAATAGTCATCAATTCATAGTATATTGTATTATCTTATTATTAAATAAGACCAATCAATATACTCGTACCATACCAGATATTAAGGAATTGAATTTTTTGACGATTTAAGTGCATACCCAATCAGGATTTTCCGAAAACGTACTGTCTTTGAACGTCAAGTGTGAACCATAGGTTAGAAGTACTGAAGCAGGAAAAATATCCCGTAAAGAGAAAAATACTAAACTAGAATTATACCGAATCAAATTACAAATAAAATTAATAAGACTAGATAAAAAACATAATACACAATCCTGTTTTTTTATCTTTTATCGTCGAAAATCACCGTAATTAAAGCGGTAACAGTAGATTTTTTTAAAGAATTAAATAAAGAATACATTTATTTAAAATGATGCCGGCGTATTTTTTAAAATATATTTAGTGTTTTATCATAATTAAAAGAAAACCTCTAAAATAATTACCCTAAGCGCCTAACGAAAACTCGCTAGCAAAAACACAAATTATATAAAATTCAAAAAGTAACCTTATTGTGTCTGATTTAAGGCGGAGCTTACGTACCGCCCCTCACCCCCTTTGATTAGCCTTGGGTAGCGCCTCTACCGAATTTCTAAATAACTGTTTCCTGAAATATGCGCAATATGTGTGATTTGACCGTATATATTTATTTATTGTGTTATTTAGCTAGACATTTGTTTCACGAGATTTAAAAAATCTCATTATAAAAAAGACGAGTTAACGAAGTCATTACATAAAATGCGTATCAGCAAGTGAACATTTTTTCAGGTGTGCTGAACCTCGTGCGCTATTCAACGCCAGAATTTTTGAACTCCGTAATAAGCACTTCCGATGCGAAGCCCGGAGGCATCTAGTGGGGCTCCAAATAGCTATCGTGACCTTCGTTATCACAACCACGGCCATAGTCCTATGGCTTTACGTCTTTTTACCCAGAAATAACTATTTTAAACACTTCTTTAATCCGTATAAGTATACTGTCTTAACATTACCTAATAAACATTAGGCATTGAATTGAATGAGAAGTTAAAATAACTCTTTATAGAGCATACTGCACATCTTTTTACACGAGCAGTCTATGGGCAGCACAAACGCAATTTAGCGCCCTACGAGTCCAATATAATAATGCCTTCAGAGTGTTGTTGGGGTTGTCTCGACGTTGTAGCGCGAAGGGGATGTTCGCCGAGGCGAGGGTGGATTGTTTTTATACCACTATCCGCAAACGGTGCACATCCCTGGCAAGCAGACTTCGGGCCAGCTCCAACGGTATTCTGAAGATGTTTGCGTCACGTGTCGATTTTCAGTATGTGTATCATTGTTCAATGATACACGTACTGAAGAACGAACAGGTGTGATGTTTGTATGTGTGTTTTTGTGTATGTACTAACACTAGGTTTTAAGTTATCTGTGCTACTAACAAATTATGATCCGTGTTGGTCGAAATAAAAAAGTTTATTATTGACAACAATGACGCTGTCATTTAAAATGAGTTATAAAAATAGAAACAAATAATTTTGCTTTTGATATAGCTTTTATTTTTGTTTTGTTATCTTGGTGGTTGGAGTTTCGATGTGGTGGAAGACAATTTAAAATTATTGTTTTTTTAATTTGTTTTTGCGTAAATATTTTTAATGAGGACGCCATCGTTGTCAATGCATGGTCTTAAAATTATGACAAAATGATACGGAGTAGGTTTACGTAGGTTACAACTCCATCTGTGATAAAAAATACTTCCTAATGCAAAATTCCGATTATTTGCACCAAAGATGGTGCAATGAAGGATTTTTATACATATTGTTCAATATACCAATGATTTTGATCAATTTCAGATCTCTATCCATAAAACAAATAAGTAAGGTACCTACATAAGTACAGTATTTTTTGAGAAATATAATAGGTTAAGAAATGGACAACTACTACTACTACTACTAGGTTAGGTTACTGGACTGGACGTTTGTCCGTATTTTTGAAATGTCTATGTCGAAATAATTCGCAATGATTTGGTAGTCTAACGATTTTTACGTCAAAATCTTAAATGACATAAACAGCCGGATACGGATATAGGTGAAGTCTGTTAAAATTTTAATTTTTGCGTTTTTGAGAAAAAAGACATAATGATTTTGATACGATATAATAGGTTAAGAAATGGACTGTTACTGGACTGGATGTTTGTCTGAAGTAAAGAAATTGAATTGAAATGTAAGTATGTAAAAAATATTATGTTAATAGTTTATTTATATCTTTATTTTACCCTCTGCTTTCGCCGCGTGATATGTTTTCCAAAATTCTAAGGGCTCACTTACGCTAATAAACTCTTTAAATTCCCCACGTTTCTACATTCAAAGGTTTTGTCTCTTGTTGATATCCCAATGTGTAATTGGACGCTGACAATCGTCCAATTTTACATACCATATTTGTAGCACTAAGACAAATGGAAAAAAATATCGATGAGTCACAGTATTACTCATAGCAACTGACGTTTTTCCCAATGAGTCACACTGTTACACATTAGCACTTTGTATTCCCGTTGAGTAACACTTTTACTAAACGAGTTTCTGTGTACCCGTTGAGTATCAGAAATCAAATAAAACAATTTGTGCAGAGCAACTACGCTCTGCTGCCAGAAAATGTGCGCAGAGCGAATCCGGACAAACGAAGCGGCGGGAAGAATTCTGTACCGGAACTTTACCGGGAAAAAATCTACCGGTAAAATTAAGTACCGGGAAAAAATCTCCACGCGACACCACGCTTGTCCGACTAGAATCTAACTTAAGCTATACGCAGTCTGCTACCACCGTAGCTTATGAAGGGAGCTACAGGGCCCTATATGATAACCTAACCTATAAATTAACTAGAATTGAACACTTACCAAACTAAATCTTCTTTCTCTTCGGATCCAAACTTGAGTGTCTTCTGGAAGGGGAATTCTAATTACCCTACCTAACCCTTGAGATCTCAATTCCCCAGAACAAATAAATAGATTTCTTCCCGAAATCGGCTCGGCAACAAATAGATGTGAGCGAGCAGCCACGCGTCACATCCCACAGGAGAAAGTCACCATGACGGGTACACAAACACAAAGTTCAATAGTTATTTAACAAACAGGAAATTCACAAACACAACTCAAGCTAATTAGCAATCAAAGAACGCGGAACTTCTCGCGTATTAAAAATCAAACCGATATCGCATAGGGCAATGGCGACTACACGCGACGCATTCCACGCTAGCAGTGTGAAAACCCCGAACGCCCTCTGGCGGCAGCAATGCGAAACGCCTGCGTTTAGTTTTACCCAATATATTACAAACATCCCCCCGTCCCGGTCTGAGAAGCAGACCGCTAGCTTACTCTACGGGAAGGCGGGCGAGAGAGGTCACACCTCTCCTTAAAATCGAACCGTCGACCAACACCTCAGCCACACGCGGAGTGCCATCTCCGCCAAGAATCAAACGTAATATGCGAGCTCGTCGCCAAAGCAATGAGGGCAAATTTGCCTCTTTTAACAATACTAAATCACCCTCCCTGGGAGGCTCAGTCCTGTCTGTCCACTTCACTCTTTGCTGCAGCAAATGCAAATATTCAAGCGACCAGCGACGCCAAAAGTCCTGGCTCATTTGCTGCAACATTTGAAAACGCGACAACCGATATACGCGTTCATCCTTCCACGGGTATTCGGGCAGGGCATTCAACGGCCCTCCCACCAAAAAATGACCAGGGGTGAGAGCTTCCAAGTCATTTGGATCTGGAGATAGCGGACAGAGAGGACGAGAGTTGAGGACCGCCTCAACTTTACAAAACACTGTGGCCAGCTCTTCAAAAGTTAGAGCCGTTTCTCCGATAATGCGGCGGAGGTGGGTCTTTGCGGATTTCACAGCCGCTTCAAAAATCCCTCCCCAATGGGGGCAACTTGGGGGACTAAATTTCCAGGTTATTCCCCTTTGGGCAGCAATTTGACTTAAACTAGTACAATTTTTATCAATAAACACGGAAACATCCTTAAGATAATTTACAGTTCCTTTATAGTTTGTGCCATTATCAGACCTAATAAGGGAAGGTAGACCTCGACGCGAAACAAAGCGATCCAACGCGGCGACGAAGGCCTCCGTAGTCAGAGCCGATACCACCTCCAAATGGACAGCCTTGGTGGCCAAACAAACAAATACACACAAATAGCCCTTCACAATACGGGCATTACGAAAGGGAGAAGCCTTGATCGAAAAGGGACCGGCAAAATCGGTTCCAACGCCGTCAAACGGTCTCGAAGGTCGGATTCGATCAGCGGGCAAATCACCCATCTGTGGTTGCATCGTGGATGCCTTCAACCTATAACATGCAATACATCGAAACAGGACACTACGGATTGCTCTTCGGGCAGACAAAATCCAAAACTCGCGTTGCAAAATAGCCAACAAAGCATTGCACCCAGCATGGGCGTTACGAATGTGTCGATCAGACACCAAAAGCTGCACCAAGGGTCCGCCCTTGGGCAACAACAGAGGATGGCGAGTCTCATATGGAAGATCCGCCTTCCGGAGCCTGCCTCCAACCCGAAGAAGCCCATCCGAGTCGATGTACGGGTTCAAACGAACGACCGCGCCCTTCAACTTAGCGCGTCCGTCGCGCAAAATACGAAGCTCTGACTCAAACCGTCCGGTCTGCACGACACGGACCCAATGCAACAATGCGCTCCGGCGCTCTTCTGCACCTGCAATCGGCTCCAACCGCTTTGCCTGTGGGTTTCTACAATTATGTATGAAACGCTTAATCCAACTGGTAACACCCAGAAGCTTATCCAAGCTGCTATACCGAGCAAGTAGCCAATCCGGCTCCGACGTCGTCTCAGCGACTACAGCATGTACACGGAGCCCAGTCAAACTCAAAGAAGTAACATCTGTCTGACAGACAGGCCAAGAGGTTTCTGATCCCATCAGCCACTCTGGACCCCACCAGAGCGGGTGTGACACCAATTCTGGTGCCGTACAACCTCGGGAAGCACAGTCCGCTGGGTTAAGCTCTCCCGGCACATGTCTCCATGTTATATCAATTCCAATATTTTGAATTTGGGAAACCCTGTTTCCAACAAAAACCTCCAAGGTATGTGGGGCCGCGCGCAACCATGCAAGCGCGACCTGGCTATCCGACCAGGCGAAGATGTCTCGTATCTCGACCGTGGCCGCCAGCTCACTGGCAACGTGATGCAACAATTTAGAAAGAAGGTGAGCTCCACTCAACTCAAGCTTGGGAATAGTCAGCCTAGTCCTGATGGGGGCGACCTTGCTCTTCCCTAACAAAAGCGAGACATTGACCCGGCCATCGGCGTCAACTGTCCGCATATAGACTGACGCGGCGTAGCCTCGCTCCGACGCGTCACAAAAGCCATGCAGGCTGGCTCGATATTTCCCGGGGGCAATATTCGACGAGGCAAGGCAATCCGATTGACTTCCTTAATCGATGAAAACAACTCGAGCCAATCATCCAATGGAGAGCCAAACAGCGGCTCGTCCCACGAGACGCCCAAAGTCCAAAGTCTCTGAAGAAGACACTTCGCAGAGAATATCACTGGACTGATCCAACCGCTTGGATCAAACATACGAGCTATTACGGACAACACCGTTCTCTTAGTCCAGACCTTTGGTATTTCCAAGTCCACTTGGAATGTAAAAATATCGGTTAGCGGCTGGTACTGCATGCCCAGCACCGCTATCCTGTTGGGATCATCCACATCCTCAAACAGGTGAGGGTTCTGTTGGTGATCCTCCGGGATCCCTTCTAGAACTTTAGGCTCATTAGACAACCACTTACGTAGCTCGTAGCCACCTGCCTTCAATATTTCAATCAATTCATCCCGCAGTAGGAGGGCCTCCTCAATACTTTGGGCTCCGGTGCACACGTCATCAACATACAAGTCACGTGACAGCACGGAAGCCCCACGGGGAAAGCGGATCCGTTCCCGCTCTGCCAATTCAAGCAATGATCTGATGGCGATATAGGGACTAGATTTCAAACCATAGGTGTTTGTATTGAGTTCATACACCGTCACAGGATCCTCAGGGCGCTCACGCCAGAGTATCAACTGGAATCGCCTGTCCTCAGGATGTATGACTGTCTGGCGGAACATCATCCGGATGTCCGCGCCAAAAACCACTTGATGTCTTCTAAAGTTCAAGATGATGTCAATTATGTCCCTATGCAATTTGGGACCTGAATGCAAACATAGATTCAACGAAACTCCGTTCGAAGTGGGTGCGGACCCATCAAAGACAGTCCGCAACTTGCCCGTTGAGGCCTTCACCACCGCGTGGTGGGGCAAAAAATAATGCTCAGTTGAGCTCCAATCAACTCGAGCCGGAGACATGTGACCCAAATCCTCGTACTCGCGCATAAATTCAATATATTTATCGCGAAGTACGTGGTCACGCTGCATGCGTCGCTCCATGGACAGCAGTCGTTTCTCCGCAAGCGCCCTACTTTGCCCTAGGCTAGGACGAGAGGCAACAAAAGGTAACCTAGTTACAAACCGACCGGAGGGCAACCTCTCCGTGGTTGATCGAAAAAGGGCTTCGCACTCAGCGTGTTCCGGATCCATCCTGGAACTCATAGGTGGCTCCTCCACCTCCCAAAACCTTTGCATGGTCTTGGCCAAGGACGCAGATGCGACAACCGGTGGCTCCTCCGCGGTGCCATTATCAAACACAGGGCCCATCAGGGCAAAACCAAAAATCGTAGACACTGCCATCAGTGAAGACGAACCCAGAGCCTTCTGTGTACCCAACAAAATCCAACCCAATACGTCCGAGCCCAGGAGCAAGTCCACTGGGCCGGGATGAAAGACAAAGGGGTCGGCCAAATCCAGACCCGAAACCAAAGACAACACACCCGGCGGTATGTCTGTCGAGGGGTGCCAACCCGCAATGGTATCCATTACCATAGCCGAAGTCGTGATCCTCATTGTGGAGGACTTCAGCGAAGAAAAGGTGACAAGTGTCTGGCCCGTCAGACACTTCACTTGTATGCCACCAACTCCAAGAAGTGGCACAGGCGAGTCTTCCACGACTAAACCTAACTGGCGCGCCACTCGAGTGGTAACCAAACTGCTTTGAGCCCCTGAGTCCAACAGAGCTCTCAAATTAATGGCTTCCCCCCTACGACCCCATACGCGGACCACCGCGGTAGGGAGCAGAACCGTCCGCGGCTCTGTCCCAGCAAGGGAGCAAGCTAGTTACGGGCTCCCCACTCTCTCCAAACCAGGGGCGCGCCACTGACCCGGATAATATGGCGGGCGAGTGCACATCCCCATCTGAGGGGGGGGCATAACCCGCGGCCCGGCCATACATATGGTACGGCGGGTGGTACTCCAGCCGTGGGTACTCGTGCAGCGGCGGAGAAAACCGCTGCGGCTGCATGTGTTGGGTATTGGTAACCCGCGTGGAGGGGTGTCCCCACTCTCACGTCCGATCTAGGGCCCCCGCCCATGGGGGCCCTATCCGGGGCCTGGCCAGCCACATACTGGCCATGACCTTGGGGCGCGTGGTCCCGGTCCGCCAAGACCCGCGCAGGTACGCGACCCCCCTCCCGAGGGGGGGTGCGACGAGCGAAGCCGCGTCCTCCGTCCGATGGTGGAGGGCTTCGCGCAGGAGCGCCCCCGCCCATAGGGGACCCCTGCCTCAACAACCGGGGGCCATCCCCGTTCCGGTTCATGCAGAGCATCACGTGGTGCAGCCCACGGCATGCACTGCATGGTATGGCTCTGGGACAGTCACGTGCATAGTGACTGCCCAAACAGTAAAAGCAAAGTTCATGCCGCTTTGCCATGCGGCGCCTATCTTGTACTGGCAGTCTCTGCCAGTCCCTGCATTGCAGCAGGCTGTGGCCCATCCGGCCACATTGCAGGCAGTCCGCGTCCCCCGCGACTGCTGCCGTGTGTGCAACCCGCACACCAGCTCCACGCGGTGGCGGTTGCCGTCCCTGTTGGGGCTTACCTCTCCATGAGGGTTCCAAGGGCCTACGTTCAGGCGCTCTGGATGGCGCTGAGTCCGTCATGGTATTCTCAGCCGCCCGTGCCTCAAACTCCAAAAACTTCACCAAGTCAGTGAATGTTGGTAGGGTGGTGCTGTCCCGCTCCGCATTCTCGCGCTCAAACCGCGAGCGGATGTCATTGGGTAATTTGCCCAATACAATGTGCACCAGCAAAAAGGACCATTGGTCCACCGGCAGCCCCAGTGTGCGGAGCGCGTTACAGGCCACTGTAACGGGCGTGAGCAACTGCAGGCGCAACTGTGCCCTGTTGGCCACCTTGGGCAGGGCCATCAACTGTGCGGCGTGCGCATCCGCTAACAAACGTAAGTTTTGGTAGCGGGAGTTCAATAACTCCCAAGCCGTATCGTACTGGTCGTCCTCCACCCGGAGGTGCTGGATGAGCGACCGCGCTTCATCCTCAAGAGTGGAGAGGAGGTAGGCCATCTTCTGGGCCTTCGACAAATCCTGTCGTGCTACGACCAGGGACTCAAACATATTTTTATATGCTACCCACTCCTCCATCCTACCCCCAAAGTGGGACAGCTGAAGGGTGGGGAGCCGACCAGTAACCGCTGGTCCTTCCTGTCTAACAGGTGTGCGAGGGGCTGGTCCGCCAGCCTGTCTCGCCCTTATTGCGGTCACCGCCTCCGCGATATCATCGTGCAGACTCAGGATCTGGTCCATGTCCGCCATGTGACCTGCGTAGACCTCCGGGGTAAGATCGGCTTCGGTAAGCGCCGCCATGGCCGCTTCCGCGCTAATCAATCGTGAGTGGAGGTGATCCGCTCTTAGCAGTATGGCGCCCTCCCTGTCCTTCCGGGACAGGAGTCCTCCGGCCGTCACAAACCATCTCAATTCGTTGGCGAGTGTCGCCCTAGCATTGGAGGCCTTCGCCATCGCGTCAAGTCACAAACAAAAAAATAACAAAAGGTAAATAAAAAACAACAAAATCAAGCAACTACACGAAGAACCGCGGTAGGTATGAGAATGGCACAAACCCGGAACGCACGGTACAAACCGCAAACAAATACAAAAAAGGTTACAAATATTCTTATACAAACAAACTAAGAAAAATCTAATAATTTTTACAAACAATTAATTATTTTTTACAAACGAACAAATAGAGGGTAGATAAACTACGCTCTGCTACCAGAAAATGTGCAGAGCAACTACGCTCTGCTGCCAGAAAATGTGCGCAGAGCGAATCCGGACAAACGAAGCGGCGGGAAGAATTCTGTACCGGAACTTTACCGGGAAAAAATCTACCGGTAAAATTAAGTACCGGGAAAAAATCTCCACGCGACACCACGCTTGTCCGACTAGAATCTAACTTAAGCTATACGCAGTCTGCTACCACCGTAGCTTATGAAGGGAGCTACAGGGCCCTATATGATAACCTAACCTATAAATTAACTAGAATTGAACACTTACCAAACTAAATCTTCTTTCTCTTCGGATCCAAACTTGAGTGTCTTCGGGAAGGGGGAATTCCTAATTACCCTACCTAACCCTTGAGATCTCAATTCCCCAGAACAAATAAATAGATTTCTTCCCGAAATCGGCTCGGCAACAAATAGATGTGAGCGAGCAGCCACGCGTCACATCCCACAGGAGAAAGTCACCATGACGGGTACACAAACACAAAGTTCAATAGTTATTTAACAAACAGGAAATTCACAAACACAACTCAAGCTAATTAGCAATCAAAGAACGCGGAACTTCTCGCGTATTAAAAATCAAACCGATATCGCATAGGGCAATGGCGACCGTCCGCGAGCCATTCGCGCTAGCAATGTGAAAACCCCGAACGCCCTCTGGCGGCAGCAATGCGAAACGCCTGCGTTTAGTTTTACCCAATATATTACAAACATACCTACATTATGATTTTATGAATTGTAGAACTTGAAGCAATGTAATAAATTTTATAAAAACAAATTGAAATTGTATAATAATCATAGACTAAAAATGTGCTCTTAAAATATTTTCAGTACCTATATTTTTCTTTATAATTAAGAAAATAAAAAAAAATCTGTTATATTTTGCCTTTATATTATGTTACATAAGTAACACATCTATTGAAAATTTCAATTTGTTTTTCCGAAATTTATTACATTGCTTTCTATTCTGTAATACATAAAATCATAATGTTCAATTGATTTATTTTATTTCTGATACTCAACCGGAAAACAGAATTTCGTTTAGTTACAGTGTCACTCAACGGGAATACAGAGTGCCGATGAGTAACAGTGTGACTCATTGGGAAAAACATCAGTTGCAATGAGTAATACTGAGACTCGTCGATACTTTTTCCCTTTGTTTCTTAAGTGTTACAAGTCTTGGTATGACTCATCGGAAACAAACGATATTTTGCAGAGGTTCTTGAGCACTATAGGTATTTTGGAAATACCACACTAGTTTACACATTGCTACTTTTTTTCAGCGATACATTCGTGATTCAATAGCTCTGATGCAAATGAGATTCAGCATCGATGCAAACGCGATCCAACATCGATATTATACAGGTGAACTCAAAATTTTAGCAAAATTTCTACTAGTGAAAGTACTCGTGAATATACTCATATTCACGAGTACTTTCACCAGTAGAAATTTCAGAATCGGTCCCATACAAATAGTTGCTCAACTATTTGTATGGGACCGATTCTGATATCTCAAAAAATATCAGCTGTTCCATTCAATACAATACCTACTCGCCCAAAATGTATGGAATAGCTGACTTTTTTTTAGATATCAGAGCCGGTCCCATACAAATAGTTGCTCATATTTATGAGCTCATTTCACCAGTAGAAATTTCGCCTATGTTTTTTAAATTCACTATATTGACGCAAGTTGTATCATCCAATAATGACACGCGTGAACGAGGCCTGGGCGCGTTTCGTGCGTCGCCGACTACTTAATGTAAACAAGTTGGTTGCGAGCAACATTTTTAAATGGGACGGATAGCATAAAAATTTAATAGCATACGGGGTAGCGTAGTGTTTAAAGGGGGGGAAATTGTGTATTATTTTGTAGACCTTAAATATGAAATGAAATTTAAAAAAAAGAGTTTGTATGTAACAACCAGTTTTTATTGTTGATAAAAAATAAATATCAACTAGGTATATACAACAAAGCTGGTAAATAATAATGGATTTTATTTTCCTATATACAATGTGTCCCGTCATCAGTGTCGGAGCCTTTAATGGTATGTTATATGCCATTTTTATGAAGCTTTTTGTTCTTCTACTGTAGTAAAATGACAGCCATTTTGTTTTTTTTTTGGGCTCTTATTCTAACTCAATCGTAACTACTCGTGTAACATAAAATAGGTCTCATTTAAGCTAATCATGTAGACAATAAAATGAGAAAGATGTTTCAATATGAAAGACAAAAAAAAAAAGAAAAAACGTAAAAGCAAAAAAAAAAAATTTTATTTTTTTTAATTATTAGCTTGTGAATAAACTAGCCCAATAAATTTTTTTTTTTTTTTAAAACGAAAGTTAAAAAAGGAAGAAAAAAGGTTTTAAGTGGTGATTTGTCCATAAAAAATGCCATATAACATACCATTAAAGACTCCAACACTGATGACGGGACACATTGTATATGATTGTTGATACCTACCTACCCTCTTATTCATAAAAAAGTTAACGGACGTTTTAGTTAAAATAGGTTTTGTCCTTATCTCTCGTTCCAATAGTTGAAATTAAAAGAACGAGACAAAACATATTTTATCTAAAACGTCCGTTAACTTTTTTTATGAATAAGAGGGTAAGTTGATATTTATTTTTTGCCAATAATAAAAAGTGATTGTTACATGCAAACTCTTTTTTTTTACTTTCATTTCATATTTAAGGTCTACCTACACAATAATACATAATTTCCCTTCCTTTAAACACTACCGGAGCGTATGCTATAAAATTTTAATGTTATCCATCTCATTTAAAAAACACACCGGGGCCGTTGGTAAAAAAAATTCCAACGGCCCCGTCAACGCCGCACAGTGGTTTAATTTTTAAAAATACTGGACATTCACATGAAAGTCGAAATTTGTAGTTCATATTTTTTTACGTACTTCTCTTTTGGATACAAATCACTTTTACTGATTGCAATTTTTCAAATAAACTTGTAATTTTAGAGAAAAAAATGAGCAATATTTTTTGTATGGAGAAAAAGTCGTTGACGTGTATTTCTCAACAACAAGCTGGTGAGTCGCGATGAAACCTACCAATGTTTAAAGATCTCATTATTCTACTATACAGGGTTACTGGTAAGTCGACCTACATCCGTTGAGAGGTGTTAGTATTGGTCAAAACAAATTGTTTTTACCCCCTATTGCCTTATCCAAAAGTTAACCGTTTCAGAGATATTTCACATTTTAGATGTTTTGAGAAAAAAGACAGTTTTGCATAGATTTTGTCTTATACAAAGTAATATTTAAGCGGCTGAAGAAATGAGAAGGCAGCTTTTTTAATAATCACAAATATTTTACCTGATTATTATACCTTTTTGTAAAGCTAATAAAACAAGGATGTTTTCTATAATATCTGCACGAATATTTTATATTAGGTTTTTTTGAGAAAATTGCGTCAAAAGTTGTAAGTCATAGAAAAAAATATTAACAAAATACGGGTTATGAGGCTAAATTTTTCATTTCCTTGTTAAAGATTTTAGTTTTCTTTACAAAATAGTTTGGATCAAACATTTGTTAAAATAAAATCATTTAAAAATCCTAGGTAGGATTTAAAAAAAAAAAGAAATACAAGACAAAATCTATGCAAAAGTGACTTTTTTCTCGAAACATCTAAAATGTGAAATATCTCTGAAACGGTTAACTTTTGGATAAGGCAATAGGGGGTGAAAATTGTTCGTTTTGACCAATACTAACACCTTTCACCGGATGTCGGTCGATGTACCAGTAACCCTGTATATAGACGCTGCAACGTACTTATTATTTTAATTTTGATTCATTTCGAGTGATATTAAAAGCTTTCCTCATACAAAAAAAAAATTGTGTCAAATGTTTAAGCGCCTGGAACTCCGAAGACTGCAAGGATACAAAAAAGTAATTTACATTTATCACAGAGAATAATGAGATCTTTAAACCTTGGTAGGTTTCATCGCGACTCACCAGCTTGTTTTTGAGAAATACACGTCAATGACTTTTTCTCCATACAAAAAAATATTGACCATTTTTTTTCTCGAAAATTACAAGTTTATTTGAAAAATTGCAATCAGTAAGAGTGATTTGAATCCAAAAGAGAAGTACGTGAAAAAAATATGAACTTCAAATTTCGACTTTTATGCGAATGTCCAGTATTTTTAAAAATTGAACCACTGTGCGCCGGTGTCGGGCCCGCCGGGGCTGCTGGAAGTCACTTGCCCGAAACTCGCCCAGGCCTCGTTCACGCGCAGGCTTCGATTATTGGTCGATACAACTCGTGTCATAATATCGATGTTTTATCGTGTTTGCATCGATGCTGTATCGCATTTACGATCTGTATCACATTTACATAGATAGATCTGTACCGCGTATGCATCGATGCTGTATCACTGCAAAAAGTCGCAATGTGTAAAGTCTCTAAGAGTGTTAAATTGGTGAAAAATAAAATTCACGCAGGCGAAGCCGAGGGCAACTGCTATTTTTTTTATATATGAGAAATGAGAAATACATAGATAACAAATGAGAAATACATAGATTTTTTAATCGAATTCGAAAATGCATTTTTCTTATCTCAGTGTTTCTAACTAAATTGTAATTATCATTTGGTTTCTATTAAATTTCATATCTTATTAATTTTATACAAATTTCCAAAGGCTGATGGTACGACTATAATAATTTGATCATAGCATACCTACCTATTAAGTAGTCCATTATGTATTAATTGGTAGTTGCTATGTGATTGTTAGTTATGATCAGGTCTCCAATTCTCCATAAAAAAAACTTGGATCTCCATAAGAACATTATAAATAACGTTGAATATTTAAGGTACTTATATGTTATTTTTTATTTATATTTATGTTTTACCAATAATAAAAAGTGAATTTTTATTTATATTTATTTTTTACCAATAATAAAAAGTGATGTTACATGCAAAATCTTTTTTTTTATTTTCATTTCATATTTAAGGTCTAGACAATAATACATAATTTCCCTTCCTTTAAACACTACCGGAGCGTATGCTATAAAATTTTAATGCCATCCATCCCATGTAAAAAACACACCGGGGCCGTTGGTAAAAAAATTCCAACGGCCCCGTCAACGCCGGGGTCGGGCCCACCGGGGCCGCTGGGAGTCACTCGCCCAGGAGCCCAACTTTTGAAAGTGTGACTCACCAAAAGCGTGAGCCGAATGATTTTTCATTCGATATCAATTATTCCGTATTTTTTAATTGTCTATGTCGAATAATTCGCAACGAGTGGTCTAGACCACTCGTTTTCTTATGATTTGGTAGTCGAACGATTTTTACGTCAAAATCTTAAATGACATAGACAACCGGATACGGATATAGATGGAGTCTATTAAAATTTTAATTTTTGCGTTTCGTTTAACGCTTACTTTCTCTTTGTTTATTTTTTTTGTGACATAATAGGACGAGTGCGACATAATAGTCTATTCGTTTTCGGCGGTATGTCACACTTTCAAAAATAGGATCGTAGCAGGTGGAAATCGCTAGTCTCTGCTTACCCCCACGGGAAAAAGGCGTGATAATATGTATGTATGTTACACTTTCAAAAATAGGGCTCCAGGCCAGACGATACAACTCGTGTCATAATATCGATGTTATATCGTGTTTGCATCGATGCTGTATCGCATTTATATAGATCTGTACAGTCCGCGAGGCCTAAGCTGAGCTTTGCATTTGTGTAAGTACACACAGTTAGTGTAAAAAGGCAGTGTTTGTACAACATTTTGACAACCAGCGTGATGTGTGAGATGTCACTTGTTCTACGCAATCTGCTGCGCACTTACTATTCGGAATCACTCACACAAATGCAAGCTCAGCTTAGGCCTCGCGGACTGTACCGCGTATGCATCGACGCTGTATCGCTAAGTCGCAATGTGTGTGTAAGGTCCCAAAGAGGGTTAAATTGGTGAAAAACAAAACTCACGCGGGCGAAGCCGAGGGCGACTGCTATTTTTTAATATATGAACTAACTGTTACCCGCGGCTTCGCCCGCGTGAGTTTCGCTTAGATGAAAATCCTTTTGTGTTCCTAATATTTCACATTTTAGATGTTTTGAGAAAAAAGACAGTTTTGCATAGATTTTGTCTTGTATTTCTTTTTTTTTTTTAATCCTACCTAGTTTTTTTAAACGATTTTTTTTTTTCAAATATTTGGTCTAAACTATTTTGTAAAGAAAACCAAAATCTTTAACAAGGAAATGGATAATTTAGCCTCATAACCCGTATTTTGTTAATAATTTTTTCTTTGACTTTCAACTGTAGACACAATTTTCTCAAAAAAAACCTAATATAAAATATTCGTGGCAATAGGGGTGAAAATTGATCGTTTTGACCAATACTAACACCTTTCACCGGATGTCGGTCGATGTACCAGTAACCCTGTATATAGACGCTGCAACGTACTTATTATTTTAATTTTGATTCATTTCGGGTGATATTAAAAGCTTTCCTCGTACAAAAAAAATTGTGTCAAATGTTTAAGCGCCTGGAACTCCGAAGACGGCAAGGATACAAAAAAAAGTTATTTACATTTATCACAGAGAATAATGAGATCTTTAAACCTTGGTAGGTTTCATCGCGACTCACCAGCTTGTTTTTGAGAAATACACGTCAATGACTTTTTCTCCATACAAAAAAATATTGACCATTTTTTTTCTCGAAAATTACAAGTTTATTTGAAAAATTGCAATCAGTAAGAGTGATTTGTATCCAAAAGAGGAGTACGTGAAAAAAATATGAACTTCAAATTTCGACTTTCATGCGAATGTCCAGTATTTTTAAAAAGTGAACCACTGTGCGCCGGTGTCGGGCCCGCCGGGGCTGCTGGAAGTCACTTGCCCGAAACTCGCCCAGGCCTCGTTCACGCGCAGGCTTCGATTATTGGTCGATACAACTCGTGTCATAATATCGATGTTTAATCGTGTTTGCATCGATGCTGTATCGCATTTACGATCTGTATCACATTTACATAGATAGATCTGTACCGCGTATGCATCGATGCTGTATCACTGCAAAAAGTCGCAATGTGTAAAGTCTCTAAGAGTGTTAAATTGGTGAAAATTTTAATTTTTAATTTTCATTTCATATTTAAGGTCTAGACAATAATACATAATTTCCTTTCCTTTAAACACTACCGGAGCGTATGCTATAAAATTTTAATGCTATCCATCCCATGTAAAAAACACACCGGGGCCGTTGGTAAAAAAAAATTCCAACGGCCCCGTCAACGCCGGGGTCGGGCCCACCGGGGCCGCTGGGTGTCACTCGCCCGAAACTCGCCCAGGGGCCCTATTTTTGAAAGTATGACATACCGCTGAAAACGAATAGACTATTATGTCGCACTCGTCCTACTATGTCACTAAAAACATAAAAGCCGTATTTTTGAAATCACTCGTCTAGCAATGTTGCCAGTGATATGAAAATAATGCGAGAAATAATTTCTGCTACATTTTACGCAACGAAAACTGAATCGGTAACGAATCGTAAAAAAAATGTTCGTAAATTTTCAATCAAAGAGAACGTAAGCGTTAAACGGAACGCAAAAATGAACATCCTAATAGACTCCATCTATATCCGTATCCGGTTGTCTATGTCATTCAAGATTTTGACGTAAAAAACGTTCGACTACCAAATCATACGAAAACGAGTGGTCTAGACCACTCGTTGCGAATTATTCGACATAGACAATTCAAAAATACGGTATAATGGATAACGAATGAAAAATCCGGGCCCCAGGAGCCCTATTTTTGAAAGTGTGACTCACCAAAAAAGCGTGAGCCGAATGATTTTTCATTCGATATCAATTATTCCGTATTTTTTAATTGTCTATGTCGAATAATTCGCAACGAGTGGTCTAGACCACTCGTTTTCTTGATTTGGTAGTCGAACGATTTTTACGTCAAAATCTTAAATGACATAGACAACCGGATACGGATATAGATGGAGTCTATTAAAATTTTAATTTTTGCGTTTGTTTAACGCTTACTTTCTCTTTGATTGAAAATTTACGAAATTTTTTTAACGATTCGTTACCGATTCGGTTTTCGTTGCGTAGAATGGAGCAGAAAATGTTTCTCACATCATTTTCATATCACTGGTAACGTTGCTAGACGAGTGATTTCAAAAATACTTACGGCTTTAATTTTTTTTGTGACATAATAGGACGAGTGCGACATAATAGTCTATTCGTTTTCGGCGGTATGTCACACTTTCAAAAATAGGGCTCCAGGCCTCGTTCACGCGCCGGCTTCGATTATCGTCCACGATACAACTCGTGTCAGAATATCGATGTTATATCGATGCTGTATCGCATTTATATAGATCTGTACAGTCCGCGAGGCCCAAGCTGAGCTTTGCATTTGTGTAAGTGCACACAGTTAGTGTAAAAAGGCAGTGTTTGTACAACATTTTGACAACCAGCGTGATGTGTGAGATGTCACTTGTTCTAGGCAATCTGCTGCGCACTTACTATTCGGAATCACTCACACAAATGCAAGCTCAGCTTAGGCCTCGCGGACTGTACCGCGTATGCATCGACGCTGTATCGCTAAGTCGCAATGTGTGTGTAAGGTCCCAAAGAGGGTTAAATTGGTGAAAAACAAATTTCACGCGGGCGAAGCCGAGGGCGACTGCTATTTTTTAATATATGAACTAACTGTTACCCGCGGCTTCGCCCGCGTGAGTTTCGCTTAGATGAAAAATCCTTTTGTGTTCCTAATATTTCACATTGATGTTTTGAGAAAAAAGACAGTTTTGCATAGATTTTGTCTTGTATTTCTTTTTTTTTTTTAATCCTACCTAGTTTTTTTAAACGATTTTTTTTTTACAAATATTTGGTCTAAACTATTTTGTAAAGAAAACCAAAATCTTTAACAAGGAAATGGATAATTTAGCCTCATAACCCGTATTTTGTTAATAATTTTTTCTTTGACTTTCAACTGTAGACACAATTTTCTCAAAAAAAACCTAATATAAAATATTCGTGGCAATAGGGGGTGAAAATTGTTCGTTTTGACCAATACTAACACCTTTCACCGGATGTCGGTCGATGTACCAGTAACCCTGTATATAGACGCTGCAACGTACTTATTATTTTAATTTTGATTCATTTCGGGTGATATTAAAAGCTTTCCTCATACAAAAAAAAAATTGTGTCAAATGTATAAGCGCCTGGAACTCCGAAGACTGCAAGGATACAAAAAAGCAATTTACATTTATCACAGAGAATAATGAGATCTTTAAACCTTGGTAGGTTTCATCGCGACTCACCAGCTTGTTTTTGAGAAATACACGTCAATGACTTTTTCTCCATACAAAAAAATATTGACCATTTTTTTTCTCGAAAATTACAAGTTTATTTGAAAAATTGCAATCAGTAAGAGTGATTTGTATCCAAAAGAGGAGTACGTGAAAAAAATATGAACTTCAAATTTCGACTTTTATGCGAATGTCCAGTATTTTTAAAAATTGAACCACTGTGCGCCGGTGTCGGGCCCGCCGGGGCTGCTGGAAGTCACTTGCCCGAAACTCGCCCAGGCCTCGTTCACGCGCAGGCTTCGATTATTGGTCGATACAACTCGTGTCATAATATCGATGTTTTATCGTGTTTGCATCGATGCTGTATCGCATTTACGATCTGTATCACATTTACATAGATAGATCTGTACAGCGTATGCATCGATGCTGTATCACTGCAAAAAGTCGCAATGTGTTAAGTCTCTAAGAGTGTTAAATTGGTGAAAAATAAAATTCACGCGGGCGAAGCCGAGGGCAACTGCTATTTTTTTATATATGAGAAATACATAGATAACAAATGAGAAATACATAGATTTTTTAATCGAATTCGAAAATGCATTTTTCTTATCTCAGTGTTTCTAACTAAATTGTAATTATCATTTGGCTTCTATTAAATTTCATATCTTATTAATTTTATATAAATTTCCAAAGGCTGATGGTACGACTATAATAATTCAAATTATCATAGCATACCTACCTATTAAGTAGTCCATTATGTATTAATTGGTAGTTGCTATGTGATTGTTAGTTATGATCAGGTCTCCAATTCTCCATAAAAAAAATACTTGGATCTCCAAAAAGAACATTATAAATAACGTTGAATATTTAAGGTACTTATATGTTATTTTTTATTTATATTTATGTTATACCAATAATAAAAAGTGAATTTTTATTTGTATTTATTTTTACCAATAATAAAAACTGATTGTTACATGCAAAATCTTTTTTATTTTCATTTCATATTTAAGGTCTAGACAATAATACATAATTTCCCTTCCTTTAAACACTACCGGAGCATATGCTATAAAATTTTTAGGCTATCCATCCCATGTAAAACACACCGGGGCCGTTGGTAAAAAAATTTCAACGGCCCCGTCAACGCCGGGGTAGGGCCGCTGGGAGTCACTCGCCCTATTTTTTAAAGTGTGACTCACCAAAAAGCGTGAGCCGAATAATTTTTCATTCGATATCAATTATTCCGTATTTTTGAATTGACTATGTCGAATAATTCGCAACGAGTGGTCTAGACCACTCGTTTTTTATGATTTGGTAGTCGAAAGATTTTTACGTCAAAATGTTGAATGACATAGACAACCGGATACGGATATAGATGGAGTCTATTAGAATTTTAATTTTTGCGTTTCGTTTAACGCTTACTTTCTCTTTGATTGAAAATTTACGAACGTTTTTTTTACGATTCGTTACCGATTCGTTTTTCGTTGCGTAGAATGGAGCAGAAAATGTTTCTCACATCATTTTCATATCACTGGCAACATTGCTAGACGAGTGATTTCAAAAATACGGCTTTAATTTTTTTGTGACATAATAGGACGAGTGCGACATAATAGTTTATTCGTTTTCGGCGGTATGTCACACTTTCAAAAATAGGGCTCCAGGCCTCGTTCACGCGCCGGCTTCGATTATCGTCCACGATACAACTCGTGTCATAATATCGATGTTATATCGATGCTGTATCGCATTTATATAGATCTGTACAGTCCGCGAGGCCTAAGCTGAGCTTTGCATTTGTGTAAGTGCACACAGTTAGTGTAAAAAGGCAGTGTTTGTACAACATTTTGACAACCAGCGTGATGTGTGAGATGTCACTTGTTCTACGCAATCTGCTGCGCACTTACTATTCGGAATCACTCACACAAATGCAAGCTCAGCTTAGGCCTCGCGGACTGTACCGCGATGCATCGACGCTGTATCGCTAAGTCGCATTGTGTGTGTAAGGTCCCTAAGAGGGTTAAATTGGTGAAAAACAAAACTCACGCGGGCGAAGCCGAGGGCGACTGCTATTTTTTAATATATGAACTAACTGTTACCCGCGGCTTCGCCCGCGTGAGTTTCGCTTAGATGAAAAATCCTTTTGTGTTCCTAACTGTAGTAACCTAAACTCCAGTAGGTACTCAGAATTTCAGCCATTTGGTTATCCCGTGTCCCGCGGGAATATATGTTGATGAACGGGAACAGATGTGTCAGATCTTCAATATTTATACGTCAGTAGAAAATGCTCATCAGGTTGAACGACTTTTGCTAAGGCGCCATTTCCATATATGTAATAGTGTAGCTGGTCTCTTGGAGTTCTTCATCAGATGATCCTGATCATCGATTTTTATACGTCAACAGAAAATGCTCGTCAGATTGATAAACTTTTGCAAAGGTACCATTTCCATATTTCTTATAGTTTAGCTGTTCTGTTATGGTTCTTCATCAGGTGTTCCAGTTTTCAAAATCAGCCTATATGTTGCCCAGACTTAATAGCTATACAACAACAAGAAGTTTCATTCAAATCCGTCCAGTAGTTTTTGCGTGAAACGCGTACATACATACAGACAGACAGACAGGCAAGAAATTCCAAAAAAAAATTTTGCTTTCTATTATTCTTTTCGTGTCCCTCTATCCACATCATTCAAAAATACCAAATGTACAGACAATAGTAGATTTTACAACAAGTGCACAAAACGAATCATTTTTGTACAATACTTTTAGCAGCCCGAGCCGAAGGCGAGGGCTGTAATGTCGAGGATAAAAATCGTTTTGTGGACGAGTTATAAACTCTGCTTTTCACTTCGATTGCGAGGAAATAAATCAAATTAAAGAAATTAATAAACGCACGAAAAAACAAGAGCAGTTTCCCGCCGCTTTATTTTTTTAAAATCTTACGACATTGATAGGCTTGGGCTGCAGACCTTAGACTATAGAGTAATATAGACTCGGCATAACAAGCTTTAGCAAACAGTAGAAATGCGGCCGGTCGCCATGTTTTGTTCCTGTCAAAACAAGTACGTAAGTTGTCATTGCGATTTGTGTGTTTCAGAGTTTTGAAGAAAATTATGTGTTGTTAGGCGAATTTTTGTGCTTGTTTATAGTGTTCGAAACTGCATAATACTAAATTCATTATGGTTAGGTGCACTGTGTTAGAGTGCCGCATGAAAACCAGCGAAAAACATCCTAATATAACATTGCACAGGTTAGTACAAGATATATAAAATATATAGAGAAAGTTTACAAAGAATAACTAGCTTTTTTTATAATCATTTACTGTTAAAAGTGTTTTTTTAAGAAAATCATTCGTCACCTTATGGTAAATAGTGATGTGGTTCGTCATCCTCAAACAAATATCACAACATATCGATAGATGAATGAATTGTGATTTATTTTATTCTATTGAGATTTATGTCAAAATATTTATTATAAGGTATACCTATAGTCGGTTTCTTTTTTATGATTTTAGATTGCCAACATGTAAAGAAAGAAAATAACAGTGGCTGGATACAATTGGAATCGAAAATTTGGATGTTACAACCAAACATATTTATATTTGTTCCCTGCATTTTGAAGAGAAATGTTTCAATCGAACTTTAAATGTAACAAGACTGCACGACGATGCTTTGCCTTCGAGTGAGTTGTTGGTAAGTTTTAATATGATGATTACTCAGAAACAGAACAAAAAATGTTATAATCTATTCAACTATGTAAATAATGTTGATCTGATATATATGAAATTCTTCAAGTAGGTAAGATCTATGTTTAATTTTTTTAATGCAATGATAATTACTCAGAAACTGACAATATAGTCTATTCAATTGTGTAAATAATGTTGATTTGTGATAGTTAGAAATTATTCACAGTAGGTGAGGTGAAGGGGTCTCTAATGATTCTCATAAAAATATTTGTTATAATATAGTTCGAAATAATGTTTTTTCACATAATCATAATTAATATAAATTAAAATTAAAATATATTTTTTTAACATAATTTTTTTAACATAATTGTTTTGTAATAAATACAAATTGTCATAAACATAAATAATCATAATAGTAATACTCATAAAGTACAGAGAAAAGAGAACGCATAATGTATGGATACACTAAGAGAAAAGGTAAGATTTGTTAAGTTTTTGTTTTTTTGTTGTTTATGATCGCGGCCGCCGCACCCTAACCTATACTAGTGTTTTTGTCAACTTAATGTGAAATAGGTATAATCAAATATCACATTTTCACATTTAGGAAACCATCAACAAAATAAAAGATGAACAAAATAAAAAATACACTATGTTTATGACCACAGCAATTATGACAAATCCATTATGATAAACCATTTTATAAGAAAATTCAGTATGACAATCTATGATTATGCCTACACAAATATTATTACAATAAACATTATTTGAATAAAATATTATGATAAAAGAATTATGAGAAAGGCCTTATGACAAACCATATTATGATTATTAACCTTATGAGAAATAAAAGGATCCCGAGGTGAAGACGTATTTTTTTTAGTTTTAATTATAATGATACTTCCGAACACAGTAGCCTTAGTCAATTAGGCAACATACTGTAAACACTATATCTGATGTGAGTAAATAACTGAAGATGTTACATTGAACATACTGTGATTTTTTGAATACGAATAACTCCTGTTGATTTTGAAAAAAAAGTTGTGGTTTATTTTTTTGTGTTCCTTCCTTTTGTGTTTTATATTAAACCTAAGCTATGCACGCAAAACAGGTATAAAAATCTCTAAATATTTTACGCATTTTCGTTTCATAACCTTCATTATTCTACTGCGAAATTTTATTATGGCGAAGTCGAAATGCATTCAATAGCTCATATTATCACGTAAATAAAAGCGAGGAAAGATAATAGATACTTAACAAAAATGTCGAATTCTATGAACACCATGCAATTCAATTATCGATATCATCATAATCGATAATAGTAATACGCGCTGCTCTACGGCAAGGCGCCATTTTTGTTTCCGACTCAAGTTTAGGTATGCACGATTTTTTTGTAGGTATGTCATGTCTATTCTTTTTTCTATAGTCTAAGCTGCAGACCTATACATACAGCCTACTATTATATTAATTTTGTAATAATATTTTTTTTAAATTAATTAAATAACTGTTGCGGCCGAAGCCTGGCAACACCGCCGGACCGGATGCGGGCAGACGTGGCGGCGCCGGCGGCGGTGGAAGGAAACGGACTCAGCCATCTTGACTCGTCTTGTCCGTCTCGCCTAGGAGCCATTCTTCCTCTCACACGAAAAACTTGTAAATACAGTTAAATAAAGATCTTCTCCATATTCAGCGCCTTAATTACAGTCCAGCTACACAGAATCCTATACACAGAATACCCAGGCACCAGCGCCAACAATTTGGTCCATCTTCACCGACTTAATAAGAGAAGAATCTGCAAGTTCGACGTGTCGCGTGAGGTCACCTTCAAACAAAGGACACTGAGTGAGTTCGTTCCAATTCCTTTCTATTCCAGTGCATTTCCCCTCGAATTTAGTGTGCCATCACCTGGATCTGCCATAAGATCTCTTCATAGGTTTGGTAACTTAAATTTCATCTAATTAGAAGTGTACGCCTATATGCTTGCTTAACTTTGCCAGTTACGTAACGCCTAAGTTCATAACTCGTAGCAAAGCATTCACAAAGTTTGCATATTTATTATTCCCCATATAGATACAATAAGATAATTCAACACTCAGCTTGAATCATCAATTCATGCGTCTCACTCGCTGCGATAGCAAACCGGTTATATAACTGTTGAGATCGCAGTTGCTAATCCCTTTATTGTGCATCAGTTGTTTACGCATTCATTTGCATTTGCACTATGCCACGCCAACCTAACCTATATTCACATAAATAATATACTATTTCATTGTAAGTATCGCTTTAAATTGCACATAAATCATTTTCCAAACATTAAAAATGTGTGATGAAAATAAAACAGTGAGTGTTAGCAGTGTTAGTGCTAAAGATCGCCTCAGAGATCTAGTGAAATTGCGCAGTAGTTTGAAAGCCAAGTTAACTCAATTCGAGAATTATTTAAAGCCTATAGAATCCCCATTAAGTGATCTGCAATTTGCAGAGCTGGAATGTCGCTTAAATAAAATTGATCCCTTACTAGATGTCTTCGACACATTACAGACGGAGGTTGAGACACTGTCGGAAGAATCTCCAGACTTGTACACGGAACGGGACCTGTTTGAGTCCAGGTATTTCTCACTGGTGGCCCGGGCACGCACCTTACTTGAATCCATGCGTCGTCGTCAGCGTTCGCCCTCGCCAGGGGGAGTTTCAAGCCATTCCAGCAGACCCGGACCGGGACATGATTTTGTGAGGCTACCTAAGATCAATTTACCTAACTTTAACGGTGACTTTCAGCATTGGCTCGCATTCAGAGATATGTATATTTCACTCATTCATACTAACACAAGTTTAAGTGATATCAATAAGTTTCATTATTTACGAGCTGCGTTAAAGGGCAGCGCATCACTTATTATTCAAAGCCTAGAATTCACAGCTGACAATTATAAAATAGCATGGCAATTGCTATCGAATCGGTTTGACAACGAGCGATTGCTTGTAAACAACCATGTCAGTGCCTTGTTCAACTTACAACAAGCTCAAAATGAGTCTAGTCATTCTTTGAGAAATATTATTGATGTCACTCATAAAAATATTTGTGCCTTAAATACCCTTGGTCAACCAACTGATCATTGGGATACATTAATAATTTATATTATGTGTAAAAAGCTAGATAGTGTTTCTTTGCGTAAATGGGAGGAACATCGCAATAATATTACAGGTTGTCCTACTTTAAAACAATTCACTGATTTTCTGACTAATCGTGCAGATTTATTAGACACAATTAATCAAGAAATTTCAAATAAACAGATTGTTAGTACACACATAAAACAAAATGTTCAGCAATCAGATTCAAACAAAACAAAAACAAATACATTTTCCACAAATAACACAAAAGTTACAAATAACAACAAAACATCATCGTTAACCTGTCCAATGTGTAATCGTAATCATTATTTGTACAATTGTCAAGATTTTCGTAATTTAGATGTAGAAACAAGATTACAAAAAATCGAAACCTATACAGTGTGTAAAAATTGTTTACGTCCTGGTCACAGAGAAAAGCAATGCACTCTTTCACATTGCAAATATTGCACACAAAAACACAACACTCTTTTACATAAAGAGATTGACATCGCACATGATGTCGTCGCTTTGTCAAGTAATATTCATTCATCTCAAACACCCTATGTCATGCTTTCCACAGCCTTGGTGAAAGTGACGGATGTCCAAGGGAGACTTCGCACGGCTCGCGTCATTTTAGACAACGGCAGCACTTCCAACTTCATCACTAGCCGGCTCTGTGAGCAACTGGGTTTGGTAAGGCGTAGCATGGGCTCCAATGTCAAAGGTATCAATAACCAAAGTTCATTTTGTCCAGAGTCCAGAGTCTTGTTACCTAACCCTTGAGTCGTGTTCAGGGGACTTCAAGGTAAATTTAGATTGTTACGTTTTACATGAAATCACAAACTCTTTACCTTCCATGTTTTTAGACTTAGAATATTTACCTCCAATACCTTCACACATACAGCTAGCAGATCCCACGTTCAATATTCCTTCTGAAATTGATATACTCGTGGGCGCACAGATATTTTGGGATATTTTAGGTTCTAACTCAATTAATCTAGGTAATAAAGGTCCTAAATTACATGAAACTAAGTTAGGATGGATAGTTTCCGGATCCATACTACAAAATCAATCACAGGTACAAAATTCAAGTTGTTATTTAACTCAAAACATAGAATCTCAACTTACTAGGTTTTGGGAACTCGATTCGGTTTCCTCTTCTTACTGCATGTCAGCTGAAGAACGGGCATGCGAACGACATTTCGCTCAGCATACTCGCCGAGCTGAAATGGGCAATTTATAGTTAAAATTCCTCTCAAAGAATCACCTGAGGTGCTCGGTGACTCATACTTACTAGCGAAACGGCGTTTTCTTTCCCTGGAGCGCAGGCTGCAGCGGGATTCTAACCTGAAAAAGAAATATGATGATTTTATGTTAGAATACATTACCTTAGGTCATATGACTGAAAATAAAGAAAATAATCATAGTAATATTAATTATTTCTTACCACATCATGGCGTAATACGTGATTCCAGTATAACTACTAAGTTAAGATGTGTTTTCGACGGATCAGCTGTTACTACGTCAGGTAAATCACTTAATAATATACAGATGGTAGGTCCAGTAGTCCAAGATGACCTTTTGTCTATTTTATTAAGATTCAGACAACATCAGTTTGTCATATCAGGAGATATTGAGAAAATGTATCGAGCCATTCTCGTAGATGCGTCTCAACGTTCTCTTCAACAAATCATTTACAGATTTGATCACACAAAGCCTTTACAAACATACACACTTAACACAGTTTCTTATGGTATGTCGTCCGCGCCATATCTTGCGACGAAATGCCTATCCACACTTTCAGAACAATGCTCAACTCCTGAGGTGAAGCAAGCCATCGGCAGAGACATGTATGTCGATGATTATCTTAGCGGTGGCGACTCAATTGATTACGTAATAAGTACGACGAAAAATGTCATCGATACGTTGCAGTCAGCACAATTCCATTTACGTAAGTTTCAGTCAAATAATCCAGAAATTTTAAATTCAATTTTACAATATTCACACACACAAAATATAAATATCACAAACAAAACACTCGATTTGAATCAAAGTCTTCCTAATAAAACGCTTGGTTTATATTGGGACTCAACACACGATCATCTTCTGTTTTCTATTAATTTAAATGTAAACATAAAAAAGATTACGAAACGCAACATTTTATCTATCACTAGCGACCCGCCCCGGCTTCGCACGGGATATAAACCTTCCTCTTGAATCACTCTATCTATTAAAAAAAACCGCATCAAAATCCGTTGCGTAGTTTCAAAGATTTAAGCATACAAAGGGACATAGGGACAGAGAAAGCGACTTTGTTTTATACTATGTAGTGATTAGTCAGGTATTCGACCCGCTCGGGATGCTAGGTTTATGTACAGTCGAAGCGAAAATTATCATGCAAAAGTTGTGGGTAGATAAGTGCGGCTGGGACAGCGAAGTTTCATTGGAGATTAAAACAAAATTTGTTAATTTCATTCATTCGCTTCAGTCGCTCAATGTACTTCGTTTTCCTCGCTGGGTATCTTGCGATAACGGTATTGTGCATGAACTACACACTTTCACAGATGCGTCAGAACGCGCATATGGCGCCTGTGTGTATGTGCGGTCAGTCGACATAGACGGTAATGTATGCGTTCGTCTTCTTATCTCTAAAAATAAAGTGGCGCCTCTTAAGCCAATTACAATACCACGTTTAGAGTTATGTGGAGCATTATTGGGTACAAGACTCTGTTCTAAAGTGACAAGCTCGCTTACCATGACCTTTGTCAATATTCATTTTTGGTGCGACTCGACAATCGTTCTGGCATGGTTGAAAACTTCACCAAGTAATTTAAAAACCTTTGTTCGTAACAGAGTTTGTGAAATTCAGGATAGCACGCCTTCTGACAGTTGGAGCTACGTACCTTCAGCAGACAACCCTGCCGACTTAGTCTCACGAGGAGTTAGGGCGGACAGTGTTAACGACAATTGCATCTGGTTTTGCGGTCCTAAGTTTTTACACCAACGAGTCATACAATATCCTAAGGTTCCGCATACAAAGTCAGAATCACTTCCAGAAATTTCTTTACATACAAATACACAAAATAAAACAAACATTCAGACAAAAAATAATATTATTTCACAATTAATCAATAAATATTCAAATCCATTAAAACTAATTAGAGTAGTTGCATATATTTACAGATATTTACATAACTTAAAAAATCCTAACAATAAATTTTTAGATAATTTGTCACTTGGTGAATTGCAATCATCTGAAAATTTAATTATTTACACAGCTCAGAAGGAAATGTTCCCTCTTGAATATGAATCACTAAAATCTAAACAGATTTTACATAAAAACAATCGTCTCATTTCTTTATCGCCATTTATTGATGACAATGATATTATTAGAGTAGGTGGTCGCCTAAATGATTCACACTACACATATGATGTGAAACATCCTATTGTTTTATGTTGCAAACATCACTTAACACACATTTTATTTCATAAGGAACACTTAAATCTATTCCATGCAGGGCCTCAATTACTTTTATCTCACTTAAGGCAAAAATATTGGCCTTTGGGGCTCCCTCAAAGGCCTCGCGAGGTTCCTCCGAACCTCGCGAGGCGAGTTGTACATTCCTGTGTTCGTTGCAGGCGCTTTAAAGCCCAACCAATACAGCCTATAATGGGCAACTTACCACATGATAGATCGCATCTAGAGTTTCCTTTCCTCAATACAGGAATAGACTATGCAGGGCCAATGCTGATCGCCGACCGTAAGGGCAGGGGTGCTAGGCTCACAAAATCATACATTTGCGTTTTCGTTTGTTTTGCAGTCAAGGCTGTTCACCTAGAACTAGTAACCGATATTACCAAAGAGGCTTTCTTGGCTGCACTCAACAGGTTTATTGCACGTCGTGGTAGGCCACAGTGCATTTATTCAGATAATGCTACTACATTTATAGGTGCTAGTAATGATATTTCTAAATTTTATCAAAATTATGTTAATGACATACAAAGTAACATAGTTTCCAAGGGGATAGATTTTAGGCAAATACCTCCATACAGCCCAAACTTTGGGGGCCTCTGGGAGGCCTCAGTTAAGGCAGTTAAGCATCACTTAAGGCGTGTACTTTCTTTAGCTCACCTTACCTATGAGGAAATGTCTACATGCTTGATTCAGATTGAGGGCATACTCAATTCGAGACCCCTCACTCCATTATCCCAAGATCCTGCCGATTTATCTTGCCTGACACCTTCCCATTTCCTTATTGGGCGTTCTCTCTCTGGTATACCATATCCACCGTTGACCGACGCAAACATCACCAGACTCCAGCGTCATGAGAGGATAGAGAAGATGAGGCAACATTTCTGGCAGCGATACGCTAACGAATACGTCTCTCTTCTCCAGCAGAAGAAGAAGTGGTCCACATCCACCTCCAGTTTGGAACCCGGATCCCTAGTGCTGGTACGCGACAAGCAGCAGCCGCCATTGGTCTGGTTATTGGGTCGCGTACTGAAGACATACCCTGGCTCTGATGGGATCAGCCGGGTCGCCGACATAAAGACCAAGAAGGGAGTCATCAGTCGGACTTACAACTGCATATGTCCACTATGTTGAAAGGACTTTCAACCCCGGGCAGCATGTTGCCGCCGAAGCCTGGCAACACCGCCGGACCGGATGCGGGCAGACGTGGCGGCGCCGGCGGCAGCGGTGGAAGGAAACTGACATTCAGCCATCTTGACTCGTCTTGTCCGTCTCGCCTAGGAGCCATTCTTCCTCTCACACGAAAAACTTGTAAATACAGTTAAATAAAGATCTTCTCCATATTCAGCGCCTTAATTACAGTCCAGCTACACAAAGAATCCTATACACAGAATACCCAGGCACCAGCGCCAACAATAACATACCGTACTTGAATTTAAATTTTAATATCTTTGATGTCTTAAAAAACACATAAGGCAAATAAATTAAAAGTAAATATTATAAAATAACAAATTCTATATATGAACTTTTTATCGTGTTTGGCTGTATGGCTCATTTTCTTTGCCTTAATATAAATACATTTATGAGTAGATACGTTAATGCCCTTGTGCACAAAATTCGATTTTGTGCAGCCTATATCCTGCACAAATAAGCACTTTCCGAGCATGAGAAGTGAAAATAGTAGATTTTACAACAAGTGCACAAAACGAATCATTTTTATCCGAGACTTTTAGCAGCCCGAGCCGAAGGCGAGGGCTGATAGTAATGTCGAGGATAAAAATAGTTTTGTGGACGAGTTATAAACTCTGCTTTTCACTTCAATTGCGAGGAAATAAATCAAATTGAAGAAATTAATAAACGCACGAAAAAACAAGAGCTGTTTCCCGACGCTTTATTTTTTTAATCTTACGACATTGATAGGCTTTGGCTGCAGACCTATACAGCCTACTATTAAATTAATTTTGTAATAATATTCTTAAATTAATTAAATAACCTACCGTACTTGAATTTAAATTTTAATATCTTTTATGTCTTAAAAAACACATAAGGCAAATAAATTAAAAGTAAATGTTATAAAATAACAAATTCTATCTATGAACTTTTTATCGTGTTTGGCTGTATGGCTTATTTTCTTTGCCTTAATATAGATATATTTATGAGTAGATACGTTAATGCCCTTGTGCACAAAATTCGATTTTGTGCAGCCTATATCCTGCACAAATAAGCACTTTCCGAGCATGAGAAGTGAAAAATATTTTTACTGTTTTATTATATCTATAGATAATAACATAACAAATGAGAAATACATAGATTTTTCGAATTTTTTCGAATTTGCATTTTTCTTATCTCAATGTTTCTAACTAAATTGTAATTATCATTTGGTTTCTATTAAATCTTATGTCTTATTAATTTTATATAAATTTCGAAAGGCTGATTACGATACGACTATAATAATTGATCATAGCATACCTACCTATTAAGTAGTCCATTAAGTTCTTATTTGTTAGTTGCTATGTGATTGATAGTTATGATCAGGTCTCCCAATTCTCCATAAAAAAAACTTGGATCTCCAAAAGAACATTATAAATAACCAACGAACTAATATACCATAGAACTCTAACAACGCCAAAAAAAATGGTTCCACGAAATAGGAACCTCTGTGGGCGGGGCGTAAAATAGACACCTCACTTCGCCTCAGTTCGCCGTGGCGCAGCGAGTTCAACAGTTGTACTTGTACCTAACGCATAAGTGTCAATTGTACGTATCATCGAGTAATTTCGCAAGTTTAATTAGCAAAAATAGGCCATCGTGTGTCGTAAAGTGGTGTAGAAATCACACAGATATGAAGAACAGCGGAATTACCTTTCTTTCCTTTGCCGAGACTACGTAGTACTTATATTAATTCTGTGCCAAGACTTCAAACGCCAAGCGGCTGGCCGTTTGTTTGAGCGGTAGCCGGCTGCCGCGGTGTGTTGACCCCGCCCCGTGACCTTGACGCGCCCAATCGTGTACTAGCTTTTTCTATGAGAATGTGTGAGTGTCTTGTTGTATTTAAGTACATTTGTTTGCGTAAATAGAACCAAGATTTGAGCGTTCGTTGTATGAGAGTTACACTTCCATATTTATTTATAATTCAATGTAAATGACGTTGAATATTTAAGGTATATGTTAATTTTTTTAAGATCATTAAAACATTTTTTATATAATCGATGGTATTTTATTAAAATATAAAAGTGTACAAATTGTTTTACAAAGATTACAATATCTTAATTGTGCATATTTAACAGGCGTTTGTGCGTTTGTATAGCGATGTGCCGCCGAGAAATTAACAATTCCCGAAAATTTCTTCCCTTAAAAATTTCCTAAAATTCTCAGAAATTTCTTGGGTTTTTAGGAAAATTTCCGTTCTCGAGAATATTTCTGAGAAATTTCCAAGAAACTTTCTGCCGTTTCTTTGTAAATTTCGGAAACGGCACGTCACTACTTTTGTTCGAATATTAGGGATGTTACAAATGTCCTCCGCGCATGTGAAATCAAGATTACTTGAAATTTAACTAAAACTATTAGGTTTATTACATGAAATAGTAAATAAAAGTGTCATAATGTTAATAAGATTATTCATTTGCATTTGCTTTTGCATTTGATTATTATTTGCAAGACAAATTAAAAAATATTTGTAACATCCCTGTCCCTGCTGTAAGTCTTCTTTAAATATTAAAAAAAAAAAAACTAACCTTATTTCAGTTAAAATATGTTGTCTCTTTACAACATTTGACGTTAAAGAAAGAGATGAATATATAAATAAAAAACGAGACAAAACATATTTTACTAAAACTCCTTAAATTGTATTTTAACTTTTTATGCATAAGACAGCATAAGACGAATTGTCATTACATGAATAATAATAGTTTCCCTTCTGTAGAAAATCAGACACATCTCCATACAAAATCGCTTATCTACAAACATCAAAATTAGCCTAGTTAAAACTCACAATTCCTTTTCAGGCACAAGCATTATACAAAGGCGTATTTGAGCATCCATATCTATTGATAAGTAAGTCCACTCGGCTTGATATACTTTATCAACACACATATCATTTAGTTCAGTCTTTATCGCGATAAATGCGATTCAGTGGAAAAGTCCGGAATGTTATAAAGTGTTTGGGATTAATGAACTCGAATATTCTACAAAAAAAAACAACCTACTTAAACCTCTTTTCTTTGAAGTCGGCTGATAAATTGCCCAGGATATATTTGATAAAGCAATTAAAAAATAATAAAAAGTATATCTTGTGTCTTTCATACAAACTTTGAACCGCAATTCAGTACTTTGTGGGATGATTTTTGAAAAAAAAAATTTGCCTATGTTTGACTCCGGGCCTTCAACTATATCCATACCAAATTTCATCAAAATCGGTCCAGCAGTTTAACCGACAGACTTTCGCATTTATAATATTAGTATGGAAGTATGGATTCAAGTCTATAAAGTGTGCGATGTTTTCCTTCACCGGAAGCAGGTGGTGGTCGATGAAAATGACCGTACATAAGTCAGATTGATATAAAAACCAGAGCTTATTACCGGTACTAAATTCTCGTATAAAGTACCGGTACTTTTTGCGAGTTGGTATGGAAAATTTGGGCGAGGGCACAGATTCAAGCCTGCCTTTCGGCCAAGCCAAAGAGGGTTATGTTTTTTCCGCTTACTAGTTGGCGCGTCTGTCAGATGGTACAACGCTGTCATATGTTGTCAAATCCAAATGACATGTACCTTCGGACACACCTCACTCATCAGTAGAAACTTATAACCCTCAATGAGCTACCACCACTTCAAGTACATTTCAACATAGAGAACGGAACTGTACCAAAGAAAAAATGCACTAAGTACACCTTTAGGGCAGAAAGGTTTAAAGTTCATAGTGTAATATTATACTATAGGTTGCTGATGTATGGAGTGATTTGTTATAAAGTGACTCACTAAACACATAAGTGATGATAATTCAATGACAAGGGATTTTTTATTCGACATAACCCATGCTGAGTCATGTTTAAAAAAAAATCTTTATTGACCAAGATGAACAATTTCTAAGTAATAATTATATGGCGCTCTCTTGTTTCGGAGGCCAAAATCCACTTTGGGGCAGTGAGCCAGCGGAGTAAGTAGGTAAGTATGAACAATTTACAATTTTAGGCATAGATATAAATATCATCCCTTTGTTCTCGTGATCTTTACAGGTCGTATGGAAAATAAAAAAGTAAATGATGGGCCTCGGGTCTTCAAATATCTCCATACCTTTCATCAAAATCTATGCATTTAGTCTTAAAAGCGTAACAGACGACATTTATTATATTATTATTATTTTTAGTATGGATAAAAATTGTACTCGTTTAATGACGTTATTTTACATTGATGATGATGCGAATTTTCATAAATGATATGTTACAAGAAGCACGATCTTTGGTCGTCCAGCTATACGAGTTACATATTTGCGTGTTTTTTTTTTAATTTTCTAAGCACAACCTTTATTTTACTTGAGTAAAACGATTTTTAAGCAGTCTGTATAGTTCTTCACTACAATTTATATGGAGCATTTTAAGTTGGCATACAAGCGCAACTATTATTTAATATTAAATACATACAATAATAAATATAACTACCCTACGATATGAATACACTAGTTGCCTTAAGAAATACTGAGATTCAAATACGGTTGTTTGCATTATTCAATACAAAAATTCGTTATTAAAATTCAAGTCACTGCTA
Source organism: Ephestia elutella (assembly GCA_018467065.1). Classification (NCBI taxonomy): domain Eukaryota; kingdom Metazoa; phylum Arthropoda; class Insecta; order Lepidoptera; family Pyralidae; genus Ephestia; species Ephestia elutella. The sequence goes on along the minus strand of CM031586.1, from coordinate 1,913,109 downwards.
ACTCACTGGCAATAGCAATAATAAAAATAATACTAAGAATATACCTACTTGTATTGTAAAACCTGTATGACAGATTACGTATTGTTGTTCGGTACCTGTTGTTGTGTGTTGGCAAAATAAAGAATTTTTTTTTTTAAATAGCAATGTATTTTTTTTTTTATAATAAGTACGATGTTTGGCGTAAAAATAGGAATGTTTGTTTAAAAAAAGTTAAATATATTTTATAGACAAATGGGAGTCCATGATATTGCATATTCAGTTTTGCTTATAATCCTATTATTCGATTGCGTCATTTCTTTTTTGTGGAAAATCTTATTTTATCTCTAGATATTTCTATATGTGTTGAAATTCAATTTTCTTTCTTTGTAATTCCTTGTATTTATAAAAGTTATTATCTTAGATAACAAATGGATTACATTATACAGATATGTCAATACATATATTGATTTTATGACTTTAAATAATTAAAATTAGTCTTTTGAGTTTAACGTCCTAAGCAATTGACGTGGCGATAATTTCTATCTGATTTCAAAATATTGTATTGCCATATTCTTAGTGATTATTAAAAAAATAAATAAGAGTATCCAATTCATAATCTCATCGCCTTCAGTGGCATTTAACCCTAATTTATAATTATCTAAAATATTTGTGCATAAATTCCTTATTACTATAATAATTCACTTACAAGTAAATAATAAAAACGTATATGACACACAATGTACAGTTTCAAAAATGATAAAAAATATTTCCTAAATTTTATATCCTAATTTAATTAAATGCCGATTAAGTCTATGAATTAAAATAGCAAGTCTGAATCAATTCTTAAAAAAATACATTAATTAAAAAAAAAATCAAAATTTTTGCAATTTAGAAATTATCATAAAAACCTGTATATTTTTAATTTTATTTTTTATTGTGTTCCACTCGATTAATGTAAATTTGCCATTATATTCTTATTAGTAATTTTGATTGCACAGTGATGTTACGTACAAGAATCTGATATACTGAGAGATTCACACGCTTTAGTATATAAGCTCCTTGGCCTAAAGTAAATACAAAACCAATTCACTCGGCCACCGATTAAAAATCTAACTACAAAAAACTTGACAATAGTCGGTAATATTTGCACTAAAATAGGTAATATAGTGCCATGCAATTGAGATTCATTTGTAATAGAATAATACTTCTTAGGCGCTGGACAGACAGAAAAGACGGGGCACAGACGAGTAAACATCGTGTCTGCGCCTTGTGTTTTCTGTCTTTTGCGTCGCGACGCTTCTATACATTTTGTATGAAAGGGACGCTAAAGAGACATATGTCTGCGTCTTATTATGTCTTTTCTGTCTGTTCAGCGCCTTAGACATTAATTGCTATGCCACCTAATTTCAAAATAACTGCATCTCAATAAACATACTTTTAGTCAGAAAGTCATGGATCATGCGTATTTTAAATAAATCTAACTCCCAACCATAGACTTAGTAAAAAAGAATAGACCCGACATAACAATCAAAATACAGAGTAGTTATGCGGCCGCCATGTTTTGTCACTATTATTAGTACGCGCAGGCCGCCATCTTTGTGCCAAATCCTTTGTCGGCGACGGCTTTAGGTATTTATTTTATTTTGAACACACTAGCAGCTTAATAAGCTGATGCGTGTGTGTCTTGAAGTTTGGAGATTTTGTCTAATCTGTTCTTAAAACTGTTGACAGAAGGTGCAGTGACGATATTTTCGTTTAACTTGTTCCAGTCTCTAACCACACGGTTTGATAGAAAAATTTTCTTCGGTTTCTTCTTTGCCGGTGTGCAATATAGTTTCAAGGAATGATGACCTCTTAAGTAATTGTTTTCAGAGAGTACACGATACGCACGATACAGTATGCACGATTTTTGTAGGTATGTCATGTCTATTCTTTTTTCCTTCGTCTTTGTCTAACCTAAAAAACATCTAAATGTCATACAAGCCTGTGCTCGTCTCTGTCGTACTGTCAAACTGACGTTTCCGAATTCAGCCGAAGGACAAACCTGTTGCTCTTCGGGTCCACCACTTCTTCTGTCAAACTGAACTTTGGCAGTTGTTTTATCGAGCAAATGAGAGATATGTCACCTTGTCGGAGTTGGAACTCGATGTTGTCCGCTAGAGGGCGCGCTAGCAGCTCGTCCGAGATGAGAGACCAGCGTTGGACGGGACGGCCTGGAAAATATTTTTTTTATTCTGAAATTAGACCTTCACAGGGACTTTTTCATGTCATTTTTAATTATATTTTTTATTTTTTCATGTTATTTTTTATTTTCGTATATGGTGCGTGTAGGCAACAATTTTAATAACATATCGCAGTCTTGATAGATTTATTTACTACAAGTGTAGCAAGAGCTAAGCGACTTTTGTCAGAACATCTACAGGTTTAATACTTCTTTCTGTAATTTTAATATTCATACCCACTGTATTTGTTTTAAGTAGTGTAAAAAAAAATGTTCAACTTCATTGTTACCTATTTAATATTTTTTCTATTTGTGAGGACCTATAATTGGCTTCTTTAGTTCTTAAGTGTTAACCTATTGTTGTATAAATGGCTGTTGGTCTTCCTAATAAATAAAATAAATAAAATATGATTACAAAGCTACAAACTGCTAGCATTTCGGAACCAAAGCTGAGAAGAAATGCCGGAAGAAACTCAGTATTGGTCCCTATTATGTCACACAGACATACTTTTTTAAATAAGTATACCTTTTTAAACCCACAGAAATAAATCAAGGTAAAATAGCTAAATGGGCGGAGCACGCGTGGCTCGATCTCGACTTGAACGCATTGCTTGATTTATGTCTGTTTTTTTATATATTTTTTTAAGAAGACCAACAGCTACAATTATAGTCTTAAATGTATAAAAACACACTTATATGTATGTTTAAACCACTCACCTTCCTGGTCATTAGCGAGCACGGGCCCTTCCACGAGGAAGGGCTCGAGGAAGGCGCGGGGGGAGGCGTCCTGCGACAGGCAGCGGGCCAGGTGGGCTAGTACCTGTGGGGAGGGAATATTTATCAAACTTCACTACTATATTATAAAAGTGAAAGAGGAGAAGAGGCCTCATTCGGCTGAAATGAGAATGCTGCGTTGGATGAGCGGGGTAACACGGATGGATAGGATAAGAAATGTCTATGTTAGAGGAAGTTTGAAGGTTGCTTCTATCAATGAAAAGGTAAGTAACAGATTGACATGGTTTGGTCATGTTTTGAGGAGAGAAGACGAACATCTAGTTAAGAAGACATTAAATAAGGTAGAGGGCTACAGGGGAAGAGGGAGACCAAAGAAGAGATAAATAAATAAATAAATATAAATATATATATACGGACAAATTACACAGATTGAGTTAGCCCCAAAATAAGTTCGGGACTTAGAGATGGCTGGACTGTGTGAGGGACAATATGAAGGGATGGGGAGTGGATGTTGGTATGACGTGAAACAGAGACGTGGGGAAGGATAAGACATATTGCGCCGACCACTGATGATGGGATAAGGTGAGGAATATGATGATGATGACTACTATATTTATAAAATAAAATTCTTTTATTTCAGGCAGAGCCCATAGTGTTTAGTAACAAAGACAACTTATAACTATGTTAGTATTTTGTCTACATTAAAATTTGTTGATGGTTTGGTGCTGCGTGACAGCACTGTCCATATTCAGCCTGGCCGCAACCGTGTTAACCAAACTGTTGGCACTACACCGCTCTCGGTGAATCAGGGATGAAGTACGCTTTCTTATGATAGCTGACAGACTGTCAACATCAGCTTCAGCTAGCATCCCCAAAGTACTACAAGGACGGCGCAGTCTAATCCTACTAAAAATATTGATGCGAAAGAGCTAGGGCAGATTTTTATCCCGAAGTTGTAAAAGCGTCTTAAAACCTCGGAACGGTCAAAAGTCATTAAATATTTTATAAGATTTTTCAGTTAATTAGTCATTTTGATACCACTTCAGGAAAAAAAGTAATAAAATAAAAATAGCTATTGTGATAGTAGATTTCCGTAGCGGCCATTTGTTGTAGTTACAATGTTGCCAGTCTAAATAATTATTTTTCCTAATATAAAATCAGGATTGTTTTTCTTGATATAGTGATTTAAATCTTTACAATATAAACAATACTAATTGGTTTTGCTTTTTATAACTTTATATATGGCTTTTAAACAAAATACAGACAAAGACGCCGCCGCCGCCGACATTTAAGAGGATGCTGGCTAAAACACTGCCACTCAGAGCTGTCAAATTAATAAAAAATATGACGTTTGACGTTGACGTTTCTTTCCAATTTGATTTATTTGCTGACGTTTAGATCCACCCATAGACCCACACAACACGTTTGCTTACGCCCGCGCTCCGTTATGCTTTGTTTGTTTTTGCTGCTTTCCTCCTGATTTCTTTACTCTGGGGTTACTTAACATGCGTAATCGTTATTATTGAGCAGAGTTGAGGTGGATTGATTTTCCTAAGATAGGTATTTGATACAACAAAAACTAAATATCTAAATTATGATGGTCGTTGGTGATATAACCTAACAAAACTTCAAAGCAGGATAATTCAACAACCAGCAGTCTTATGTTTATGATTATTTTAGCATTAAGATCTAGAAAAAAAACTCTATCAAACAAGATATATTTCATTCTAAGACGCTAACTTTGAACATGACCTAAAATGGTGTATGGGAAGTCGCCCTAGCTCTTTGGATGTGAGTTTGTGAGGATGTTTGTTACTTAATCACGCAAAATCTACTGGACGGATTTCGATGAAATTTGGTATACGGGTAGAAAAATACCGGGAATAGCACATAGGGTACTTTTTATCCTGAAATTCCCACGGGAGCGTAATGCAAGAAATTTAAAAATACCTCTCACATCAAAATCTGTTAAGCCGTTCAGGACTCTTGGTGGACTAAAAAACATACATACATGAACCCTGAAAACCGGCCAAGTGCGAGTCAACTTGATACCTTTAAGCGTTCCTGAGAAAAAGTTTGACAGACAGACGAACAACAAAGTGATCTTATAAGGGTTCCGTTTTTGCTTTTTGAGGTACGGAACCCTAAAAACAAGCAATGTGACTGACCGAGTCTGCGGAGTGTCGCGGCTGTTGCCTGGTCGCGCGCAGATACTTCTGCAGCGCGCGCGCCAGCGACGGGAACACCGCCGCCTGAGCTACACACAACAAGCAATGTGACTGACCGAGTCTGCGGAGTGTCGCGGCTGTTGCCTGGTCGCGCGCAGATACTTCTGCAGCGCGCGCGCCAGCGACGGGAACACCGCCGCCTGAGCTACACACAACAAGCAATGTGACTGACCGAGTCTGCGGAGTGTCGCGGCTGTTGCCTGGTCGCGCGCAGATACTTCTGCAGCGCGCGCGCCAGCGACGGGAACACCGCCGCCTGAGCTACACACAACAAGCAATGTGACTGACCGAGTCTGCGGAGTGTCGCGGCTGTTGCCTGGTCGCGCGCAGATACTTCTGCAGCGCGCGCGCCAGCGACGGGAACACCGCCGCCTGAGCTACACACAACAAGCAATGTGACTGACCGAGTCTGCGGAGTGTCGCGGCTGTTGCCTGGTCGCGCGCAGATACTTCTGCAGCGCGCGCGCCAGCGACGGGAACACCGCCGCCTGAGCTACACACAACAAGCAATGTGACTGACCGAGTCTGCGGAGTGTCGCGGCTGTTGCCTGGTCGCGCGCAGATACTTCTGCAGCGCGCGCGCCAGCGACGGGAACACCGCCGCCGCCGCCTCGCGCGGGCCCAGCGCGCCGCCTGAACAACACACGTCACTTATTTATATATACTACACATTATAAATATATTTTTTTATACATTCGGATGATCAACAGCTAAATTAACATAATAGTAACAAACGCTAGCTTCGGCCTTCGGCCTCGCTTGCGCGGCTGATGTCCCTCGGTTCGCCAGAAATTTGAGAGAACATCATCAATTCATCAGGTTGTCCATGTATACAAATAGCTCGGAAGGGGGAGGGGAACTTGGCCTTCGGCCTCGCTTGCGCGGCTCTGGGAGGAGGGGAGCTCGGCTTTCGGCCTCGCTTGCGCGGCTCTGGGAGGAGGGGAGCTCGGCTTTCGGCCTCGCTTGCGCGGCTCTGGGAGGAGGGGAGCTCGGCTTTAGGCCTCGCTTGCGCGGCTCTGGGAGGAGGGGAGCTCGGCTTTCGGCCTCGCTTGCGCGGCTCTGGGAGGAGGGGAGCTCGGCTTTCGGCCTCGCTTGCGCGGCTCTGGGAGGAGGGGAGCTCGGCTTTCGGCCTCGCTTGCGCGGCTCTGGGAGGAGGGGAGCTCGGCTTTCGGCCTCGCTTGCGCGGCTCTGGGAGGAGGGGAGCTCGGCTTTCGGCCTCGCTTGCGCGGCTCTGGGAGGAGGGGAGCTCGGCCTTCGGCCTCGCTTGCGCGGCTCTGGGAGGAGGGGAGCTCGGCTTTCGGCCTCGCTTGCGCGGCTCTGGGAGGAGGGGAGCTCGGCTTTCGGCCTCGCTTGCGCGGCTCTGGGAGGAGGGGAGCTCGGCTTTCGGCCTCGCTTGCGCGGCTCTGGGAGGAGGGGAGCTCGGCATTCGGCCTCGCTTGCGCGGCTCTGGGAGGAGGGCAGCTCGGCTTTCGGCCTCGCTTGCGCGGCTCTGGGAGGAGGAGCTCGGCTTTCGGCCTCGCTTGCGCGGCTCTGGGAGGAGGGGAGCTCGGCTTTCGGCCTCGCTTGCGCGGCTCTGGGAGGAGGGGAGCTCGGCTTTCGGCCTCGCTTGCGCGGCTCTGGGAGGAGGGGAGCTCGGCTTTCGGCCTCGCTTGCGCGGCTCTGGGAGGAGGGGAGCTCGGCTTTCGGCCTCGCTTGCGCGGCTCTGGGAGGAGGGGAGCTCGGCTTTCGGCCTCGCTTGCGCGGCTCTGGGAGGAGGGGAGCTCGGCTTTCGGCCTCGCTTGCGCGGCTCTGGGAGGAGGGGAGCTCGGCTTTCGGCCTCGCTTGCGCGGCTCTGGGAGGAGGGGAGCTCGGCTTTCGGCCTCGCTTGCGCGGCTCTGGGAGGAGGGGAGCTCGGCTTTCGGCCTCGCTTGCGCGGCTCTGGGAGGAGGGGAGCTCGGCTTTCGGCCTCGCTTGCGCGGCTCTGGGAGGAGGGGAGCTCGGCTTTCGGCCTCGCTTGCGCGGCTCTGGGAGGAGGGGAGCTCGGCCTTCGGCCTCGCTTGCGCGGCTCTGGGAGGAGGGGAGCTCGGCCTTCGGCCTCGCTTGCGCGGCTCTGGGAGGAGGGGAGCTCGGCCTTCGGCCTCGCTTGCGCGGCTCTGGGAGGAGGGAGCTCGGCTTTCGGCCTCGCTTGCGCGGCTCTGGGAGGAGGGGAGCTCGGCTTTCGGCCTCGCTTGCGCGGCTCTGGGAGGAGGGGAGCTCGGCTTGCGGCCTCGCTTGCGCGGCTCTGGGAGGAGGGGAGCTCGGCTTTCGGCCTCGCTTGCGCGGCTCTGGGAGGAGGGAGCTCGGCTTTCGGCCTCGCTTGCGCGGCTCTGGGAGGAGGGAGCTCGGCTTTCGGCCTCGCTTGCGCGGCTCTGGGAGGAGGGGAGCTCGGCTTTCGGCCTCGCTTGCGCGGCTCTGGGAGGAGGGGAGCTCGGCTTTCGGCCTCGCTTGCGCGGCTCTGGGAGGAGGGGAGCTCGGCTTTCGGCCTCGCTTGCGCGGCTCTGGGAGGAGGAGCTCGGCTTTCGGCCTCGCTTGCGCGACTCTGGGAGGAGGGCAGCTCGGCTTTCGGCCTCGCTTGCGCGGCTCTGGGAGGAGGAGAGGAGGAGCTCGGCCTACGGCCTCTAACATAACACTCCTTTTTTGTCAGTCCTGGAGACCCTCACTCACCGCACATGCGCCAAGGCATCGTCCTTAGCACTGACTAGTGATCAGTGCTCTCATACTGGGACCATTTCACCCTGAACGAAGCCTCTTCTATCATGAATGATATCTACAGGCAGGTCAAAAATCTAGCGAAAATAGAGACTAGACTGTTTGGACTATGTACGACCTTGTATTTATTCAAACATGTGTACTAAACTAGCAAAGTTAAAATGGGATGGGCGGGGCACGTCATCAGAATGTCTCCAGACCAATGGGCCCCAACGAGTGACAGACTGGATTCCTCCAATCATAATCATTTATTGCTTCCTTAATGTAACAAATAGGTGTTGTCATAAGATTAAGCACAAAATTAAGGGCCCTGACGGGCGCTGCAATGTCCTCCTCATGGCAGGAGGCGGCCGGGTCGACCTCGGATGCGCTGGTGCGACGAATTTCACAAATTTAATAAAGGGTAGCGCGATATAGCCTTAGATCTTGGAAGAAGGAGAGAGGCCTTTGCCCAGTACTGGGACATTGATGGCTATTTTTTTTATTTGGTTTACAAAACTGACGTGACACCGTAACAGACACACTTAAAAAATATAACAATAACATGGCTATTAAATAAATATGTAATAAACTGTTCGTGTAGTTTTTTCAAACAAGAAAACAAAGTGATCTTATAAGGGTTCCGTTTTTGCCTTTTGAGGTACCTACGGAACCCTAAAAATAGATGACCACTCTCCGCACATGCGCCAAGGCATCGTCCGCAGCACTGACTAATGATACTGGGACCATTTCACTCAAAATGAGGCCTCTTCTATAATGTATATCTATAGACAGGTTAAAAAATCTAGCGAAAATAAGAGATATAGACTGTTTGGGCTATATACGACCTTGTATTTATTCTAAACTGTGCCTGTAATTTTTTCAAATAAGAAACAAACTAATTATTAAAAAAAAAAAAACAAAAAACACGACTGACAATTCACATAGCCTATGTCACTCGGATACAAGGAATATAAAAATACCTCTCACATCAAAATCTGTTAAGCCGTTCAGAACTTATGGTGGAGTATAGAAACTTACATACATGAACTCTGAAAACATAACACTCCTTTTTTGGTCAGTCGTGTAAAGAGACTAGATGGCCACTCACCATTAGCACTGGAGACCCTCACTCTCCGCACATGCGCGAAGGCATCGTCCGCAGCACTGAGCAGCCTCGCCCTCCGCTTCCGGACTCTCCGCTCGCGCTCCGCTTCCTCGTAGTACCGCTCGTTGTGTGCGGAACCCGAGTCGCGACGCCGCCCCGCACTGCCTGTGCAGGATCCTGTTGTTGATCTGGAAGAATTGACCTTTTTATACGCACTCATATCATAAATGCGAAAATTTGTTTACATACATAAATATTATCACGCCTTATTTCCGTGGGGGTAGGCAGAGACTAGCGATTTCCACTTGTTACGATCTTTACAGGTCTCTCTTGCTTTCTCTATACTCATCACTCTCTTCATACATGCTCTCCGGTTATGGGTGCTCCTAATATCTCTTGTTCGTTTGTAATAACTTAAAGTTTGTTTAACGTAACTTAAACTTAAATTGCAAATTACATGAATCCAGAAAATGGCAACGGCGGACTTATCCCATGAGGGGATCTCTTCCAGTCAAGCGGTACGAAAAATATATATGTATAATGAAACAAAGGGTTAGAGGCTGTGCAAACAATCTGACAAGAAATTTTAAAAGTTGAGTTGTGTGAGGATGTGTTTGTACTGAATAACGCAAAATCTACAAGACGGATTTCGATGAAATTTGCTACCAGGCTACACATAAGGCTCTTTTTATACCGAAATTTCCAGGGATTGGAACCCCAGGGCACGGCTAGTAATAAAAACATAATATGTTATTCATGGTGGTGGCGCCACTGTGCCTCTGTTTACATCGGCTCCGTGTTTGTTCTCTAATTAAAAATACTTAAGTGATTAATTTCTGATGAAACGAGTGTGATTATTGTTGGATAATAGAAAAAGGGCATTAAGAATAATAAAAAATACCGTGAAGCTGTTGCTGTTAAGTGATAATTGCAAAAAATAGTTTGCAACGGATTGTGCCATAATATACAACAAGACAATCAGGCAGAGTGATAATAAAGTGGGAATCAAACCGCAGAAGGTGAGCGTTCCTAATTAATTACCGGAACACTGCCCCATTTATTCAATTTTGCGATTTTAACTGTTTGATTTTCGTACAGAAATTTGAAAACTGCCTTAAAAATTTTGTAAAAACAGCGCCATCTATTATCTAGAAACTGAACTATATAGTTCGTCCACTCGCCAAAAGAGGTCGCTACTAGTAGTATAAACTAAAGATTAATATAATAACACAATGGAGGAAGTCATGAAAATGCTTCAAAATATGCAGGCGGAATCGAGGAGAGATATGAAAGAAATGGAGGAATATATAAAAGGGTCAATTAATAAAAATATTGACGAAAAGTTCAACTTAATGGAAAAGAAAACAAAACAACTCGAAGAAAGGATAGAAGAACAACAAAAATATATAGATTATATGAATAAACAATTGAAAAGGAAAAATATTATATTTTTTGGAGTCGAGGAAACGGAGCATAATTATGGAGAGATAACTACAAGAATATTAGAAATAATTAAAAATACAATGAAGATACCATGTCAGAGATGGGAAATTGATACAGTGAAGAGAATAGGCAACAAGAAAGAAGGGAAAATCAGACCAGTGCAAGTAACTCTCCTAACAATGAGTCGGAAAATTGAAATTCTCAAGAAAAAGAAAACACTTGCAGATACTGGACTCTATATAAAGCGAAGATTTCACGACTGAAGTACTACGTAAGCGAAAAGAACTTCAGGATGAGTTAAAACAACTCAGAGAGTCTGGACAAAACGCCGTCTTGAAATATGACAAAATCATAATTATCAATAATCGAGAGCCTTCTGGCAAGAACCCCAACAAGAGATGCCTGTCCCAATCACCCGGTGACGGAGAAGAAACAAAAAATACGACACGCGAAGAAAGGGTCAAACAATTACCAAAAAAGAACAAATCGCACGTCATAACCAGCTACATGCGGCCCTCCTGCCCTAACGCTCGTGATTCTTCACCATCGGGTTCAAGCTCTCCCAACACAAAAAACACAAAAAATATCCCAAAAACTAAGTGGCCCCCTTCTACCTTCCCCAAGCCGGCCGGTCACCGTGGAGGAAGTAGACCAGTACCCCCCTAAATGCACAACACAATCAAAAAATTATTTTTATATAGCAAGTCTTAATGTCCATACCTTGTTATCAGACACCAGACTTACAGAGCTAATGTACGCAATCAAAGATCTAAAATGGGATGTGATAGGCTTATGCGAGACCAGGCGGTACGATGAGAAAATAGAAGAATACTCTGATTATATACTTTGCCATACGCCTGGAACGTCAGGAAGAAATGGAGTAGGATTCCTCATAAAAAAATATTTTAAAAATAACATAATATGTTTCAAATCTGTATCAGATAGAGTCGGAATTCTGGAAATACAAACATCTGATGGCAGCACATGGTCAATAATACAAGTCTACGCTCCCACTGAAGAGTATGCGATGGAAGATATCGAAGCTTTCTACCAAACAATTGAGACTGCTTTAAGTTACGTGAACTCAAAAAATTTAATCATCTTAGGTGACTTTAATGCAAGAGTAGGAAAAATGCAAAGAGATGAAGATAGAGTCTTTGGAAAATACAGTTATGGTGGAAGGAGCAATCACGGACAACAATTAGTAGAGTTTGCATTAGAGAAAAATTATACCATAGTAAATAGTCTATTTAAGCAGAAACCTCACAAGAAATGGACTTGGGAACATCCAGGTGGAGAAATATTCAATGAAATAGATTATATCCTCACGAATAGACCATCTCAGGTGCGAAACTTTCAAATAATTAAAAATTTGAACTTCAAGACAGATCATAGAATGATACGAAGCGAATTCATCTTAAAAGTAAAAATAATAGGAAGTTCATCAAACCTACAAACCAGTCCAGAAATCTTTCGGAAGTTACAGGAGAAAATGCTCACTTATGGGAAAACCAATTTATGGAATCTATCAGCTCTTCAACCACGATACAAAACAAATATAATCACCTGGAGTCGAAATTACAATCCTTTTCAAACCAAAAAACCAACTAGTGTCAATAACATATGTAATAAAGAATCAAATATCGATCAAGAGATAGTACTCCTTCTAGAAAAAAGAAAACTGTTATACAAACAGAAAAGAACAAGAAAAATCAAGTCAGAAATATCTAGTTTAAGTAAATTAATCAATAGAAAATTAGCACATGAGAAGAAGACAAAAAGGAAAAAGGTATTTGAAAAGTATATAAATAAAACGGGAGGAATTCACAAGGCGCTCAAGGAGCTAAAAGAAAAGGCAGATTGGGCGATAAGTATAAAAAGCAAACGAGGAAATACATTATCAAAACGACCGGATATGATTAAAGAGGCTACTAAATACTACCAAGAACTCTACACAGCAAGCGACGCCCTGTGCAGCGAGGAAAACATAGAAAAGCCAAGACATAAAGAGTTTTACAATACCAATGAATGGCAACCAATACTTAGGTCTGAAATTGAGCATGCAATAAGAACTCAAAAGAATGAAAAATCTCCAGGAAGTGACAACATCACTAATGAAGTCTTGAAATCTCTATGTGACTCACTACTGCGACCACTGCAGAGACTTTTTAACGAAATAATGGAACAAGTGACAACACCACAACAATGGTCAAAATCCATAATAATCCTATTGCACAAAAAAGGGGATCCATCTTGTTTAGGAAATTATAGACCAGTAAGCCTCACGACCAACATTTATAAGATTTTTTCGAAAATCATACTTAATAGATTAACAAAAGCACTGGATGAACAACAACCTCGTGAGCAGGCAGGATTCCGAAAACACTATTCCACAATGGATCATATCCAGGTCGTGACGCAAATAATAGAGAAGGTACAAGAATACAACAAACCGCTTTACCTATGTTTCATAGATTACACAAAAGCATTCGACTCTCTAGATCACGAGTCCATTTGGAAAGCACTTCGGCAACAAGGCGTCGATAGTCGGTATGTAGAGCTGCTGAGTGCTATCTACTCTGCATGTACGGCTAAAATAAAACTAGAGACAGAAGGACCAGACTTCTCTATCAAAAGAGGAGTAAGACAAGGGGACCCAATTTCCCCAAAATTATTTTCTCGGTACTAGAAATGGTATTTAGAAACATCAATTGGCAAAATAGAGGGATAAAGGTGGATGGGGAGTATCTCAGCCACTTACGTTTTGCGGATGACATAGTGCTATTTGCGGAGAAGCCACAAGAATTAGAAAGGATGATAAACGAATTAGTAAAAGAGAGTAAGAGAGTTGGACTTCTATTAAAACAGTTTCAAAACAAAAAATTATAACAAATTGTGATGAACAACCAATTATTGTGGAGGATAACCAAATAGAATATGTCGAAGAATATGTGTACTTGGGGCAACTAATATCATTTAAAGACACAACAGAAAATGAAATAAATAGAAGAATAGCTATTGCGTGGAAACGATATTGGAGCTTGAAAGAAGTAATGAAAAATAAGAATATAGATCTTAATGTGAAAAGAAAATTATACGACACTATAATATTGCCATGTGTAACATACGGATGTCAGACATGGGCCCTTAGGAAACAAGACGAAAACAGACTAGCGATACATCAAAGGAAAATGGAGCGAAGTATGATAGGAATAAAAATATCGGACAAAATTACAAACAAAGCTATTAGGGAAAAAACTAGAATTACAGACATCATTGAGAAGATACGGAATCTTAAATGGAAATGGGCTGGGCATGTATGTAGGATGGAAAATGAAAGATGGGCGAAGAAAAGTACAGAGTGGATACCTAGAGATGGAAAGAGAAAGCAGGGAAGACCAAGGACACGCTGGAGTGACATATTTAGGAAAAGATGTGGCGCAGACTGGATGGGACAGGCGAGAAGTAGAGAGAGGCGGAAGAAGCTGGGGGAGGCCTACGCCAAACAGGCGACTTCCGAAAATTGTAGTTAGTTTATTTGTAGTTTGTTTAAAGTGTATGTAAATTTTGGTAGAATAAAGGCTTTTTTATTTTTTATTTTTTTATTTTATTTATGTTATTCATATTTAACAAACAAAAACATAATGTGTGAGCACCCTACAAATAGAGGACATCTCAGTATTATCATTATGCTAGACAGGGAAATCCAGCACTGATTTTCAGACATCACATTCTGAGGTTTCATTTGAGGTAAATAACTTAGCTTATTTCATTTTCAAAATTATCGTTTTAAGAAAGACCATCGAATAAAAACACACTAAACATACAGCAACAAATTATCGTCTGTGTGCTGGAAGCGCTCGGCTCCGTTATTTCGCCATTGTCCTTTAAGGGCCCGCCCTAGGCCAGCGAAAACTAAGATTTTCCCCCGCTACCCGCTACCCAGCTCGCCCGCACGCATCCAATCCGCGTTCTAGACAAATGCTCGCGGGGTCGCGGGCGGCGCGGCGGCTCAGAGGTGGATGGTTAAACCATGCGGGCAATTATACGTATTATTTTTTAAAAGCTTTATAAAAAGATATTTAAAAAAGTAAGTAAAATCCCTGCCTTATCAATAGAGTAATTTATACAAAAAATTTCAATCGTAATTTTAATGTATTACTTGAATAATAGCAGTTTAAAGTGTTAATTATAGGTGATTTGGAGGCAACTTCGCAATTTTTTTCTATTGAGAAAATTTTATGCAATCGTGTTTTTGAGTAACATAATCCCTTGTTAGTCCTGAAGTTTGCTATATCTTAATTTTACATTCAGTTTTACATTAATATAGATATTACAGACGATCATGTGAAGCAATCTGGCCTAGTACGAGGCCCTTAATTGACTTATTTATTTATTTTTATTTACATGGAAGACCAACAACTTTCTTATAAATTCTCATAAAACGCGTGGCTTGAAAGATTAAAATGAGTCACTTAATTTTACATTCAGTTTTACATTAATATAGATATTACAGACGATCATGTGAAGCAATCTGGCCTAGGAAGTATACGAATTCTAATTGACTTATTTATTTATTTTTATTTACATGGAAGACCAACAACTTTCTTATAAATTTCATAAAACGCGTGGCTTGAAAGATTAAAAATGAGTCACTATTTTCAAAACTTAAAAATTATATTACTTTTTTATGGTATTTACAGTAGATTAATTAAAAAAAATAAAAAAAATTATTTCAATAAGAATAAGAGCAAATAGCATGAGAAGATTTCTAAACTAACCTGGCTTGTCCTGAAGGAGCATTAGTATTGCCATCCACATCATAGAACTTGATACTTGACTGCCCCTTCCTCTGTGACTTAGAAATTGGTATCTTCTCCAAATACGGATTATAGATTGGAAACTCTGTGTAATACTTTTGTAGCACCCATACTGCTGCTCTTTGGATACTCAGCTGCCCAATAGCATAGGATCTACTCTCCCCGTCAGGGCTCCGAACAATCTTTATGTAATACACCGGCTCAAGGTGCCGAATCTCCATCAAAATCACTGCTACGTAATGTATAAATAAAAGTGTGTCGGCAAAGCTTGATACGTAAGACACTAACGAATTATAATCTATAGCTTCTTCACCTACAGCTAAAGCTTTTGAGGCCTCCGTAATCTGTACTATATAAAACAGCCAGTACGAAAACGTACAAACAGCTAATATTACTAATGTCATTGCCCGGAATACAAAAATCCGTGGGAATGTCGCATTTCTAGGCCTCAGGAATACGGCCCAAACTCCAATAGCAAGTAAAACTAGTTTGAAGGCTAGAGATAGTAATATTCCTTTGCATTCACCAGTGCAAGCAAGGAGCTGTATCCTCTGGACTTGGTTGTATTGCTATGTTATCAGATAATCCAGGAAGAAACCAATTTTTGGCAACACAACCATAGTTAATGGACTCACAAAGGACACAAATGAAAGCCCTAAAGTCAATGTGGTCCCAAAATATCTGGAGCATACAAAACCAAGGCCCGAATCTGATTCCATGGGCCAGTTGCTGACATCTTCCATAGATTGTGAACCTTCTGAGGTGTTTCCAGTTACTGCTGTTGTGTTCTCACCCCAGTTCTCATCTTGTGGTAATATTTGGACTTCAATAACCCTCTTGTCCATCTCGGCCCATCTCGGATTTATGTTAACACTGGTTTGGAATGGTGCCATGTCTCCGCAGTCTTTTCTTTTGAGATTTTGTACTTCTGTAAAATTGTTTTAAATTTAATGTTAAGAGGTATGTAAATTAAGTAAGCAAATACACAATTGCTTGAGCTTGACTAACTAAATTAAGAATATTTTTTATTGAATTTGGGCAAATTGACCCATGTAAGATTTTTGATGATAAAATTATTTATATTGATTATTTAATCTGTTTTGTATCAAAATCACATAAACATTGTAACAGGCATAGCGGTAAAACAAAGTAAAATATTACTAGAAACTAGAATATTACCGGGTGCTTCGATGCGTGTGTTGACGATGTCTTGAGCTCCTTCGCGACCTACTACTCAACTCAGACCTCACCGACTCCGTCTCCATGGCTATTATTGTGGTTAGAAATACTCCAACCTGCGGCCTTAGCCATGGGCATTACCCTTGACGGACCTGGAATACCACACGCAAAGCAATTATAATAGGGCTTCGCGGAAGTTCATTCACCACATCAATAATTTCCACTTAAAATGACACAACTGTGCGGATACACTTTTGTACCGAGTATTGATTGCACTAATATAACAACTGGAACTCCATTTACCTTTGCATTATTGATATATCACAAGAATTTATTAAATAGAGCGTCGTTTACGACTGCTCGTGCAGAGAATTCATATTGCATTAAACGGATAAATTTAAAAGACCTTTAATCAAATAATCATGTGTTCTTTATCTCTTTTACTTTTTTAGAAAATGGTATTGCCATTTCATTTGTACCAAATTATTCGTCGACATACTCGACATTTTGATTTAGTCGTATTATACAAAATGACTTTCGTTCGGAAATCTGTTTTTTTTATAAATAAATAATCATTATTTTTTATTTAATTTTTATTTGTATTTTATTATTATGAAATTAATGGTTTAGTTTAAATAAATCGAAGCACAGCTAAACAATAATATTAAATGTTGGGCCGATGGTTGGGCCCTCTTGGAATTTATCCCACATCAGATTCCTATTTGTTGATCATGGCGGCGGCGGCGGCGAATTCGAAAATGTGGAACAAATGATTACAAAAATGATAATGATAAGATAACACACCCATTGTGAACTGATAACTCACCGTCCATTACACGTTTTAGTTATGAAAATATTGTATATATTGTAAAAATCATGGCAGACGGGAGAAATACAGGTGTTTCTCGCCCCGAGAGAGTTAATAATCGTGTCGAAGATTTGCACTTGGACAGAGTGGTCTCATCCCAGCCCGAAATCGACCAACACCACCTGATGGCGGGTATGGGTGGTTAATAGTGATATCTGCTATGGTGTACCATGTCACTGTGCCGGCAATAGTTACATTATACGGACTGGTCATTTTAAAAGCTATACGACAAGATGGTCACGAAGACGACGAGAAAATAAAAATATGGGATGTGGATATAGCCCTCGTTCCAGTAATATGTTTAGTTGTGAAGCTACTTTTAGAGTCATGGAGTCGAGCAGTTGTGAAGATCTTCAACATGCCGAGGTTTATGGCTTTGGCAGGGCTGTGTCTCACGGTGGCAGGGGTGCTACTATCAAGTTATTCGACGGATGCTGAAAGTAACGACCAAATTGTGAATATATTTGCAGGACTTTTCATAGGTTAGTCATTGTTTATTTTGTATATGACATCGGCAAATCAGATGCTGTGAGGTGAGTACCTACCTTAGGTAATGATGCTAAGACTAGACTACAGAATGGCTAGCCCACGTCCACGTAGGATTATAATACTCTTCTTTGGGCAGTTTGGGCTAGCCAAGAAGGCATTTAATTTTTTTATTTTCTGATTTATTTCTTTGCCCTAGAAGTCTAGAATCCACGAAAAAAACAACTTCTGTTTTTTCTTCATATGAAACTCAAACCAGGCACAAATAATCACACTTATTAGGGTTTTCATCCTAACTAATATCACAGAATTAATATAAGTACTACGTACAGAAAGGAAGCTCCCTGCCTCTCCCGCAATATGGCGTACCCCGCACTTCTACCCCGCCCGTTTGAATCGAGGAACACTATGAAACGGGGTTAGCAGCTGCGACTGCGAAGCGTATCTCAAGCTACTCTTACGTTTCGCTTTTATAGATAGAGAGAAACGTCGTTTCAATAAAATTATTATGGTAAGGTACTGCGCAGTTAACCTTTGTTTATCTAGAACAAACTAAGAAGGACGATTTTATAAACCGAAGGATGAATACAGGTAGGTAAGCAAAGTAATTAAAAATATTTCACATCATTAGATATTCATTTTTTCGTTATATGCCACTTTGTGGGTAAATGGGAGCAACATATGAGAATTAAATTTTATTTTCGTGTCTTTGTCGTCGGCTTATCATCCTAATCTGCCTTTCTGAATAAATGTTGAGTAAAGTTATAATCCAGTAAGACGCTGATATCAAACAGCATGGCAGACATAATGGAACGAACGGAGTTGTCACTTTCAACATACAACATTGTCGCGGCGTCTTTAAAAAACAATAATTTTGCGGTGGCGACCCTAGTTGTTTAACGCACACATTGACGTGTTCACGGATGTACAGTTTCATTTGTAGTAGTAGTAGGTATATTTGACGCCCCGTTTCTATGAAGCTCCCGCCCTGTGCTAATATTATAAATGCGAAAGTGAGTTGTTTGTTTTGTTACCTCTTCACGTTTTATCTACTAAACCAATCTTCCTGACATTTCGCATACACATAGTTGGAAGTACTGAGAAGGACATAGGGTACCTTTCATCCCGGGAAAAAGCATTGCTCCCGTGGAAAATTCACGCAGGCTTAGCCGCGGGCAAAAACTAGTATCAAATATTGTTTGTTTAGGTAGAAACTCCTGAGATTTAACGATCAGAGACCAATAGGTGTGACAAATTTAATTGACGCTAATAACCGCATCGCAACTAAATCGAGTTAACAATGGGCTGTATTATATTTTCTTGTTTTGGATCGCCTATAGCAAACAAGGTCGTCGTAACATCATTTGTCTTCGCAAACTCTTGAATGTCTGAGGACAAATTGATTGTCCTATTGTCTTCTTTATTTATTTATTATACAGCAGACAAAACAGTAGGAAACCTTGGTTTTTACAAAACGTGCTATCAAACGATTTCTGACAAACTAGGTACTATTATCGTTGTAAATAAAAAAAACACGATTTATAATTTTTATACATATAGATACAGTGCCTTAATCCGAAATACATTTAGTGCCTTATTCCGAAGTTACGACCAATGTCGTTCGTACCTATTTACCATGCACCTACATTACTTACCTACTTATGTATTTATGCTCCGATTAAACCACGAAGTAATGTACTCTGTGATTTCTACTTAGGTATAGCCACCGTAGTGATATAACGCTCTGTTTGTGTCTAGTGTCTTGCATATTCTAATGATTTTAGTAGATTACGTACAGCAAACACATTTTATTACATACATACATAGAATCACGTCTTTATCCCTTACGGGGTGGACAGAGCCAAGAGTCTTGAGACTCGAAGGCCACGCTTAGCTGGATAGTGGGCTCTCTGATGGACATTTTAACATTTTATTGGTTGACAATAAAATTAATTCAGCAGGTTATTACATATAGATATTAGATGATTATCAACCCAGTAGCCATGCCCGCCCGTAGGTACCTAACCTAAGTACCTACCTTAGTATATAGATGCATATTATTTAAACGGATACTCACGTGTGTAAATGTATAGATATATTTTTATTTTCGTAACTTACCATTAACACGGTATGATAGCCAGTTGCCAGAAGTAAGTAGCCGTGTGATATCTACAATGCGTAGAAATACTGAATCATAAGTTAAAAATAGATTTGACTAACCTTTAGTAAATAAAATTATATATCGTCTGATTGTCACACACATTATAGATATCTAATTATGTGCTATACACAATAGTAAGAAAATCGACGAATTAATTATATAGAAAAAGCAGGATTATATACTTACCGCTCAAACGAAATATGCCGTATGCTTATTTATCCGCTTTATTGTATATCTACCTACCGATACTCAATACGAAATTATCAGATCATATTCTCCTGAGAGCGGGGATGGGTGGAGGAGCTTCTAAATCTGTAATCAGACTTTGTATTCTTATTGATTAACAAATCCTTTTTTCCAGGCATGGGCTGCGCGCTAACGGGCCAGCAGACAGAAGTGATCATAACAATCTACTTTAGAGACAACCTCACCATCGCCCAGAGGCTTGTCAGAATAGCGCCCTCTATTGGCAACTGCATCGTCCCCATCGTAGTCGGCTACATGCTTACCAAATACACTGGCGACGTAGTCGTCATGATCTACGGAGCTCTTTTGATGCAAAATTGCTTCTTCCTAGCCGCTTACACCAGACCAGTTTATATAGAAAAAGTTATCAGAACCACTTACAGAAGAATTATAGATGCTGGAGATGATGATGACGAAATAATATTTTCAAATCAAAGTCGAGAACCTCCAACAGTTACACAAGTCACTGAAGGTCCCAGCACTCAAGACGATCCTACAGATGTGGTTGTATTCAACTCTAGACTAAACTCTAAAGAAATATTAGACCCAGTCGTGCAACAACGCGAAAGAACTATTTCAAATGAAAGAAGATTCTCTTCCGATTTCAGTGGGATGTACAGTGATAGCAATAGGTTTTCGTCTGATTTTGGAACTTTAGATATAACGAGTTATAGTAGAATAGGGCCTTATCAGGAGTTGGAAAGTATAGACAGGATGCACAAAACCCTCAACCATTATATAGGGAGACAACAGTGAATGCTCCCGATGAGAATTTGGTGTTTTCCGCCGACATGACAGCCGGCACCGCGAGACGGACGGCGTTGTTGAAGAAGCACTTTATAACGGTGGCCAATATGATGGTAGACATCAACTTCTATTTGTACACGATACTGCATTTGTGTACAACATTTTCGACGCTTGTGCTTGGGTTGCTGTTTCCAATCTTCTTCTGGGAGAAAACCCCTTCGCTGAATATTTGGGGAGTAAGTATTCACGGTACTTTTGCTTATTGTATGTACTAGTAAGTATGTTACAAAGTATGCTCTGGATTGGCTTTAGTTAATTACGACAAGTAAAGGACCTAAAATTGAACCCTGGGGCACACCATTTAATTGGTTATCAAAGCGAGGATTTTTCTCAGAATACCCGCCGTATATCTTGTTTTTTTTTTACCCATAAGTGGGAACAAGCAAAATCACTAATTCAAAATAAAGGACAGTTTAGTTTTTCAGTTAAATAAGTAAATATTGACAAGACATTTTACTGTATCGATCGAGAAATCACAAATCCTTAAGATAGATAGGATCATTGACACAATGAAAATTAACTCACACAGATTATAAATGTTTTTCAGGTGTCCCAAATGGTAACTGTGGCTCATGGACTGGCTCTCTGCTTAATCCTGCTCTGCGTGCTGCTGCCACAGACCTTCAATCAGAAGGCTCGTCTGTGCAGCATATGCTGCATCATCGGCGGCATTTCCTTCTACGGTAAGATCTTGATCATTTTATTCTTAAGGACTATTGTGTTTAAGGACTATCTCAGGCAGAGTGGAGGGCAGAAAACAACTTGAACAAACGGCTTAACAAACAACAGAATTACGTTATTTTTCGAATCAAATTTGAATGTCGTTAACGTTAACGCAGGTAGTTTTGCCGGTCAACATACCTACTTTTACAGAAACAACGGATACGTCATCTATCAGTCAGTAAACAGTCGTGCAAAAGTCGATAGGTAGTTAAATCCGAAGTTCCGAATCATATTGAAACTGAAACTAGGGACAAGTCAGGTCGCAGTAGCGAATTTTAAGTATCAGCGAGGTGTTACAGCTGGGAGGAGCCACACCCCCGCTAGCACAGCGCCACTTGGACATATGCTCACGGCTTAGTTCAGAGCCGCCATCCAATGTGATTTGTATTTTACAATAATTTGTTTTACCTTTGAGATATTTTGTGCAGAAATATATTGTCACGCCAGGTATTGCTTCCAGAAATATCGCCGTATCTTAAGTGCCTTACTTTGATTTGTCCTCAGGCATAACTCTATCAAACAGCATGAGTTTCCTAGTCTACTGGTGCATAGTAGCGGCTGCTTCCACCGCCGCATCCTCCATCCTCCAGCAGCCATTATACAATAGCACCCCTCAATGAGTTCTCCATCAACGGCGACCATAACCTTCGCCAACACTTTCGCGGCTGCGTGTCTCATCGCCTGGGCATTGATAAGGAACTACCAGTTGAATACGTGCTTCCTTACAGGCCAGCGTTTTACAAAATGACAACTGCTTGCTGTCTTTTATATGCCGTCTTTTAGGGGAGGCAGCGATAGATAAAATAGGAGATTGTCGGTCTGTAGTGGATGACCGAGAATCTGGAGAAATACCTACTGGGCATCTGGGAAGACAATTATCCAATGGGACAAGACCTGGTCAATAAGCCACAAAACGAGATCAGATTTCAAGCTACAAAAATAAGAAACAGATCCCACTTCTGGATATCGGTTTAAATAGCATTTAGTATATAATTAGGTATTTAAGACAGGAAGCATTTTAATGCCTTGTTTACATGCTTGCATAACATTAAGGCGAATCGTCGTATTAATTGCTCAGTTTTGTCTTGTGTCAAAACAAAACATGTTAGCTCACATTAAAGTTTAGCAAATGTACGTTGAGATTTGTGATATTTTGACGAGCAACATAGTCCGTAAATCACTCGTAAATCACGTAGTGCACTCTTTTTTAATCAATTTAAGAATCAAGTGCAACTTGAATTTATATCAGTTTGTTAATGTATTTAATGAAGATTATGTTTTAATATTTCTTTATCGGTTAAGTCCTCACAACAGTACCATTAAATATCTAGGTTTTAATCGACTTGTTTACCTAGGTAAAAATATATGGCGACGCCTTAGTAGATACGGTGATCCTTATCAAAGAAGTTAAGTAATAAATAATGTCTTCTTTAGGTATACTAGCTCGTGCTGATATAGTCATTGCATTACCTGTAGATATGGCCGTTGATTAAATTTATATAAAATATAATTTCGAGTATGATTTTGTAACCGTCGATTTCCAAAAATTATTTTCGTGTATTACCTAACCTTTACCACATTCACGAAGGCTATAAATAATAGATATTCCCTTGGGAGCGAAACCGCGAAGCACAGCTAGTATTTCGCGAAGCATGAAATATAGTATTTCATTCGAATATATGGAAAGTTAATCGAAATTAAGTATTTAATACAATTAAGCATTTAATACACCAAGTATTTAAAAAAATATTTGTCAGATTTATAAGACATTTTATTATAAGAGATCACTTGCGTACAATCCGAGTTTAATACTAATTTATAAGAGTTTCTAGTTACCGTGCATAAACAAGTTGTAATTACTGTTTAATTTAGTGTCAATCCACGGAAAAAATTCTGCGGTGATTGGCGCTAAGTCGTTCCGAAAAACAAATCATACGATGAGTTACATCGCTTATAATATAATAAGCACAATGTCGTCGCACAGTCCGCGAGGCCTAAGCTGAGCTTTGCATTTGTGTGAGTGATTCCCGAATAGCAGAATGCGCAGCAGATTGCGCAGACCAAGTCACATCTCACACATCACGCTGGTCACACATCACGCTGTCAAAATGTTGTCAAATGCTGCGCAAACACTGCCTTTTTACACTAACTGTGTGCATCAACTCACACAAATGCAAAGCTCAGCTTAGGCCTCGCGTGACTGTAAGTGCCTACGACCATAAGGTACCTTTTCCTGTGGATTGACACAATTATATATATAATTTCTGATTCTTGTCGTTGTTCTGGGGGGTTCAAATTAACGACGAAATCGGGAATGATATTATTTATATCCTATTTCAGAAAATATTTAAAAATGAACCATAGATAATCACTTATAAGGTTAATTATATGTTTTTAGGAAATGGGCAATGGATTATATTCCAGTTCGTTAATGTGGCTATTTTAGACCCCGGATCTAGTTCCAAATAAACATAAATATTTAATAAAAACATTATTATTATTATTAATATCTATTCTTTCTACAGCAGAATCGAAATACGTCGAGCAAATTATAATATAATTTTATAGATGTAAGTGAATAGTGAATATTTGTATAATAAATATTTTTCTTTTCAACAATACCTGTATATATTTTTATGAAAATGCCTATCAGTTGCACCATCCATAACAAAGGAATGTAAGTGAAGATTCCCTTTATAATTCGGAAAGAGTAGCCCCCTCAATTAAATTCAAAATTAAGAACTTATCCTACCTAATATTGGAATCCAAAATATATGCTCCAATTCGCTATTATCTTTTTACGCTTTTTATTATATTGGTCAGGAAAAAATAAATAATTGAGAAAGAGTGTCAAATCGACACGAAAAGAAGAAAATAATATTCATATTTCATTAAAGGGTGCTACTATGTCACAATTAAATTGTCGATAGTCTATTGGAGAAGCAACGATGTATATCATACGACACAACAAATTTTCCATAAATGAGAAATCAAATAGATCATATTTTTAGTAGCGTATGTTGCCAACGCACAAAAATTCGCAAAGAATTAATTATGTTTAAAATAAGCACAAAAATATTTACAAAAACAAAATATTTACGTCTCGTTTATACAATATAATCCATAAAATTAAATTAAATAGCAAACTTCATAGAAGCCAAAATTTGATTAATAAAATAGCTTTAAACAATTTTACAATTAATTCCAATTCCTTAATTAAATATATATTAGGTATACTAAGTGATTGTCCATCGACAATATTTGTTGAATACGCATTATTTAAAATGCAGTCATAAAACAAGCAAATTATTAAAAAATAAAAACACGACTGACAACTCACATAGCCTATGTCACTCGGGAATGCAAGGAATCTAACAATACCTCTCACATCAAAATCTGTTAAGCCGTTGAGGACTTATGGTGGAATGGCGGTGAACAGAAAAGAAACTTTACATACATACATACATACATACATACATGAACTATGAACTCCTGATAAACATAACATCGAAAACATAATACTCCTTTTTTGGTGGTCAGTCGTGTATAAATCAATGTTTCTATCGTTTTTTTATATTTAGTAGCCTAGATATATTATATTGTTGCGGGATATTTATGAATCGTCTGCTGAAAATGAAAAATAAAATCATTTTTTATCTAGAATCTCAGAATTGTTTTTGAAACATTCAATTTTTTCAACAGTAGTTAACACTTGGTGGAATGTTGTCATTTTTCAAAAATAATAAAAATAAAAAATAATAGTATTCTCTATGGAAAGGCTCAGAAAACATACCCATTATAGTTAATAGTTTTCTTTTTTCTTTTATTTTGTCTCTAACTCAGTAAGTCCATCATTTCACTGCTACTTAACTTTTTGATATTATTATTACTATTCTGATTGTTATTCTGAGCTTGGTTACCCGGTAACAGAGATTCAAAGGCGGACCAATCTTCGTTTATTGTTTTTCCTGATTATTAGCCCATTTGTTGTTAAAATTTGTTGAATTATTTGGGCTATTACCCGTCCATCCTGTGTATAGGTGGTAATGCTAACTGTGACTCAAAACCGGAAGGAACGTTTTGTTGGTAAGTGTAATTTTTGTGTTGGTGATGTGTAACCTTTGTGTTGGTGAAGCGTAACTTTGGTGTTGGTGAAGCGTAACTTTGTGTTGGTGAAGCGAAAATTTTGTGTTGGTGAAGCGTAACTTTGTGTTGCTGGTGAAGCGTAACTTTGTGTTGGGGAAGTGTAACCCTGTTGCGTCGGTATTGATACATTATAATTGGGTTTGTTGAACTTTTGTGGCGTTTGTTTAGGTTTGCTACTGAGTTGTGTGAGGTTGGACTGTAGGAGTGAGCTAGGGTCAAATCCACCGGTTTCGGTTGTTGCCTGCGGTGGCGCCGCTATCGCTGTCGGGGGGGGTTGTTGTTGAGAATTTTCTTACCGTTTCCTGTTGCTGAGCCAGTCTGTAAGGAAAGAAAATATTCTAAGATTGACATAAAAATAAACAACAATCCTATCCTAACTAATATTATAAATGCGTAATGAGTTTGTTTGTTTATTTGTTACCTCTTCAAGCTTTATCTACTAAAGCAATCTTCCTGAAATTCGCATACACATAGTTAGAAGTACCTACTGAGAAGAACATAGGGTACCTTTCATCACGGGAAAAGCACTGTTGCTGTGGAAAATTCACGCGGGTGAAGCTGCGTCAAAAAGCTAGTTTAAGAATATTTGTTAAAGGTTTCTCATTGACAAGGAATCCTAACTAATCCTACTAATATTATAAATGCGAAAGTTTGGATGTGAGTTTGTGAGGATATTTGTTACTCAATCACTCAAAATATACTGGACGGATTTTGATGAAATTTGGTATAAGGGTAGAAAAATACCGGGAATATATACTTTTAATCCCGAAATTCCCATGGGAGCGAAGTCCCGGGGCGCGTGCAAGTGTTTATCTAAATATCCTTTGAGTCCGCTCTAATAGCTTGTATAAAATCTTTCGTTTCCCGTGTTACTACCAGTAGATAATTAATATCACCTCTGTTTATCTTCAATGCTGAGCGAGTTATCAGTGACAGTTGGCATGATTGTCTCTGGTTTATCCTGTGGCTTGCTTGAACGAGAATGTGTCGAGTCCCAGCCCTGAGAACATCTTGTCTATGTCTGTTTGTGCTGGCGAAGCGGGGACCAGGTATCAGATGTTGAAAGCGCTTGTTCCATTACTCTGAAAGTTATGACGACCAAGTAAAAATTTAATATGTACCACATATAGGCTGCCTCGAATGAATGACAATAAAATTTAATTAAATGATAAAAAAGTAACCAACTATGCAAAATCGGAGACGAAGTATAGTATACAGACAAAATAAGTTATTATAAGTAGGGATGAATTCAAAAACATATGCATCTTTTCTGCTGGTGAAAGTACTCAAGTGTATATGGAGCAACTTTTTATATAGGTCGTTTGTGAATTAATCTATATAAATAAGTTAGGTAAAGATGAAAAATCCCACTTTCGCATTATTAATTGACGAGCGAGCGAAGCGAGCGAGGGCTATAAACTAAGTTGGAGCGAAAACACATTGTTTGTATGTATGTATGTATGTATGTATGTATGTATGTTTGTTCCGCGATAACTCTCGAACCGTTGTTCCGATTTTGATGAAAAAGTTGGAATATATGTAGGGATGGTTAATAGAATTTTCGTCGTTGGGCATCAAAATCGGTCCAGCTGCTTTTGAGATATTTAATTTTTTGTGAAAATAAATATTGTATTTTAATAGTCGCGAGGTCTACGTTCGCAGCGTCTGACTAGTATTATAAATCCAAAAGTTTAGGTGTGAGGATTTACTAGTATATTTGTTACTCAATCACGCAAAAATCTATTGGACGGATTTTTGGATGTGGTACTGGCAGGTAAAAAACACCAGGAAAAGGGTACTTTTTTTATTCCTACGAGAGTGGAGCCCCAGGGTACAGCTGGTGTTTGATAAACAAAATCATGAGTAAAAAAAAAATTTAACTAAAAAGAAAATCATTCATACTTGGATACAATACATACTTGGACTCATTCCCAGTATAGAGTTGGAGCTGCTCCAACTTAGCCCGATGTTCGGTTTCCACCTTCGATATCATCTGTTTGACGAGAGTGATGAGGGCGTTGGAACTGATTCAGAGTGAGGCCGCTTCTCCACACAGAGAGGAATGAGGAATGGGAGTACTTTCGTGGCCATCACTTCCCTTGGTAATACCGGAGCTTCTTGTGGCTCAGTGCTAGGCTTGTATATACCTGGAAACAGGTAAAACAAGTTTATCCTAATTCTATTCTAATTCTAACTAATATTATAAATGCGAAAGTGAATTTGTTTGTTTATTTGTTTGTTACCTCCTTCACGCTTTACCAATCTTTCTTGGAAATTTTGCATGCACATAAGGTAAGAAAGTACTGAGGACATAGGGTACCTTTCATTCCAAAAATTCTCAATATCGCCTTTTTTTTCTTTTATTTTTGAGATTAGATAAGGTGACATAATCTATACAAATACAATGTTTGTTTGGTTGTGAAAACAAGCTTATCTCTATTTGAAAGATTGGATTCGGATTGGAAAAAATCATTATTTAGAATTTTTCCCAAAAAATCCTTAAACTCTCAAGATAAAAAAAGAGAAGACACAGAAAGCCCAGGGTATGTATAGCTTAGGTGTGGTAATAAAAAATAAATAAAAAGTTTACTATGACTGTGTAAGAGACTTAAATCAAACATTTACCTAAAATGCCCATCAACACAGCCGGTTCCCCGAAGGTATCTGCGGTAAGAACGGAATGATTTCATCCAAAACCAGCCACTTGTCCAGATGCTCCAACAGTTTACCAAGACACAGCAAACAGTTGACACGAACTGAAATATAATTAGTATTCATACACAACTTCTTTATTCTTGGCACATAGCGCATTCTTTCATTGCAGGATAGTCTATCAGAGAAGTTTAATGTTGGCAAAACTAAAAGACACAGCTCCTGTATTTGTTGCATCATCAGATTCTAAAGCTCTGCACAACATCGGCAATATGTCACTCTTGACTTCATCCCCTGGAGTTAACTTTAAAAGCAGTTCCATCTTTTGCATGAAGATTAACAATATTTGTATCGGATCTTGTATCATCATCACCGGTTTTAATACTGGGAGTATGTATTTTATGTATTCTTCTTTGTGGAGCTTTTCAGCTATAAGCAGAACGTTTGGTAACACAAATGGAACCATTGGAGGATTTACAAATTCCTTTCGTGAGACATGGTAATATCCGGTAGATACAAATTCGGATGCGGCATCTTTTGGATTATCTGTGGAAGACCCTTGTAGAATTGGGACTTTTGCAGATTATCCCATTGGAATAAGGAACTAGTAATTTTGAAAAGTTTTCACCCCCACATCTTCAAAATATGGTATCTGTAAAGGAATTAATATATTTTTGTTGACTCAAAATGTATTAGAGTATTACAAAGTTACTGAAAATCTCAAAATTTCCTATAGTGACAAAAATATTCAATAACTTTTAAAAAATCTAAGGGTTAGTAGGAATATTGCAAAATTGACAAATTGAAATCAAATAAAAAACAATACCTTTAAAAACTGATGAGGATCTGGTCTCAGCTCTGGAGTAGCATTGAGCATCAGCTTCACATACTCCTCTCAGCCCATCTGCCACACAAGATAACACAGAGATGGAGGGGAGATTCCGTAGGTTCATTTTGTAAACTTCTTGAACTTCATATAATCATTTCCCTATATAAATATTCCCTAATGTTTGATATCCTGTGCTGTGCAACACATATATCATCATGCCTAGCGAGTAAATATCACTTGCCGGGGAATGTGATGCAGATAACATACGTACCTCTGGAGCCAAATAATCCAACAAAGGCTGTGTCAACGGATGCATAGCCTGGACAATACTCATTGAAGACGGCCAATACGGAGCTGCCCCTGCATTTTAGAATTCTGGGATTCGCAATGCAGAAATCAAACCCAAATATCTTCCATGCACCCTGTTGATTCACTATTATTGACTCCGGACACTGTATATTATGGTGCATCAGTTTCATCATCATTGTGTAGGAATGCTAAGCCTTCAAGCTATTTGCATTAATCCATGTACTTAATTTCTGAGCTCATACAATTTGTAATTCTGCAAGTGATTGGGAACTGGCTGCGGCATGTTTTTCTGGTATTGCCTAAAATGTTTGCAAGGCTAGCAAAAACAGGTTCAGTGGCAAATGCTAAACTCTCTCTACTTTCTTCGAGACTGTGCTGAACAGTGAGGATCTGAGGGTGCCTTAACATGTAGTCAGCTGAACGATGCCACGCTTCAAGGTGTCTAACATTATATCCCTATCAGCTTTTGTCCATCTATCAAGCTGTTTCTTTTCAAACACTGCAAAAATTGACGCTTCCTGTTTCGTTGACTTCTTTGTATGGCCCTTGTAAATCTTCCATAGTAAACCTGAAATTAATATCCCAGGTATAGAATCGTGAATAGAAACCTAAATATGTTCATGAACAATGAATTTGTTGATATTACCCTGGCCCAGCGCTTGCGATATATTGTGTTGCCTCAAACTCTCTAGTGACCGGGTTCCCTGGCAAAACACCCGACAACTGCGACACTGTATTACTAACAGATGAATAAAACTTATTAAATACATCCATTGTAACTATTTATTATACCCTCAACTTTTATAATTTGTGAAAATAAAAACCATAATATCCTTGCCCAATTTGACACAAGTCACACAAACACAAGGGATATCATATCAACTGCCTTTGTCAGCAATACAGACTGTCAAGTGTCAACTGTCAATATTTTTTAAGTAAGCGTCGGCTACGGAATGCTCAGACGGAATGCCAATGGAAAGGTCCTTTTCGTTGGTATACTCGTTCGTAAGCATTGGCTCCGAGATGCCAAAGCCATAAAGAAAAAAATTACGTTGACATGGACACTTGACAGTCAGGTGACAGTTTGACATTGGATTTGCTCTTTGCACTTGTGTTTGTTTGTTTGGATTAATTTGAAAGAAAATAAATAAGGTTTTGCCAATAATAATGCATTGAGAAATAATGGTTTACGCAGAACGGTCTATCTGTTACCATTTCTTAATTCTCACCCTAGTACCAATAGTATTTTCAGAAAGCAATCCATACGCTGACGAACCATATCGACCACTAGGCCCGCTTGTAAAATGCAACTTTCTACCGATGGAATTCCTAAACTGTAAGGAGCCTTTAGATCATAAAGGCAATCATACAGCGCGAGAAGCTGCCGGACATGGCTGTGTTAAATTCGGAGGCGTTCGTTACGAAGATGTGGAAAGAACAAAAGTGCAATGCGAAGTTCTTAGTAACATAGAATGTCATGGAAACAGGGTTTTCTTGAAGGACGGCTTTCCCTGTGTGCGATATTCTGGCCACTATTTCACTACAACTTTGATCTACAGTATATTGTTAGGATTCTTGGGCATGGACCGTTTTTGCCTAGGACAAACAGGCACAGCAGTTGGCAAACTTCTCACCTTGGGTGGGTTAGGCATTTGGTGGATTGTAGATGTAGTTTTATTGATAACAAACAGTTTACATCCAGAAGATGGTAGTAATTGGAATCCATATGTGTAGGTTAAACTTAAATAAGGGATGATGTACATATTGTAATTAAATAAATGTTTTTATTACATATTACTTTTTAATATATTTACTTCTGCATATAATTGACTTGTGCAAAAGTAGTCAACTCAATAAGTTTTTTTACTTAAGCACACAATAATATATTCTCTAACTCGAACAAACATTCATCTCAAATACTTTCTGTATAACTACATAAATTTGAAAGGCTACAATCCAATTCCCAAGGGGGAGTGAAACTACAGGACAACCAGAATGGTTATCAATATGCCCAACCTAGCTTCCTATGTAAGCAAGTACTACAA
This sequence comes from Ephestia elutella, assembly GCA_018467065.1. Taxonomy (NCBI): domain Eukaryota; kingdom Metazoa; phylum Arthropoda; class Insecta; order Lepidoptera; family Pyralidae; genus Ephestia; species Ephestia elutella. The sequence continues at coordinate 1,881,418 of CM031586.1, read as the reverse complement.
CAGATCCATTCAATCATATTCACTTTTTTTTTGCACAATAATGCATATAAAGTCCGTTTATTCATAATAATTGTCCTATTATGTAAACAATCTTACCATGTCTTTTTATGATTTTACAACAATATAAATTAAAGACTTTAGAAAATTACTTTCGTGGTTAATAAATGTTTTACCTTAGAATGTTAAGGTTTGAACTAATATTTGATTTATTTTCAACAAAAAGTACTGTGAAGATTGTTTACATAATAGGACAATTACGAATAAATGGAGTTAGCTATTTTAATAAGAGACCAAATAGCACACCACAGGCACAATTTTCCTTTTGCTTACTGCTAAATTCTCTATTTCAATTGGAAAGATTTAAACATTTAATATTCGCCCAATGTTCTATTTCAAAACTGAAATAATAACACAATCTTAGTTTTTGATAGCTTTATTAACCTTAAGCGACGAGGGCTGAAGCAGTGCTTGACTCATATTTCCAGTTAGGAGGGAGCACGCTCTTTGTCTTATAGTAACGGGCTAGCCTGTGGATTCTGGACTCAACAAGAATGAGTCGGAATTTGCTGTCCTTGTCTTTCCTGTTTCGTTCCAAGTGCTTCCTCATGGCAACGGCCTTCTTGATCAGGTAGTATAAGTCCTCAGGTAGATCGGGAGCCAGTCCCATAGCCTTCATAATTCTGAGGATCTTTTTGCCGGTGACAAATCTGACTTGGGCAACTCCATGTGAGTCCCTAAGCATGACACCTGAAAATAAAAATAGTTTTATGCAACACTGATGTATAAAAAATTATGCAAATCAAGGTGTACAAAATAATTCAACTAGGAATAAATATTAACTAATATTATAATTATGCGAAAGTGAGTTTGTTTGTCTGTTTATTTGTTACCTCTTCACGCTTCATTTACTGAAGCAATCTTCCTGAAATTTTGCACACATATAGTTAGAAGTATGGAGAAGGACATAGGGTACCTTTCATCCCGGGAAAAAGCACTATTCCCATGGGAAATTCACGCGGGCGAAGCCACAGGCAAAAGCTAGTAGATCATATTTAATTCATATAATGGTGACAAATTCTTGTACACAATATGCCGTGTAGTAGAACAGACGTAATTTTTTTTCCTGTTCTATTAGTATAACAAACAGTAGAACATCGTTGAATACACCAGTACTGGTTGAAACAAAATTAAACAACTTTTTTTGGCAATGTATTAATGTAGTGTCCAGTCTTTATATTTATTTTCACCTCAAACATGTGACTGTAACTAGATAGTTTTAAAACATATTTAGACCATTCAAAAAGGATGGCAGATTTTAATATGAGACGACCTTTGGATCACAATATCTTGAGACCTCTTCTATCTTCTCTTCAAGCTTTGAGGATAGAGTGTAGAAGTGTGACTATTCAGAAGCAGCCCTGATACTCTATCTAGGTACCTCTGATCCATGGATATGTAATTTTATCTTCAAGCTCATACACTACTCATTATACAAGAATCGGTTTGTTGAAGACTATTATTGTGTATATCACTGGTGGAAAGTAGATAACAATACAATATATGCAGAAGCAGATTCATACCTTGTCCTAAAGGCATAACTCGAATCCTGTAACTTTGGAAACTATTGGTCCGTATTTTACTTATTATATAGAAAATTATGTATGAGGATGTGTGTAGTGAAATGGTCGGAATACGTACCGATTTGAGAGGGGTGAGACCCTTCTTTCCAAGTTTGAAAATTTATTCCTTGACATCGTCAGCAGTGAGCTTCAACCAAGTTGGCACACTGCGGCGGTATGGCAGTGCTGATTGGGAAATACCCTTACTGAAAACATAAAACACACACTGTTAAAACTGAGCCATGTGGTCAACTCGGACTGGAGTCTAGGTTATGTATCTGTCACAAGTAAATTATCCACATTTAAGAACCAAAATTAACACTTTTTCCAAACAATAAGATTCACTGATACAAATTACACAAGTAATTACCCAGGTGCGTGCATACGACCCATGGTTGCGGCTTTTTTAGAAAATTCGCCGACCTGACAACGACAACAACGGAAAGCAAAAGATGGTGGCCGGAATACAATCGCAGTTCATTCATTCTGTGATTTTTTGTCAATGGTCATTCATTCAAGATAGTGTTGTGTTGTATAATATCTAGGTTCTTAAAACCGATTAAAATCGTGAAAATGAAATAAAAATTGTCTTTGCTGGTTTATCTATGGTTTTACACTGACTTTGACAAGAGTGAAAGAAAGAGGTTTTATTGGGAAAAAAGCGATAGAATAGAACTTTGTCTCCGTAGGATTGTGTACTAAAACCAAGGATAATAAAATCAGCCAAAAATGGCTAACCAATATGGGATATCGGATGCAGAGTTTAATATTATTAAACAACAGGCTGCACGCCGTGCTACCATGAGAAATGAATTCTTGAAACAGAGACAAAATCCCTATAAACATGCCTCCGAAGCTGGCTATGTCGTGAGTACCCATAATTTATTACGTAATTTTGTTGTTTCCCTATAGTTTCTGATGAATAAATTAATGATAAATTGATGTTTTCGTTTCCAGTTCGACAAATCCATTCAACAGTTCATGTCAATGAAGGTAACCCAATTCGAACATTTCCAACCAAACATCAGGACTGGTTTATTTGGCATCGCTACGATTATTATCCCTATGTTCACCTACGGCTATTTCATTTGGAATGACCGAAACAACCGCGAACAGAAGATCAGATCTGGAGAGCTCCGCTACAGAGACAGGCTATTCAAATTCCAGTAATTCTGTATAACATCAACTGTGTAGATAACTATTGTTAGTAAATAAATGATCAACTGTTGTTTACTTTTGTTATTGACTGTACTTTACATTACTGGCCGCATAGAAGTTAAAAGAATTTTATAACTTTTTTCTTTCAAAAATATTGGCAGTTTTGACTGAATGTAAAAAAAAACAAATCGCTGTCAATGTTCAATGACGATTCACAAAACATTTATAATTTATTGTTCCAATTTAATATTAGTGTTTTTATAATAAACTAAAAATGACTGATTATTGTTTCTCGGAACTAGAGTGTAAAATTATATGTGCTCAAATTGAAAGGCGGGCTAAGTACAGGAAACAGTTTTTGAAGCTTCGCACTGATCCTTGCTTGCATTCCAAAGAATCTGGATATGTGGTGAGTAACAAAATATCTTTCTCTAAGCTGGTCTACCTATTCGAATTACAAGGAATGCTTTTGGAAAAATTTTCAGGTGGGCCTGGATTTTGTTATTTGAAATAATAATAATGTTGAGCTATTATCCATAGTCCAATAACACACAGAAACTTACTTCGGGCTAGTTCAATCTGTGTGATTTGTACAATTATTTTATTAATTATTTGATGCACAAAATTTTCATCCTGAAATTCTCTGAACAAATAAACACGATAGCAGTGTGCCTACTACCTAAAGTGCTTTTAGGTTAAAATTTAAATGAGATCAATTGTTATTTCAGTTCGATCCTGCAATTCAAAGGTTCGTGTCCATGAAAACATGCCAATTTGACCACTTCCAGGCTAACACTAGAACTATCACAAGAGGTATTGCCCTCATGCTGCCATTCTTCATATATGGATATGCAATATGGTACCAGCGTACGAAATTTGACATGGACTGCCGATGTGGGAAGCTGAAGTACCGGGACAGACTTTTTAAGTTTCAATAAATTTGTATTTTTAGGATGCTTGGCGAAGATACTGAGATCCGTAAGCTGTTTAGTTACTACGTGACTAAATAGCTTATGGAAAGTGGCAATTAAAAAATAAACCAAGTAAAAATTATTTTATTTAGCTTAAATTAAATGAGAACTTCCTGCAGTGTTGGTGTACAGATAACTAAAATGTAAAAACCAAGGGTGATTTTTCACCCCCTAGCTTGAAATTAGGTGGAAAACCACCCTTAGTTTAATCCTTGGGGATCAGAGCGTTCAAGGTCTTTATGGGTCCTCTATTGGCCAAAACTATTTTTTAAAACTGTCTATTTGTAGCGCATCACGCATAAACTACTTGACTGGACGAAATTTGATGCATTTTCAGTTGTATTTTTGAAGGTCTAACTTAGAATCTGGCGTTCATCTGATACGCCGCCTAGAACTTGAGATATTAAGTAAATTACGCGGCCGAAGTCGCGGGCACAAGTTAGGGGCCGTCCATTAATCACGTGATCTTTTTTTAAGCATTTTTTACCCCCTTGGTGATACATAGTGGGGTTTAAGACTACCCCCCACCCCCACCCAACATCACGTGTATTTTTAATATCTACAAAAAATCTTATTTTTTTTTTGAATATTATCTTGCATCTAAAGAGGAGCCAAGGGAGGCCTAGGGCCCGTTGGATGGATGACGTCGTGGCCCTGGCGGGAACGGATTGGATGCAAAAGGCACAAAACAGAGAGGAGTGGAGGATACTGGAGGAGGCCTATACCCTGGAGGGATCCATTCTCAACGAACACTAACACCTATATACTTAACAATCATTACTAAAAAAGAATAGACTAACACTATTATATAAGAAACAAACAAATGTGAATCGGATCAATAAAGGCTTTTTTATTTTTTTATTATTATCTTGCATAGCAACAACGGCGAGTCAAAGTCACGCTACACGCCGCTTTTCGGTTCAAAAATAATGAAAAAATTAATACATGTGATATCTTACTACACCCCCCTATCTTACTACTCCCTCCTTGTGATTATATTTCGTGATTTTTGTCAAACCCCTTCCCTCCTTTCAAGCCTCACGTGATTAATGGACGGCCCCTTAGTAAATATGGCCTAACAGTAGGACAAATTGGTAGGACCATGGGTATGACATGGTATATTTTTTATAAATTATATATTTATTTAGCGATCATCAAGAGACTTGTCCCTAGTGATGACAGAATCTTCAAATTTGACCATGTATGTGGTGCCCTTATGCCAGTGCGCCGTCACTTTTGCAGGCTGGAATAAAAAAAATCTAATTAATTTTTAAACTTCTTTGTGTAAGTTTCTATTGAGTTTATAAATCAAATGCTGTCAATCTCTAACCCAAAAGTTTTGGTTCATAAGCTTTAAATTTTGCAGAGAAGTTTATACATATTATTATCTACATACCTACATGTTGGTGAATTTGTGTAGGTGAGCACTAAGAAAGGTATTTTGAAAATTCCACTACTAAGGGGGTGAAAAGCGACAATGACAATCACATGTTATTTATTGAATCGTATGACAGTCAATAGAAGAGGCGAATTCATCAACCGACTTCCCAAAAAAGGAGGAGGTTATATGTTTCGATGTATGTATGTTTTTTTTATGTATGTTCGCCGATTTCTCCGCCTACAGTGGACTGATTTCCGAAATTGTTTTTATTCGTAATGGTACATACCCAAGTTGGTCCCATTTTAACCACGTCAAAATCTGTTCGGTAATTTTAAAGATACCTAACAAAATATAAAAATACCAACATTGCATTATAGAGCAAAAGCCCGCGATAGCATGCCCTTACTTACTTTATTAAAACTAAAGATTTTCTGTGTATGTTCCCAACATAGAAATAGCGATTAGCGACTATAAAAGTTGGATCATGATTACTTAGGCAGATTTTTTGTAGCAATAACATTTAAAGTGGTAACTCAATTTCCTTATAGTAAAGTTTTTCAAAGATTTTATTCCTAATAATATAAGAAATCACGCCATCCATTGCCAGGCAATTGGTGCAGATATAAACCCCTGCTAGACATTGTAACTTTACTAAATTATAGTTATATTTGTTTTATTACAAATGCTGAATTTAATTTTACTTTGGAAGGCCCCAAGGGTGCTTTTTATACCTATAAAAATCATCCTTGCTATCCATATTACCTGCATAAGCAACAAGAGCCAAACTTCATACCTAGTCGCTAATATTTTTACCCGTATATACCACGCAGAAAAACATTCAGCATTTTTAAAATAAGGAAGGTTTGGTCGTCGCGGGCTCACGGTCTATTTATGTGCCAAAAATAATAGACAATTTGACATGTTCTGACATTTCAAATCAAACTGACATAAAAAGTTTCGAATTCTTAATTCTTTATTTTCGGCTAGCAATGAAAGAAAAGTTTAAGTTTTTATTAAAGAAAATAGGTGTAGAAGCACAAAAAATGATAAAATAAAACTTTTTTCCAAAAAAAATGAACCGACTTCCATCATAAAACTTAAAAACATGAAATAAAAATAAACAAACAATAAAGAAAAATGTATTAGCATGCTACCTACTGAATGAGGTGAAGTCGGTGCCAAATTGAATTAAATAATCCAAATTAACATTAGAATCATGTATGTATACAAAATGCCTAGCTAAACAATTACATAGTCCTGCACTTGGCACCGACTTCACCTCATTCAGTAGGTAGCATGCTAATACATTTTTCTTTATTGTTTGTTTATTTTTATTTCATGTTTTTAAGTTTTATGATGGAAGTCGGTTCATTTTTTTTTGGAAAAAAGTTTTATTTTACATATTACTTTTATAAGTCAACATTGAGTCTTCTTAGCCAGTTAGTAATATCATAAAAAGCCTTTAATATTTCAGTGGTATTTGGAAAAACAAAATGTATTATAATATGTACTTACAAATCCGCTTTTAGTTAGCACAGCTTCTATTATACCGGCATTGAATGTAGCACAATTTAGAGAGCCCTTGTCCTTTGGCACGCTTATGAATTTATTCACCTGGAATAAATAATTTATTTAGTTACTAGCTTTTGCCCGCGGCTTCGCCCGCGTGAATTTCCCACGGGAACAGTGCTTTTTCCCGGGATAAAAAGTAGCCTATGTGCTATTCCAGGTTATTATCTACCTCTGTACCAAATTTCATCGAAATCCGTCCAGTAGATTTTGCGTGATTGAGTAACAAACATCCTCACAAACTCACATCCAAACTTTCGCATTTATAATATTAGTATGGATTCGTCGCGTCTATATCAGGCAGTGTTGAAAGTTTTATGGTCACTCGTTTTTTTTAGTTTATTGGGACAATAAATAACAGTACAATACCTATGTCACTTTAATCTAGTTAACAATTAGCAGTTTTTAGGGTTCCGTAGTCCGACAAGGAACCATTATAAAATCGTTCAGACAGTCCGTCCTAGTCTGTCATGTCACAGCAGAATATATCTTATGTTTATGGACTGATTTGCATGTAACTTGGTTCGAGGATACTTCACATGTAGATCTCATTTTTAAAAACACAAAAAATTAAAATTACCACTTTTTAAGGGTACCTAAAAAGTGGAACCCCCATGTATGGGGATACATGTAAAGGGGGGTGTGAATTATTTTTTTGAGTGCACCCCCTTGTGTGGGGTATCGTTGAAAAGGACTATGAAAATAAGGTAGGGTTTCCATAAAACACTTTTTTATCAGCTTTACCATTTGCGAGATATAGCCCGCCAAAGTCGTTTACACGGTGTCCCCCCCCCTGTAATTTCTAAAGTCTTGGACCTAAACTTCAAATCACTCACGTAAAGAAACAGGCGCGGAAACTCTTATTTAAAATTATTTCGGGTATCCTGTGATGAATACTTTTGAAATTATAAATAAAATAAAAATATATATGTACTTTTTTCCAAAAATATATATATTTTTAAATAAATAAAATAAATAAGAACGCAAGAAATGCAACACAGCGCGGTGCCAAAAATGACTACGGAACCCTACTTTATGCGTGGTCCGACACGCACATGGCCGGTTTTTTTTAATTGTACATCTACAACACTGTTCACAGATTGAATACAAGATATTCTAGTGAGGACTTACAATATGCAATCAACATTAGTTCCTACTTACATAATAATTGACTTCAATTTTAATGAAAAAGGTTCTTCAAAAATTAAACTTCACAGTAACTTTTTCTCAATAAAATCTATTAATTTACAGAAGATTCAATATTATAACTATTTGTTCTTAACATATCAGTTTGGAGAATCAAAGTGAGGAGTTGAGGACCAATACAATCCCACTGATACGGCATTATCTGTGGTGTCATATAATAAAGGTTTTTCAGCGAACTGATAGCAATTAATAGGTACTCACCAAGGCATCTTTCTCAATGATATAGTATGTCCTCTCATCATCATTAGCATGTTCTAACTTGTCAGCTTCCTTGCCAAATAACACCTGCAAACATTGATATTTGCCAGTCAAAGTCAATTGTTTTTATTTAAATAGGCTTAAAAATAGCACTTTTAAAATTGTCAAATTCTTGTTTTTTAGTTAGTTGACGTCATAAAATTACTTAAAGCTAACGTTACCACTGCCTCCAACCAAAGCGCAAGTGGAGAAGAGGCGGCGCAACAAACTCCACTGCTGCATTTTCTCCAAAGACGTCACTTTACAACATATGTCTTACAATTAAATGACTGTATGTGGACGAATCGAGTCATATCACTGTACCACTGGCCAAACCACCGGTGGTACAGTGGGACTGGATGAACAAGCTAGCAAATGAGATGTGTACATGGTTAGGGTATTTCCAGGGTAATTTTTAGTTAATTCTGCTCTGAATTTGATTTAAAAAATAAATTTGATGTATTTTTTCTCTTGATTGTAATTGAGAATCTTCTTTTTAGATATACTAATATTTTCAGAAACTGATATTAAGCAAGGCATCAGTCCTTAATACAATGTGATAAGGTCTAAAATTGGATATATATCAATGCTTGTGACTGTACATATAAAATTGGATGCTGAGTTAGGTCGCTGACTGATTTATTGAGCATGGCTATAATTCAAGTTGGGGTGAAAACACATTGTATGTATGTATGTTTGTTCCGCGATAACTCTGTACGGTTGAATTAATTTCGAAGGTATTTAGAGTCAGTCAATTATTTATATTTATATAGGCTTAAAAATAGCACTTATTAATCGTCACATTCTTGTTTTTTAGTTAGTTGACGTCATAAAATTACTTAAAGCTAAGGTTACCACCACCTCCAAAGCGCAAGTGGAGAATAGGCGGCGCAACAAACTCCACTGCATAGAATACGTGAAGCAACTATCCATAGAATTTTTAAGTTCAGTGAGCAACAAAATCGGTTCAGCTGTTTTTGAGATATACGCATATTTTAAAAATAATCGCGAGGTCTATGTTCGTGGTGAATCACTAGTGGGTATATAAAATGTAGAAAAAAAACAAAGAAAAATCACTCACCTTCCACAGAGTGGACTTCACAAAAAGCAGCATATTCAAAAGCTTTATTTCCCTTTTACTGTTCCGTTCTCTGACAAAATAAAGATCTAACAGTCTGGTTCCCACATCTTGGCCAATATCAGATAGCCTAAAACAATACTATACGTTACTATGTATGAAATTGAAGAGTACTAAACAGAAATAATAAATAGCTAGGTAAGTATCTTGAGCTGAGGTGGGTGACTTTATAGCAATAGGTACTACGTTCTTCGTCATAGTTCTTCATAGACCACACAAACGGAATGTAAGAATTAAAAATTAAAATGAAGTTGCAAAATAATTTATATGCTGAAACATATGGTAGGAGTAGGAACATTATTTGTATACATAATTCTTCCAACTTACTTATTTTGTAGCTCATGGATAGAATGTGACCGATTTTGACAATATTGGACAATTTCGGAGAATAAAAGGGCGTAAACAGAAAGTGAAATCTCTCCTTTTCCCTTGCTCAGCGGTTTGTCAAGTATTGATGATTTCGAACGATTTGACGACATATTATATAATAAATTAGAACTTCAATTTATCAATATAATAAAATAGATTTATTCACAATAAAAATATTCTTTTTTTGACCAATAATTCACGAAGAAATTAGAATCAAAATTCAAATCAAAACATATTTTGACATTGACACTCCATTATGAAGTCCTTGTGACATTGACCTGTGTCAATTTCACAATTCTTTTTTCATGGTGAGCCGAAAGTTGCCAATCTCGCGGCTCGCCACACCACGATTGTATATAATAATACCTATTATATTTATATTTTAAAAAATCTGTGATGTAGCCCTTGTAGACCTGGAAGAAATCCCTTTCTGGGATAAGTCCGCCATTATATGCCTCTATTTTTGTTTCACTGTATTTTTCTTAAGTGTATGTGCAAATATAAATAGTTTACAAATTACAAAATTTGCAAACTATTTATAACAATATATATAAAATAAACGGGGTAAGCTAAATAAAACCATTTAACAACATAGTCAACGTTAGCATTTCAAAATGAGAACAAAAATTCAAATGAGGCGTAATTAGCGTTATCTATCACGCTAGTGACATGCCAGCCAAACACTATGTATCACAGTAGAAATTAGGTCACTAAGTTTAGGTCACACTTTGACCCAAACTAACGGTCTAGAGATCCTTTTTACCCTGTCTTCATTTTTATACTTGCGATTCAAAGTAGGTATATATGCGTGAGGAGCTTCGGAGTCCTGTGCGGCTTATGTTGGGCGGCAACGTATACTATTCTATTAAAAATTGTAGGTTTAGCTAGGTACATCTGTTTTATTATGCCTTAACAAGGAAGGTGAGAAAAATGTTCGGCCACCTTACACGACACAACTTTGATCAAAAGAAAAGCCAAGAAGGGCATTTCTAGACCAAATAAAAGAGAAGGCAAGGGTCGTGTCGTATAGGGAGGTTAAATCCATGGCAGAAGATAGTTGCAAATGGAGGATGCTTCAACGACAAGAACATAGTTCATAAATATGTGATGATGATGAACAAGGAAATTAAATATAAATAAATAAATATATACGGACAAATCACACAGATTGAGTTAGCCCCAAAGTAAGTTCGAGACGTGTGTTATGGGATACTAACTCAACGATACTTTATTTTATGACAAATACATATATAGATAAACATCCAAGACCCAGGCCAATCTGAAAAAGATCATTTTCCATCTTGACCTGACCGGGGATTGAACCCGGGACCTCCGGTGTGATAACCGTAGGCCACGGAGGTCGTCAAATTATAGAAGAAAGGAAGAAACGATTTGACTGCGGTTCCTACCACGGATAAAACCTCATCGCAGTCAAGCCGTCTGTCGAGATGATTCATACCTAGCTATATTTCATGAAATTCGGTTCAGCCTTTTGGGAGCAAACAGTTTTTACTAGACGATGTTTTTGATGTGATGTGATGAGGGTTTTGTATTTTTTTAAAATATTTGTATAAGACTAGCGCCCCGGCTTTGCTCGGGATACATAAATTGTAGCCTATGTCACTCAGGTAGATATGTAGCTTTCTATTAGTGAAAGAATTTTGGATATCGGTGCAGTAGTCCCCTTACAAACACATCCTCTTTATTATATTAGTGTGATATAAGATTTCATTGTTATTTGGAAGAAATATTTTTATATTATTTTAGATTGCACAAAAGACCAGTGCTCGAGTGGCGACCACGAACCGGAAAACGTAGTGTTGGCAGGCCTCCCACTCGGTGGACCGACGACCTGGTGAAGGTCGCAGGATGCGCATGGATGCGGGCAGCGCAGGACCGGTCAACGTGGAAATCCTTGGGGGAGGCCTTGTCCAGCAGTGGACGTCTTTTGGCTGAGAGAGAGAGATTGCACTAGCCTTTTTGAATGGGTATTGACTAATTAATGAAATAAAACAAAATTTAATTAACAAAAACTTTATATAAAGCATAATAACAGCGCCGTTATAATTATAGGGTACGTAGTTAAATTAACCCTAGTTAGATTACAATATCTACATGAAATGTGTATGTGAATGATGTATTCCAATCCAAACCACCACTACTGGAGTGAGCTGCAAACGCCAATTTTTTTATAATCAACGCCGAAGTACACAAAAGTAATTTTAAACTACGAAAACGGCTTCTTTAACGAATTATAATATGGTCCAAAATATGCCATACACCTTGGTCCTGCAGCCGCAGCCAGCTTCAAAGCGTTGCCGCGGGGCTACGCGCTCTCTACAACTTGTAATTATTTTTAATTTTAGTAATTAAATTAGCTTGTATTTTAGGATGTAATATTGAAGTATAATTTATAATTTTAACCGAAAAAAAAATATGATTCATTTCCTAAATATTCAAAAACTAGTCTGTGCCCGCGACTTCGTCCGCGCTTAATTTACTATTAGTAATATCTCCGGTTCTAAGCGGTGTATCAAGATAAAACCTAGCCAGATTTTAAGTTGATCTTCAACAATAGAACAGTGAAAATCGCATCAAATTTCGTTCAGTAGTTTATTTGTGATGCGCGTACGAACATACAAACAGACAATAATTCTAAAAAAATCGTTTTGGCTTCTATTGGCCCTAGGAAGATCCCCATATTTTATTTTTCTTAAATATCTTTTAAGGTACAGACACAGACCAGTTTTTACTTGCCCCGGGCGAAGCGTGAAGAGGTAACAATGCTAATATTTCATATTTCCAGTTATAGTTTTACTATATGTATTGATATTGATTGATAAACCTTATTAGAGGTCGTAATAAAGGTTCATTTTTAAATATTTAGGAAATGGATTAAATTTTGATTTGTCAGTGGCCGTTTCAGACCCCCATGTGGTTCCAAAAGTGACACAGGAGACTTGGTTGGGGTCTAGCTTTAGGTAGGCAAAACTAAAATGTGATACAGAATTTTAATACATTAATTCAATCTTCACGCGCTAAATAAGAAACGCTAGATTGCGGAAATAGTTTTATACGTAATTGTCTATTGTTGAGAGTGTGGTATTATGTAAGGTTATTTTGTAATTGTAACACTTAACAAAAATGTAGTCGCGTAATATTCTTTCGAAAAAATAACATTAGATGAAAGTTTGATGACAGAATAAATCAATACATATAATAGGGTCTCTAATGATATACATAAAAATATTTGTAATAATATAGTTCGAAATAATGTTTTTTCACATAATCATAATATAAATTAAAATTAAAATATATTTTTTTTATATTTTTTTAACATAATTGTTTTGTAATAAATACAAATTGTCATAAACATAAATAATCATAATAATACTCATAATGTACAGAGAAAAGAGAACTCATAATGTACGGTTGCACTCAGAGAAAAGGTAAGATTTGTTAAGCTTTTGTTTTTTTGTTGTTTATGTTCGCGGTCCCGCCGCACCCTAACCTATACTAGTGTTTGAAGTATAATCAATTTTTTACTTAATGTCTTCAAATGTCATCAACAAAATAAAAGATGAACAAAATAAAAAATAAACTATGTTTATGACCATAACAATTATGACAAATTTTATAAAAAAAAATCTGTATGACAATCTATGATTATGACTAAACAAATATTATTTGAATAAAATATTATGATAAAAAAATTATGAGAAAGGCTTTATGACAAACCATATTATGATTATTAACCTTATGAGAAATGAAAGGATCCCCATATAATATAACTGTAACTGATCTGTGTCTGTACTTAGTTGATATTTATGAAAACAAACTATGACAGGTATTTTTAGGGCCAATAGAAGCCAAAACTATTTTTTTTAGAATTTTGGTCTGTCTTTCCGTCTGTATATTTGTACGCGCAACACGCAAGAACTACTGGACCAATGATTAGGTTTTCACTGTTGTATTATAGAGGGTCTAACTTAAAATCTAGCGTAAGTTTTATCTTGATACGCCGCCTAGAATCTGAGATATGCGCGGACGAAGTCGCGGGCATAGGCTAGTTTTCAATAAAATACAGGGTGTTTTTTAAATCATTGGCATCCTTTCTACTGGTGAAAGTACTTATGAACATGAGCAACTTTTTGTATGGGACCGACTAAATCCGATGGAAAAAAAAGTCTGCTGTTCCATACTATTTTCCAATACCTACTCACCCGAAATGTATGGAACAGCTGATTATTTTTTCCATCGGATTGAGTCGGTCCCATACAAAAAGTTGCTCATGTTCATGAGTACTTTCACCAGTAGAAAGGATGCCAATGATTTAAAAAACACCTGTATAACTAACTGCTGTTTTAAAAATATGAAAATATCTGTCGCTGTGACGCTCACTACAACAGTAGTGGTAGTAGATAGCGGAAAATGCAAAAACCGAAGTGCAAAGTAAATAATAATTTATTCGGACAAAAAAACAGTAGTTTTATGCATGACTTTGACCTTATATTTCTTCACTTTTAAAGGCACAATAGTAAGTTTACTTTAATTTTTTTTACTAAATGTGCCTTGATTGTTGAGCGAGAATTAATTTTGTCTCTAAGCAATAGAAATGTTTCCTTTACCACATATTTCTCAAATAGAACAAATATGAATAAGCTGCCCCAGGCATACATCTCGAATTTTATACGCAACAGAATAAGGCTCTAGGTACAGTAAAATATATAAATCAATATGTATAATTACTATATAATAATTTACCTACTAACATAATAGATAGAAAGACGCCTATCTGAGGATGATCTGAGTGACATTACAATAGGGCAGTTGTTAAAATTCTGCAAAGTAACAGGTAGATTCAGTGGGTCGCCACCAACGTGGTTAACTCAAAACCATATACGGGTCTCAGGGAATTGGGTGAAATGGTCCCAGCATAAGTGGACTGATCAATGTCTGGTGCTCGCGCTGGCGTCCCCGTATAGTAAATAATAATAACATAATAGATTCTGCAGTTCAATTATAATTGCCTTATGAAATTCAAATACGAGGAGAAATGTATCTTATATGCAACGCGTCAGAGTCGAAATTGTTACGAAAATTGCCTGAGTGTGTCATCTCGCTCTAGCGCGTTCGTCTCTTTCATTCCTATAAAAAAAAATACGTCCGAAGGTATACTCAGCGGCTGAAGTCTCGTGACTTTGAGCGAGTGCCTAAGATAACAAACTGTGTAAGGAAACATCCCTATATTTGAGCAAAGACTAATTGGAATACATAATTCTTTATGTTAATCTAAACAAAATAGTCATATAATTTAATTTACTACGCATAATATTATGCACAGTGTCACAGGTACTATATTTGACTTAATATTACGTTAGTATTTTTAGTAATTTAGCATCACTAATCACAAATCAAAAGGTGAATTGGTTTCACAAATCTTTGGCTGTTTTGAAAGTTTTTTTTGTTTTTAATGATTATATACATAATTCATTCTCGTTTTTACTTATTTAAATTTCAAATTCTTTTGACAAAAACAATGTAGGTAGGTAACTACCTTATTTTTAATTAAAATAGTTGCAATTCATGCAATAGCATTGTGTACATATGTAATAGAAGAAATAAAACAATTTTTCCATCCAAAAAATATTCCCGCCTTGGAATTAGAATAAATAAATTAAGACTAATGAAGTATATAAAATTTTTATGTATGGCCTGATTATACATATCATTATAAACTATTTTTTTTGTGTAATCCTATTTGCAAGTCAAGGGCTGGTACTCTGGTATGTTTTGAAAGAATTTTAAATATTATTTAATAACAATATATTAGAAAAAATTGTAGTTGAAAAACCATAGAAATAAAATGAAAATACATAAAAGTGAATAGGTGTTTCAAAGGACTCAACAAAAATATGGATATGTCAGAAAAACAAAAAAATAATAATAATAACTGGCAGAGTAACTAACCCTTGACAAATAAAACACATCTATTTCAATGTGTGTATCCACACCTTACCTATTTATTATGTTATATATTATAAAATTATTCTTAATCAATGTTACATAACTATTCTAGATGTGGAGTCAATTATGTACAGTGAAGTAATCATAGACAATTTAGACATGCAAGAAGTAGCAGACAAAATATTCTGTTTTAATAAAATCTACCAAGCTGATGTAATTGTATAGAATATAAATTATTTTATTTACTTTGAACACACTAGCAGCTTAATAAGCTGATGAGTGTGTACCATAAAGTTTGGAGATTTTGTCTAATTTGTTCCATAGAATGTATGTAATATTTCCTTTTGAAAGCATTCATATATTCTACATTTTAAATCGACTATTCTGGGTTATAATGTTCAAAGATAAGGTAATACCAAAAGTTTTTTGTTGATAACTTAATATCAACAAACAATGATTCCACTCATGTGAAGTCAAAATGTCTCAAAGATATTTCAATAGTAGTGCTTTATTCATCTTTTTTGAGTGTAGTGTAAAAGAGCACTGTTAGACACAATTATTACTTATCTTTAGCAGGGTCAACACTGCTTACAGACAATAATAGTACTATGGTCAATTTGTTCATGACAGAAAAAAAATTCTGTACACTTTAATAGAATTATCCCGTACTGTTAAAGTAATGGCAAAGATAGTCCAAAAAATAAGTACTGCAGGTAATTACGAAAAATGCAAGAAACATTTAACTGTATTTGGCAGCCCTTTCATCTGCTACTCTTTGCGCGGAGTTACTTTTATCTCTAACAGCATGTGGACTGGACAGTTTCGGCCTCAAGTAAATTAAAATCCATACCGTTGGGTCGGTTGAAACCGGTTTTGATACCATCCCAACCGTCCTCGACTTTGTATTCGCCTGTTTGAATGCGGTTGTAAACTTCTTGGGCTACCAGCACAAATGCTTCTTCTACATTCTTCCCATTTTTCGCTGATGTTTCTATGTGATGAAGGCCTGAAATAATTTATGATGTAAATTTTTAAATTGTTAGGACATCCTAAGCACCAATTGATAGCAATTGGTTTATTACGTTTTGAAATATGTCTATACAATTCCAAACAGGACATTAATAACACCCTAACACCTGCACCTGGGAGGACCTGATGGCCGCCACCGATAAGGCCATAAAAGTGGCAGAACACTTTTCGGGTACAATATGATCGTTGGAATGGCATCAACACGCCAAGAAGAAGAAGAAGAATTGATGAACTGATATTTTACATTACACTCAATGCCATCACATATAGAAATACGAGTTTTATGGATGTTGTGGAATAGAGAATAAGGCATCTATGAAAATAACAAACAAACAGACAGATAGTCATTTGCCCAAAGGCATACAGTTTATAAACAAAATTTAAGCATAACAACTACAGGTCAATTTAGTGATAACATACTAAATATCCTTACAAGAAGATTATAGATTCAAAGCGTTTGAATCAATGTCACCATTTGGTTCAAAGAACCTTGAGTCTTTAAATTGAGATTTTATTTACATAAATTATAACATACATACTATTGTGTGGTTTGAGCCTTTGAGGCATTAACAAATAAGTTCTTTTTACTGGAGCAAGATTTGGCAACATGGAAATCAAACTAAGGGGTTCATATCTAGTATATGTATCATATTATATTAATAATAAAATCTTCTATCATAATCTATTATGACTTCTTATATTGCCATTATTTTATTTTTGTGCCAGAAAATGTGGTCACAAAAATAAATTTTCATATTATACCTATTGCACCATTATTTTATTATGCAAAAAAAGGAAAAACAGGAAAATAAGGTCTTCCCACCCTCCCAGATCTGTATAAATAAAATAAATACCATTTTCTTCAGCAAACATCCTTGCCTCTTCACAAGTCACTTCTCTTCTAGTGTTTTTGTTGTCACCAACCAAGTCAATTTTGCATCCAACTAGAGCAAACACAGGTCTGTGAGGTTCAATGTGTCGCTTTGCCTCCATCATCCAAAGAGGTATGTGCTCGAAACTCGATCTATTACACACGTCGTACACTAGCAAAGCACCAACAGAATTTCTATAATAAGATTTTGTGATAGATCTGAATCTCTCTTGTCCTGCAGTGTCCCATAACTGTAATTTGATTCTCGTCCCATCTTGTACTTCTATAATCCTCGCAAAGAAGTCCACTCCAACTGTAGGGTCCGATAACTACAAAATAACACGCAATTTAAATTCCATTTATTTATCAAAGGCTATTCAATGATACGAAAACACTGGTCTAAAACAAAAGATAGGTACCTCAGCGAATTTCCCATCTGTAAAATACTTTAGTAATGAACTCTTTCCCACTGTACTATCACCAATAAGGATTAGCCTGAATTGGTAATCAAATATTGGATCAACCATTTTTCTAATTTCACTTTCAGTAACATAAAATTATTCACAACAAAGGTTTGCTCAAAATTACGTATTATTTATGACAATGACAATTGAAATGACATGATCCGAATGAAGGAATGAATGATTACCACAGACAATTTAGACCAATCACATGAACTTCCGTTATCCGTCTGATAACCAGGGTTGTCCTAATCGGTAAAAATCGAAAAATGCATTTATGTTACTATCAATTATGTATCCTACAATAAAGATACTACAAACAAACAAAAAAAATAAAAAAATCTTTCATTCATTTAGAAATAAGAAATGAATGATATATGACAGACCAACTGACCAATAATCCAATCCATTAATTCAGTCTGTCATAGCGTTGCAGGACTATCGATAGTTGACCTTGAAAAATAGTCATACTATCTATAGGCTTATCGATAGTATCGATAGCCAATAGTTTGCAATATGATAACCAAAACTATCGATACAATCAATAGTATTGCTTTTCGAGACTATTGATGTTTTCTAATCAATACTATCGGTAGTATCGATATTATTGAATTTCAATGCTATTGAATTTTTACAAGCTATCGATAGTGTGATAGAATCGATTGTTTGTTGAAATATAAGTATTAGCGATGTGTCGCCGAGAATTTCTCGGTTTCCGAAAATTTCTTTCACGGAAAATTTCCGAAACTTTCCAGAAATTTTCGGGAACGTTTTCTCCCAATTTTTTGCGAAAGTCTGTCTGTCACTATTTCACGGTGTTTCAATGTTTTGATGAAAAACATAAGACTTTTTGCCGCGAATGGAACCGCGGGCAACAGCTAGTACTAAAATATTTTTCTCCGAAAAATTCTCAGGAATGAAATTCTCAAAAATTTCTCAGAAATTTCTTGGAAAATTTCCTGGGAATGAAATTCTCAAGAAATTTCTTGGAAATTTCTCCGAAATTTCTTGGAAAATTTCCTGGGAATGAAATTCTCAAGAAATTTCTTGGGAAAATTTCCCAGGAATATGGAAAATATGCATTTCCCTTCATCCGATTTTCTTGAAAATTTTAGTGATTGTCAATCTTCTTATTTTAAAGACAGCTGCTAAAAGAAAATTCCATTTTTTTAAATATTTCAGGTACTTTTCCAACAATTTCCGTTTTAGGGAATATTTCCGAGAACGTTTCCAAACTTCTCGAAAATTTCGGAAAGGGCACATCACTAGTTTTTACTCATTCTTACTGAGTATTTATCCAACAGCATGAGTATAAACTTTTGTATGCAATGGAGCCCTAATTTAATACTTTATTTAATTTAACCTTTCATTTTTAGTACTGAGAATGGGATCTGTTGATTATCGGGAAAAAAATAGTACTGAAAATTGCACATCAGAACAATTAATGTTCTTTTCAGATAAAAATAAAACCTGAATAAAAAAATTATTAGTACTGGCGGCGATACATTTATTGTTCTCGTCGGGTCAGATACAATTTTTAGCACTAGCCGCGGCATATTTATTGTTCTCGTCGGGTTAGAATAAAATAGTAGGGTCCTTAACGTGAAATATGGTCCTATCCTAAAGAAAGCATGAAACTTGGCATGAATGTAGCTTTCATATATGTGCTTGATATGGAAACACGTCGAGAAATGAATGTTCCCCCATCCCTTTCCCCCTTTTATGTCCCAAATCATGGTTTTTCTAATTTTTTATGAAAACGGTAAAAGCTACGCAAAAACTGGCAATGACTTTGTTCTTCATTAAATTCTCTATAATATTACCTTTGAATGTACGTTGATAGGACTTATAGTTTACAAAATATGCCCATGCTACAAGAATGTTTTGTTTTTAAAGCGATTTTTTTTCTATTCGACTTCTAATATACATATTATTATAGTGGTTCCAAACTTCGTGTCGACATATGTTACCATCGCCAACAAAGTACCTCTTTCAATTGGGGGAGGGGGAAGAGTACACCCCGCGCGAGCGAAGAATTCCAACCTATTTTGTTGAAATATTTTATCGTGTCTGGTATCGTTTCCGTATAATTCAAGGACCATGAATTCAATTTTGTTAATAGCTTGGCACCGTTTCATAGAAAAAAATCAATATTTTTTGCTAAAAAGTAAAAAAATAATTATTAATTTAATTTTTTGTTCAAAGCACGTTCAAAGTGCTTCAAGATTTTATAATTTAAGATTTTTTATTCGCCTTCTGATGAAGTCGAATGCTGTCTGTAATATTAAATACGAAATTCCACCAAGACCGTGCAGTCTTCTTCTTCTTGGCTCGTCGATGCCATTCCAATGATTCATTCAGATTGTACCCGAAAAGTGTTCCGCCACTTTTACGGCCGTGAAGTAATAGTAAAGTTCGCATTACATTCGACAGTTTTTGCGTAGCTTTTACCGTTTTCATAAAAAAACCGGCCAAGTGCGAGTAAAACTCGCGCACCGAGGCTTCCGTACACGCAAAGCATCTCAAAACCGCTTTTATCAACACAACTGTTTAAATCAACACAAAAAAATTACATCTAAGGGGGACCACACCTCTTAATTATTAATTATTTTTAATTTTATTATTTATTTGTTGTTATAGAGGCCATATTAATACACATCTTGTGTGAATTTCAAGCATCTACCCATTATGGTTATATATCGAAGCGCTAAAGTGTTTATACGAAAACGCCACCATGTCGGTCCGTCTCCAGGATCAAGGCTCGAAACCTATCCAGTTGCAGCGAGGGGTGAGACAGGGAGACTTTATATCTCCGAAACTGTTCACCGCCGCCCTGGAAGATGTTTTCAAGCTCCTGGACTGGAGCGGACTCGGTATCAATATCAACGGCGAGTACATCACTCACCTTCGATTCGCTGACGATATCGTAGTCATGGCTGCGTCCTTGGAAGACCTAGGCACAATGCTCGATGGCCTCTGTAGAGCCTCTCATTCCTAGACCCACTTGGGGTCTAAAAATGAACATGGACAAGACAAAAATTATGTTTAATATCCGTGTCGCATCCACTCCTCTGAAGGTTGGAGACTCTACACTCGAAGTTGTTGACAATTATGTATACCTGGGACAAACAGTTCAGTTAGGTAAGTCCAACTTCGAGAAAGAGGTCAACCGTCGAATCCAACTCGGCTGGGCAGCGTTCGGGAAGCTTCGCGATATCTTCTCGTCCAAAATACCGCAGTGTCTAAAGACTAAGGTCTTTGACCAG
Source organism: Ephestia elutella (assembly GCA_018467065.1). NCBI lineage: Eukaryota > Metazoa > Arthropoda > Insecta > Lepidoptera > Pyralidae > Ephestia > Ephestia elutella. The sequence goes on along the minus strand of CM031586.1, from coordinate 1,860,176 downwards.
TGTGTGTTGCCAGTAATGACATACGGAACAGAGACGTGGTCGCTTACTATGGGCCTCATAAGAAGGCTCAAGGTCACCCAAAGGGCGATGGAGCGCGCTATGCTCGGAGTTTCCCTGCGTGATCTAATCAGAAATGAGGAGATCCGTAGGAGAACTAAAGTAACCGACATAGCCCGCAGAATCGCCAAACTTAAGTGGCAGTGGGCGGGGCACATAGCTCGTAGAACAGATAGCCGTTGGGGCAGAAAAGTTCTCGAGTGGCGACCACGAACCGGAAAACGTAGTGTTGGCAGGCCTCACACTCGGTGGACCGACGACCTGGTGAAGGTCGCCGGACGCGCATAGATGCGGGCAGCGCAGTACCACAGATTACTTAAAACTATACAGATGGAAAGCTTCCTAAGAGACGACAAAATTCATACCTATTCTTATAGGGCTGTCACTTGGTTATTGAAAAAAAAAACATATTATTTCATTTTTTGGTATTGTTTGTAATATATTTGCGTGAAACGAAACGCACGCGTTTCCTATTGTCGCCACCAGGCGTTCGGGGTTCTCACACTGCTGCTCGCGTGAATGGCATGGCGGACGGCCGCCATTGTCCTGTGCGATTTCGGTTTGTTTAATACGCGAGAGGTCCCGCGTCCCTTTGTCTAAAACCACGTTGATTGTTGGTTAGTTTGAACTATAATTGTGAGTTTCCCTTTTGTTAAATTACTATGGAACGTGTGTGTTTGTGAAACCTTTTACTTGGACTGTTTGTTGTGACCGACGTGACCTGTGGCTGCCTGGAGACGCCGAAACCTGTTGCCGAGTGGAACTGCTAGACGGATCAGGTATTTTTTCTGGGGTCATCTCATGGGGTAGGTTGGGTGATTTAGGGACCACCACCTTCTCCGAAGACACCCCAACTTGGATCGAAAGAAAAGTCAACTTGGTGAGTTGAAGATTAAATTTATAGTTTTTAGTTTAGTTAATTTATAGGTTAGGTTATTATATAGGGCCCTGTAGCTCCCTTTATAAGCTACGGTGGTAGCAGTCTGCGTATAGCTTAAGTTAGGTTCTAGTCGGGCAAACGTGGTGCCGCGTGGAGATTTTTTCCCGGTACTTATTTTTACCGGTGGTTTTTTCCCGGTGAAGTTCCGGTACAGAATTCTTCCCGCCGCTTCGTTTGTCCGGATTCTCTGCGCACAGAAAGAAACATATTGAAAGAAACGGATTCTATCGATATACCTAATCGATTAAATTGCATTGCAAGGTATTGCAAATTATAATAGATAGTACCGTCACGACATAGAAGTCGATAATATAAGTATAATCAATACTTTAGTTAGATTATTCACATTCTGTCTTATTTTTACCCGACTACGGCGAAGCGAAAAGGAGGGTTATGATTTTGACCGGTATGTATGTATAATATGTATGTATGTTCATCTGTTTCTTCATAGCTACTAAACTACATTACAAATTGGACAAATGAGGTATCGTTAAAAGCGTTTTTATTGTCTGCTGGTTACTGGCTATGTTTGTGTGTTTTTTGTTACCTTTTTACGCTTAATCTACTGAATCAATCTTTTTTAAATTTCGCAATCACATAGTAGTTAGAAGTACTGAGAAGAACATAGTACCTTTCATAATGGGAAAAAGCACTGTAACCGTCCACACGGCCGAAGCCGCGGGCAAAAGCTAGTACCTATATACATACAAAATACGTGCGAAAAACTACTTTTGTAGTACTACTGTGCAACATAGTAGGTACTACAAAAGTACCTAATCATTTACGATCCAAACGTTTTTTAACCACCATACCCAGTTGTAGGTAAGTACCTACTATTTCTTTCGATATTTTCGGTACCCAGGCAGAATACATTTAAATCCTAATCCTTTCTAATCACGCAAAATCTACTGGACGGATTTCGATGAAATTTGGTATACGAGTAGAAAAATACCTGGAATACCCACGGGAGTGAAGCCCCGGGGCGTGGCTAGTAATAATCTAGCTATTATTATAAGGTACTTACTTAGTGACGTCTTTGGGATACCGAAAATATGACAGTTTTTTATGTTTTATATTATTATTTAAGCACACAGTGCATTAAGCCATTTTGTAATAAATAATTCACTATTTTTAAACCCAAAACGACACGGCCGAAAAAGAAACAAGTCAGGAACGCTGCGGGAACACGACTGCGCGAGTGAGCTTGCGAACCTTGACATATCGCACCCGGCGAGTGGCGCCAAACCAGTATAAACCGGTTTGGCGCTGTACGTGACAGTGCGTGTGTGCGTAAGCACCTCGCGGTATCAAGCTTGTAGTAGTGTACTTATTTGAAGCGCTTGTATGAAGCTTACTCTCTGTACCCTTTTAACTACTTTGTGGCAGTACCGGTCGTTATGGAAATCCTTGGGGAGGCCTTTGTCCAGCAGTGGACGTCTTTTGGCTAAGAGAGAGAGAGACCCATTATGGTTACAGAGATATCAAAATCCGAAGCATCGATCCGAAGCGTCGAAAGACAGACAGACGGGTAATCCTAAAAACGAGTTTCAAAGCGAGTTGTGCAACTTGGATTTATCGAACAAATTTTTTTCCTGAAAGAGACCGTGGGTCCGAGTATTCGATATCAATTTCAACTTGATACCTTTAAGCGTTCCTGAGAAAAAAAAGTTTGACAGACAGACGAACAACAAAGTGATCTTATAAGGGTTCCGTTTTTGCCTTTTGAGGTACAGAACCCTACAAATGAGAAAAACCACGATTTGGGATGTAAAAGGGAGGGGGAGGGAGGAAAACAATCATTTCTCGACGTGTTTCCATATTAATATTAAAATACATTTATTAAAGATACGTTTATGCCAAGTTTCATGCTTTCTTTCGGATGGGACCATAAAATCGATTTATGTAAGGACAAGGAGCCGTACTAAAATGGTTACCTAACTAAACATTAAAATTGTAAGTACTAGCCGCAGTACATTTATTGTTCTCGTCGGGTTAGAATGAAAGGTTAACTAAACATTAAGGTTAAGTCCAGTCCTTCACGCATGCAGTAATGCACTTTCTAGGACGGGTGAGAGCCAACTGTCGTTTTCGAGGTACCTACGCATAGTGTTGCAAGTATAGTTGCTGTCACGTAAAAAGTTCGCAGGCAGTTAAGCTGCGCAGTAGGCGATATATCGGTCTATGCGGTGAGCGGGGGTCGGGCGGGTCTCATCCGGCGCGCGCGATTGGTTCGTCAGTCGTACCCATGCGCAAGTTTCACCCCCTCCTCACCTACCAGCGCCTTTTTACGTGAAGGAAAGTATAACAATGAAACCGGCCAAGTGCGAGTCGGACTCGCACTATAGCAAAATACTTCAAAAAGTAAAACAAGTTTGTTGTATGGGATGGGATAGGACATGGGATGTAAATATTTATTTTATTCTATTTTTAGTGTTTGTTGTTAAAGCGGCAACAGAAAGACATCATCTATGAAAATTTCAACTGTCAAGCTATCACTGTTCATGAGATACAGCCTGGTATCAGGCGGACGGACGGACAGACGGACAGCGGAATCTTAGTAATAGGGTCCCGTTTTTACTCTTTGTGACGGAACCCTAAAAAACACTATCCTACAGACGATTATTGACAGTATTTGTGTGGATTTAGAATAAATACATTGCAATTTTTGTACTTTTCCATTAAATACTTACTTAGTAATCACCCTAATAAGTTCAATATCCTTTATAGTTTTGTAAATTCACAGTTCCAATTCAATTTATGAGACTAACTTATTAAAAAATATTTACTGTCGATTAAGGATAAAAACTCAGTAGAAATGGATATTTATGAGTATTTACTCATCCTTCGATAAATACTCAGTCCTTAACCCATCTCTATTGCAGCAATAGTGTTGGCTATCGATAGTATTGTCAATTCAATACTTCGAGCAACAAGGACTTCCGCGCGCGGCCCGGAAGGGAGGCGCCATAGATGTCTTTCCCCTCTGGCAAAGCTTAGGTCCAGGTGGACTTGAGCGTTTATAAAAACTGTTTGCATTCGGACTTTTCGCTAGACAGAATCCATCAGTCAGTGTGAATGACACATAGGCCGCAATACAAAAAATTCCGAAATGTTCAATTTTGTGCTGCAAAAAGAGGTCTGGGACATCTATTTTACAGAAAGATGGTGTTACATTTCTCTAGTAAGTAAATTCTTATCATATGATTATAAATTAAACAAAAATTCATACATTTTATTATAATGTCATTGTTGGATTTGTTTACCAACATCAGTCCGGTCGCCTATAGAAACACGGATTTGTCGAGTGATAATTCCGTCCAACATCTAGATTTAGTGATGTTACTTTGCTTACATCGTGTGTTGTAGTCCTGTATCGATAAACTGCGATAGGTATAGTTTTAAATTGTTGTATGTTGTAACGTGTATTTTCTTATTTTTTTACAGCTTTCCTAAAAATACCTACTTAGAGGTGTGTGTATGGAAAAACTTGTGCAACAACTAGCAAACCTGGGATGCCAAAAAGACAAGTCCCGTTTGTTTAGCTCATTATAAGGCATCTGATTTCCACGAATGGTGTAAGTCAACTCGGATGAACAAGACAGTGATGTGTCAGAGAAAATCACTAGAAATAGTTAAGTTATACTTAGATAATTTAAATTTTGTAAGTATTCCTTTCTTGTCTTTGTGGTATTTAACTAATAAACGTGATAACTTTGCAACTCTGATTTTATTTATTACTAGCTTTTGCCCGCGGCTTCGCCCGCGTGGATTTCCCACGGGAACAATGCTCTTTCCCGGGATGAAAGGTACCCTATGTCCTTCTCCGTATTTCCAGCTATGTGTATACGAAAATTCAAGAAGATTGTTTCAGTAGATTAAGTGTCTACAGGAACAAACAAACAAACTCACTTTCGCATTTATAATATATAGTTAGGATTATGCTTATTCTGCGAAGTGCACCAATTGCGAAATCCACCTTTTGTTCGAGTGTACGTTTGCGAAATGCACATTCTTCGTTAGACCCACAGATAGAACCACTAGTATATAAAAAATGCAAATTACTGCTTGCTAACATACCCAGGGCTATAGAGCCCCGGGTATGTCATTCATAAGAAAGAACGTATCCATATTTCCATACCTCCTTAGCAATAAATATTATAAATGCGAAGTAATACTATTATACTCACGGCTAAACCACTCCACAGATTTTATTAAAGCTATTGGTTATACAGTTGAAGGCCCGAGAAATTCGATAGTTTATAATTCATCGATAATGCAGAATTAACATTTTTGCCATCCACTATTGAAAACGAAGTCAAAAATATGTTAATGTGTGTTCTGTCTTATATTCGTACACAAAAATCTGACGGGTGGTGACAGATTTGTCAATGTATTGTTTTATTTTTCATATGTGGTGTCGTAATTTGTCGTAATTACAGATTTTCATTATGTATGTGTGTACCGAAGAGCGCTTGCGTGAATTTCCCTCCCCCCGCAATAAATGCCAGAAAGATTTGAATGAAAACATGTCGCTATGGCTTCTCCCTCCGTAAGGAGTCCGTGTTGCTCTATGATTCAATAGTATTGTGATTGTGACCTTGAAAATTAGTCAAACTAACTATAGGCCAATCGATAGTATCGATAGCCAATAGTTTGCAATACTATTGATGTTAAACTACGTGATAGTTTTGGTATTCGATACTATTGATACTTATTAGTGATGTGCCCTTTCCGAAATTTTCGAGAATTTTTGGAAACGGTCAGGAAACGTTCTCGGAAATATTCCCTAAAACGGAAATTGTTGGAAAAGTACCTGAAATATTTAAAAAAATGGAATTTTCTTTTAGCAGCTGTCTTTAAAATAAGAAGATTGACAATCACTAAAATTTTCAAGAAAATCGGATGAAGGGAAATGCATATTTTCCATATTCCGGGGAAATTTTCCCAAGAAATTTCTTGAGAATTTCATTCCCAGGAAATTTTCCAAGAAATTTCGGAGAAATTTCCAAGAAATTTCTTGAGAATTTCATTCCCAGGAAATTTTCCAAGAAATTTCTGAGAAATTTTTGAGAATTTCATTCCTGAGAATTTTTCGGAGAAAAATATTTTAGTACTAGCTGTTGCCCGCGGTTCCATTCGCGGCAAAAAGTCTTATGTTTTTCATCAAAACATTGAAACACCGTGAAATAGTGACAGACAGACTTTCGCAAAAAATTGGGAGAAAACGTTCCCGAAAATTTCTGGAAAGTTTCGGAAATTTTCCGTGAAAGAAATTTTCGGAAACCGAGAAATTATCGGCGGCACATCGCTAGTAAAAACGGATAAATACTCATATTTATCATACTCACTCTACTGACCGCCCATCTCTAGCTGCAACAGTACTATACATACATACACTATAGTCTGTCATGTCAAGTTAATGCATTGGAAGGTTAATTAATAAATTAATTTAGTGATTAATTTCAACGGTTTCGTGCTGTACAAGTTAGTCAATACAAAAAACATTCCTGTGATGTGAATTTATTAGTTCAGTCTTGCTTGCATAATTATTGTTTAAGTTCTATGACAAAAGGGGTTACCGCTGGCGTTATTTCCCTAGAAGCTAGTGATACATGTAACCAGTCTATTGAAGTAAGTAATCATGAAATAGTAGTTCCTAAGTGGCGTGAATGATACGTTTTGTTGATAAGTGGTAAGATATATTTTAAGTTGGAGTTAACATATACGTTTTCTTCTAGATCACCAAATCATGAGTTATAACCAAAGCTACAAGAATAAGGAGCATGTCGAATACACTGAAAATAAAACAAAACCAACGCCTATTGGTGAGTAGGTATATCCGTTTAATTATTTGAAAATTTTTTATGTTTATATTATTCAAATAAATTAACATACAGCTTAACTATTCAAACACTCATCTGAAGTAAAATAAAAACAATATACAACTGTTTGTAGTCTTCCTATCTCAGTTTAGTGTGGGTTTTGGCTACTAAAATCTTTTCTGGAAGTAGAGCAAGGTTCAAACTTTATTCTCAAAAACTATGATGAACCCCAATAACCAGAAAGTATAATAAGAAATGTTCCTTCTGTTTCTGCTTCTTATAAGTGAATATCTTGTCAATCTATAGCTAGTTGAATTGAAGAGATCCCTACATGTGATAAGTGCCCTATTTTATGTTTATCCTTTTCAATCAATTTAACCCGGCGTTCGTCGCTACCGGGTAAAAAATACCACATGGGTAATAAAAATACTCATATTTCTTTTTCTACGTAATCTAGCCACTTGCCGTTTTAAGTACCTTTCTGCATAGAAACAAGAGACCCCCTCCCCGCGTGACTGGCAGTTAGCGCCACGCACTTGGACGCCACGGACGTTTGAAGTAAGTATGGGTGAAAAATACCCGGTAGCGACCGTTTGTGTAACTACTTTTATATTATATTTTTAAATATTTATTTTTGTTTTAGCCCTTTATTACAATGCATTTCTCACTGAATGACAATATTATAGAAGAAATTTTACAACAAGAAGATAGTGAGGAAGAAACAGTGTCGGAAACAGAGGATCATGAGGAGTTTAGCGACCATGGTGGTATTGCTGACGTTCCTTTACTGTGTGAAGAAGATGAAGAGCCAGCCAGTGTGCAGTTTGGTGAAGAATGAAGAAAAGATGGCCTTTGGTAATATTTTATGAACTTCTTAACGTCAGAGGAATCAATGCTGATGTTATTGTTAAAGCTAATAAAGAATATTCTGGAGCTACAATTGGCCCAAGAACAAACGAGTTGAAAGAATTGGCCAATGGTTTAATGAAGCCTCATATACAGCGCAGAATGTATATTGTGAATTTACCACAAGTAATTAAAATTAAAATCAAATTAATTCTTGGTTTATTTGAAAATAATGATCACGATGAGCCAAGTTCCTCTAGGACGGAACCAAAACCATGCGCGTCTCGCTGTGAAGACTGTAATTGGAAAAAGGATAGAAAAACAAAGACATGTTGTCAATTATGTATCAAGAAAATAAGCAGGGAGCATACAATACCTATTTGTGGCAAATGTTACCAAAAAATAAAAAAGGAATAGCCAACAAACTTGAAGACTGAATATTTTTCGAATTATATTTTTCGTGATTTTTGAAGCTGATTTACAAAAAAATACGTATTATATAAGTAGTCTATATTTTTGATAAGTTACAAGATTATTATATCTAGTTTTAAGATTTGATCTCATTTTGCATGAATCCAAAGAAAAAATGTTATTTTTTTTTAAGTTTTTGAGTTTAATAAGAAAAAAGTTAAGTTTTTGGTTCCTTATAATCTATGTGCCTTAAATAATAATAAATACGTATTTCTAAATAAATAATGTGTTTAATTTATAACTAATACTATAAGCAAAGCCAATAATGCAATAAACTTTAATATAAACAAATATTTAATAAATTTGCGATATTTAAACAATGTGGTATTTTTTACCCAGTAGCGAGTATTTGTGTTCGTATTTGCCTAGCGACGAACCCCGGGTTAAGGGGCTTTAGTTATCATATAGATAGGCCATCCAAAAGCTAGATGGATTGAAGATGTAAAGAAAGTCAGGGTTGAAAGTAGCTTTGTATGGCACAGGATAGAGGTCAATGGCATGCATTGGAGGAGGCCCGGTCCTGTTATAAAACTTTTGTCAATGATAGTATTCTTTGTACTTTTCAATCTCTCAATTATTGTTTTACAGCAATGGTTGCACCAGAGGTGAAACCAAGAGCGGAATTAGATATGGAGATAACAAAAACATGTGCGGTGTTGGGATGTGAAGACTTCAAAAATATGGAGGACGAGTCGTTCTTCAGGTAAAAAAATATCAATTATTCCAGGTAATAAGTCCCAAATGTCTATTCATTTCATTTTGCTATACAGTAACACTCTACAGCTTTTGCCCGCGGCTTCGCCCGCGTGAGTTTTCCACGGGAACAGTACTTTTCCCTATGATGATAGGTACCCTATGTCCTTCTTGGTACTTCTTTGTGTATGCAAATATCAGGAAGATTGGTTTAATAGATAAAGCGTGAAGAGGTAACAAACAAACAAACTCATTTTGGCATTTATAATATTAGTTAGGATTAGGATGACGATTTAAAAGTAATATTTAAGCCTACTTTTTAAGACATTGACTTTAAAGCATAAACATAGTTATGAATTTAGCAGATAATTTGTGCCCTGCAGCTATTATCTATACATATACCTTATTACCCTAATTATTATCTATACCTTTCATCCCGGGAAAAAGCACTGTTCCCGTGGGAAATTCACGCGGGTGAAAGCTAGTATTATATAAACTTAATAAACTAAAAAGTTAGTTGACACCACCAAAGCAGTGGCATAAGTGTAGAAGAGGCGGCGCAACAAACTCCACTGCTGCATTTTCTCCAAAGATGTCATTTTACAACATATATGTCTGATAATTTAAGAACTATACTACAACATGTTATCAATCTGCAGGTTTCCAGAAGACTCGAACCTAAGACAGATATGGACGGACCTGACGGGCCGGAACAACTGGACTCCCACCGACTACTCTTACATCTGCATACAACATTTCTCTGTGGACTGCTTCACATGCGATAGTGACAACCAAATGGTGTTGGTTGATAATGCTGTACCGTCTTTGAAACTACCGAGGCATGTCTTAGAGGTTTGTTGTCATTAATCTCTTGACTTTTTATCTATTACCAGCTATAGTTTGTGACTTCGTCTGCAATTTATTATTGTTAATATCTCAGGTTCTAAGAGGCTGTATCAATCATGAGTCTCGATAGGATTCCGTCTTATATTAGACATTTTTATTCGACATTCACAGAATCCATCCATCTTTACTAGCTGATATATAGCTGATTGAAGAGCGAATGAATGAAATTTTCGTTTATTTCCCAGCGTCGCTGTTTTCTGTCACATATAGTTTAGGGGTTTTCAAGGAATAGGCATATTTTGATTTTGCGTGTACCACCTTAGATGTTATCTTTGCTTCCCATCAAGCAAGATAGAGGTCAAACGCACTCAGATTTTTAATTTAAAAAAAAGTTTTTACTTTTTATTTTTTAATCCCTCTTAACGTTTTTATACACTCATCCTAGAGTTTGTGAGATGTTACTGAATCACGCAAAATCTCTTAGACGGATTTTGATGGAATTTAGTACTACTGGTACTTAATATCTCGAAATTCCCACGAAAGCGAAGCCTCGGGCGCAACTCATGCATAAGCAAAATTTTTGGGCAATTGCTATTTACGTAAATGTACTGTAATTCATGTAATGTACTTATAAACATAAACATTTTTTTTGCTTATTCAATGTACAGGTGGAGTACATAGATGAAGACACATTTGACAACGAAGATGAGGAAATGGAGACAGACGAAGAAGAACAACACAAGCCCATAGCCAATGAGAACGGAGATGCTAATAAGAAAGATGGGAAGAACACACACACAGCCACCGAGACTGCAAAAAAACCCATAGACAACGTAATAACTAAAGAAGATCCCGAGAAAAATATAGAATTGCTGAAACTATTCTCCGAAGTCCAGAGAATGCAGCGGGAAGCCGTAGGATTGAAGGTTAAATTAAAAGATAGCATGAGAATACATCATAAGCAGAAAAGAGTTTTAAGAAGGATGGAGGATATGATTGAAAAGAAAAAGAATGTTTTGAATGCGAAGCGGAAGAAGAAATCAAGGATATTGCTGTCTTTACAAGATAAGATCGAAGAGGACACGAATGGCTTAGTTTTAGCGATGCCTGTTAAGCAAACTGAGGATTTTAAGAATTTTGCTCTAAGTATTTACAAATATTCTCCGCAGGCATATATTTACTGTCGTAATACTTTAAGAACCCTGCTCCCCAGTACAGAAGTGTTAGATTCGTGGGTTAGCAATGGATGCCAGGTGAAAACCTCGTTAAATAATAGTAATATGATTAAAGTGGTTGCCGAACAGACGGATAGTGAATTGTCCTGCAAAATTAAGATAGGTTAGTTATACAAAACTTACAGTTAAGTAAATCACAGTTTTAAATAAATTGTCTCGATATTTTCTTGTACGTTTCATGATTCTTTTATTTAACAAAGGAATTCCATTTTAGTACAAATAGTAAAAGTGCCTGAAAAATCATTTCAAGTTCTTTCAAGTTTTATTAAAGGTCGAAAACGACAATTTTTTTTATTAATTTACATAAATGAATCCTAGTGGCTTAGTAAAAAATGCTCAGAAAAGCGAGCTCTAAGCTCGAAGCTCTAACTCTATGGCGAATTTTTTTTTGTCACTTTAATTTTTAGACCAAAAATGTATGCGTTCGATGTCCTTTGACTTCCCATGGCTGTCCTGTTTCAGATTGAGCGGAAATTCTAACTGATATTATAATTTTGTTTGTTTGTTTTTTTGTTACCTTTCCATTTTATCTTCTGAAGCAATATTTCTGAAATTTCGCATACACATAGAAGTACTGAGAAGGACATAGGATACCTTTCATCCCGGGAAAAAGAACTGTTCCCGTGGGAAATTCACGCGGGCGAAGCCGTGGGCAAAAGCAAGTTTCGAATATTACGTCTAACAACTAATCAGAGTGTCGATCGTGTCACAATGGCTTTTCAATAGTACCTATTTCCTCTTCCGTTACCACTCTATTGAAAAACCATTGAGAGACGATTACAACTTAAAGTTAGCAGAATAGACATCCATGGATTCTTTGCTCCATTGGCGACCCCCGTGGTATAACGAGCACCGCTCGTCCACCATCTTGAAAAAGGTTTCAAGATTTGAATTAAGTAAAGATCAGAATTCGGAACAACGGTATCTGTAATTTATAAGTTGAAAGCAAAGTTAAGCAAGCAACTTATTTAGTCCCCGAGCTGAGACCCGAGTCCTCATTAGACAGTTCTGCAGGCCTTCGCTAGATGGTGCTGTTCCGCTCCGACGCCTCGTGTTAGAAAGGGAAGGCAAACTCCAAACAAATGGTTGAAATGGTTCCGTATTCAGTGCCGTAATTCCCTCCCTACGAACGGTCGTCGCGTTCGTAAACGAAACGTTTTTACGTCGCGCGTGAACAAAAATAAATACCCCATCTGTTCAAATATTGTGCAAGTTTTATTATTTCCCTAAAAACATGCCGTGAAGGATGTGTGTGCACCGCTTTCCGTTTGTCCTTACGCCGTAAAAGGTCTAAGTTTTGTTTCTTATTATTTTTGTGTCCGCTAAGTGCGCCAGTGAGGTTTTTTGTTTTCGTTCCGTGTATTGTTATATTGGATTTGTAATACCTACCGATTATGCTGACGAGCGATTATTAAAAGGTATGTATTTAACATTTGTATTTTTTATTTTTGAATTTGTTTAGTTTTATTTCCATAGACAAGCAAGAGTTAGTCCTTTTTGAATATCGTTTTTGAATTTGGAATGGTGACCGAGTCTACAAGTCGCCAGTATGTAACAGGACTTTCGCAATCACGATTCCTCGTGCGTGTAGCGTAGTCCATAACCGTGGGGCACTACCATAAGCGCAACGATTCAACGCCATAGAAAAAAATACGTGCGACTATAATATGTCATATAAATAGCTCAACAAATTATAAATTAATAAATGTCAAGTTTCATTCACACCGAGTGACATTTGATTTCTCTTTCTGCTTATATGGGACGGAAATAATTTCTTCATGTGATATTCAGGTGCTGTATCGATTTCATTTCGAAATTAATTATGCAGCGATAATATTTAAAAGCGGAGAGATAGTTGGCGTATGATTGTTTCATTTAAATAGTAGTGAAAGTAATGCAGTGCCTGCTTACCCTACCGTACTTACTTTTGCGGGTAAACTAAGTGATTATTCGTATAATTAGATACGTGCAACTTATGTTAAATGGGCAGAGACAAAATGCTTAATTATTTCCGTCATAAAAATGCATTTATCTAGCTATTTAAGGAACGTTTAATAGGATTATGTAAACATGTTGACTGGCTGGTAATTAAGCGGGTAGTTATAAAAACAAGGAGGAAGACAACGGTTTAAATTATACTTGTTATAAGTTGACTCATCACAATGCTATTTTGTATTTTATACAAACAATGAATGAAGAAGTTTATGTAGGTAAGTTAATTAGTTAGTTATGTACAAACATACATAATATCACGTCTGTTTCCCACGGGGTAGGCAGAGACTGAATTTTGTTGCTACGGTGCGGTGCTGCAAATAGATCTTCCTTCCTCTACTACTCATCATTCTTTATACACGCTCGTCAGTTGGGGTTGTTCCTAAATCCTAATAGGTCGGATCTCTTCTTCTTCCTTTAAATTAGGTAAGATACCTACTAGACTTTAAATTAGGTAAAGATATCGCCAGGCCCGAGCCGCCCGCCTTATGTGCAAAGTGGACACAGGCGCCAAGGCAATGGGGGTGCAGGACCCAGAGCAATAGGGGCGCCACCTACTGCTTGAGTAGAAGTCGGTGGTGCCAATGCCAAGTGTACCAAACCCTCTTACTTCGAGGGTGGGCGGGCAAAAACTACAATTAAGTGTGAACTTAATTTGTTGTGTGTTGTGGCCGTTGTTGGCAAATATATAATAGTTTGCTAAATAATAGTTCATACTCTGAGTTGAACTATTATTTAGCAAACTATCAGATATTTGCCCTCCATGTAATGCTGTGGTTCAATGCTCTCTGTTGCAAGCAGTTATAAACGAGCTATAAAAGCTGGAATATAGCTTGAAGATAGTTTTATCAAACGCACAAACGCTATGTCGCAAGGGACGTTAAAAATAACTATAAAACTGCTTATCATAACTTCTTTATGGTTTTGCCCTTTCAAATGTCTATAGTGATCACAGAATTCTAAATAATATTGTCGTCGTTTTCTGTTATCAGTTCTAAAATTAACAAGTTGAATGATCCAGGAAGTTACATTTTGGATCTAGGTAAAAATCGAAATATTGGATGGTCTATGAATCGTCAGATCTTGCCATCATCTTATTCTTGACTTTCCTCGGAATCTTTCGCCAGAAATCCAGTACTTACCAAGGTAAGTTTTTGTGCATCTATCATTCAGCGGCATATAACCCGCCCATTTTCATTTAATTATGTCGTCTTCTTTTCATTAACGACATCTTACGTAAACAAAATTCTGACTCTCTTTCTCTTTGTACCCAATATAATAGTATTAAATTCACCATTTACTGTTTACGCAAGGTTTTTATGAAATTAAAACCTACCAAGAGCGAGAACCTACGAAGCGAAGACAAGCAAAGTCTCTTGTAAAAAGTGATTGAGTGTTTTACAAGAAACATTAATACTAAGTTAATTTTAACCATGCAAAATAACCGAAAACAATCCATTAATCTGTTAAATTAGCCGATTACAAACCTCGAATAAGCGAGGTCGGCCGGTTTACTCAACATCCATACCGTATGCCTAATAGTTTCCTGGGCTTCCGACTTTGATAAGGAATTCCTGAAGTCGTTAAAATAAATATTTATAGAATCATCTTTATTAATATAACATTTGATCAACGATATCATTTGAATTTTTAGCATCTTTGTGAAACAAAATCTGCGTCTCGCTTTTGATGCGAAGGACACAAAATAAAATATCAAATCAAGCCTTTGATTTGAGGTTTGTAACAAAAGGTCAAAATATAATTAAAATTTACTTTGGATATTGTGTCGGCACAGCACACAGACACAATCATTAATTTGTTTAGTTGAAAACTTCTGTCGACAAACAAATGGGATTCCAAAATGAGCGTAACCGATATCTGTCATCGAATACAATCATCATCTTGGCTCAAGAAAAATGAGTATGTGTTTATGTACCTACATATAAAATCTATTGGGAAAAGAAAGTAAATAAAAGAAGGTAACCTACGAAGAGAATATCGCACCATTCGGAGTCCATACCCACGTACATGCTTCAAAAAAGGTTCTTTACGGTAACGGCGGCCCAACATTCAAATGTTTCAATCATACCCTACATTCCGGAATAAAGTTAACCCAAAGGATACTCTACTTTTTCACGTGAGGCGCAATTTATTTTCATAACCTCCCCAGTGGCGTGTCAGGTGTGTGGAACGACGGCCACGACGAACGACAGACACACGGTGTGTCGTCACGTTTCCGTAGTACGTATCCAAGAAATTGAAAATTGTTGTTACTAGGAACAAAACACATTAGTGCTAATAAATTCCTTGAAGAAAACAAAAATCATGTTATACATTTTTGAGAGTTATAGCTATAGTAAGTAGGTATTTGAGTTTTGTACTTTGATCTATTTCTTGTGATCTATTTCTATGGTTCTTTTTTGGTACCTATCTATATTATTTAAATAAATAAACAATATTTCCATCAAAATAATGTTAAATAATAAAAGATCAAACGAAGTAAAGTTTGATCGATATTACCTATATGAGTCGCTTCATTCGAATATTTGCCACGAAACATTTCTCTATGTAAAGTACCTATGTTTGTTAATTATGTACTTTTATAAACATTGTCTATAATAATTTTAGTAGATAGAGTAGGTTGTTAATGAATGACTGTGTTATGATTGTGACTTTACAGTCCTTGTCTCGCCTATAAATTATGTATTATCTACGCAAAACGCAAATGCATCTATCTATTGTAACAATGCGTAATATCTCTTTCAGGGTTGCCAGATGGAATTTTCTATTTCTCCCCAAAATGGAAATTATATTTCTCCAAAATGATATTATTTTCTTTAATTTTACCCAAAGGCCCAAACGGTTTTTTGCCCGTGTTCCTAACGGCTGATGAGCTTTTTTTTTTTTTTTTCCAACAACAAGATTGAAGGAATTCAAGTAATTGAACAAGAAATGTACGAATAAATATTATTTGAACGTTCGAAACCGTACAGAGATAGTCTACGTTCGAGACGATTGTTAAATTAAACGTCCTGCACGTTTGTAAGATGCATGTTCGTTTCATTACAATAAGAAAGGAGGCGTCCCAAACCTAAAAAATAAATACCCAAAATTCTCCACGAGATTTATTTTTTCTCCAAACATTTCTCCAAAAATTCCATTTCTCCAAAATTTCTCCAAGAGACAAATTTTTACCCAGAATTGCGAAAAAAATACCCAATCTGGCAACCCTGATCTCTTTTCAACTCAATGTCAACGTTGCAGACCTAGGCATCATCAAGTGTCTAATACAAAACCATGAACCAAAGATTTTAGTATAAAGTAATTTAAAAGTAACTACATAAAGTAAGTTTCCAAAAAATATTCTGTGCGTAACTTTCGTGGCGAAATTTTACACCAATCAATTTCATCCACGAAGTTACGTGGGGAATATTTTTTTGGAGTATTACCGACAGGAGGATCTGAAAGAGTAACTAGGATTTGCCCTAAATATAATAGAAACAAGGCTAGAAAGAGAGAGATAAGAAATTTATTGAACAACTTTTGAAGGATTAACTTGAACCCTGATTCTTGTGAGAAATCGGTTCAAAGACCCTAAATAGTAAAAATTGTATTTTTTTCTGTCTATAATCTTAAAGATCAAAGAAGAATGATGTCACTGAATACATTTACTATGCAATGAATTTAATTATTACAATGTTATCTGCTTGTTATGTAAGTACAGCGCGTCGTTGAATCATCTAAATCTAAATCGTATAGCCTCGCTTGACGTGTAGACCACTGTACTTAAATGAGACGCCATTATGTTACACAGCATTCTGTCATCCCGTGTTCCATCTATCCAACATTGGCGTAATTTTGCTAATTGCTTCAGAACTAGCGTCTTAAATTGGCTTTGCTGCTTGGTTTATGCTTTACAGTTTGTACCGTACTTATCTTGTTTTATTACAACCCATTGTTTAGTTTAACCTGCCCGGTACCTGTTTATTTGTCAGTCAGTCTGTCCGGAACCAAGTCTCGTAAGTTATAGATATTTGACGCTTTTTGCCAGGTTTGCAGGTCGTAAATCCAAGTGCTACTTACTACGTGCACTTAATAAGTTTATGACATGAAAAAGGTCACTTCACGCATTGACAATTTAATAAGAAATCATGAAAACAAAACCTTTTCATAAACCATTCAAAATCAAAAGAGAAACATTGCAGGAAGGCATAGACATTATTTTGATTTTACTTTTTTCATTTTTCTGATATTTTATTTTTTATGTCTATGGCTAAGTTGATTTAAGTACTAAATTCCAGCATTAGCATCTCCATCCATAGAAGCAATTCTAAGCTTGTCCAAAAGGAGAATGCTAGCTATGTAGGTGAACGGATATTAAGGTATGTAACGACCTACCTACCTTATGTTTTAAAGGACAGACAGACATATGTACCTACCGTTCTTGTCTAGATGCAGATTTGAGAGATTCTTAAAAATATTAATAAGTATATCGTTTGATGACAACTTTTGTTTGATTAAAATGTGCGATATATATGGGACATTAGGTATACTAACCTATGCCGTAGTGGGGTAAAAATGTACTTACATAATTACATAGATTTCAATTTTATTTTTATTGAAAACTAGCTTTTGCCCGCGGCTTCGCCGGGATGAAAAGTAGCCTATATGTTTCTCAGTACTTCTTACTATATATGTATCTATTTATGCGAAATTTCAGGAAGATTGGTTCAGTAGAAAAGCGTGAAGGTAAAACAAACAAACTCATTTTCGCATTTTTAATATTAGTTAGCATTTCATCGACTGACGATAATCTTTCTTTTTAGGGTTCTGCAGTTTATAATTACTAGTTGTGCCACGCCGTTTCACACTGGAGTTTAGCCTTGAACGTGGCAAGTAAATAAAAGAAACGGATCATGCTCCATAAAATATCCTATCCAATCCAGGGTTCGATACACCGAGGTATTCATTAATCCATGACATTAAACTTATTTAATATTCATTTGCAAAGTCAAATCCTTGAGCATAAACCAGAGGTTCCCAACCTTTGATTCTTTGCGATTTACTTAACATTCTGCAAAAATTGTTCGCCGTTACTTTTATCACATTGACATCTTTCCTCTTGCTCTCCTGCATTCTATAGGAGTGGTTTTGTGGAGGGACGGATGTGTGTAACAGCCAAAGGTGGTTGGAGGTCCACTAGTTGGGAACCCCTGGCTTAAAGGGTATCAAATCAAACATGATTAGTATTCAGGTCAGCCATCAAATATTTAGATTTGAAATTGTCTACCGACCACTGTAGCTTGTTGCTATTACAATCTGTGACTGACTCGTTAGATATTTTAATTAATTATGCCAATTAATAATGAATGAATTATACTTTTGCTAATATTATAAATTAGTACATTCCTGTTTCGATGTAAATAAATGAGAAATTATGGATGTTTGTTTATCTAATCACGCCAAAACGATTTTGATGGAATTTGGAATGCAGAAGTACTGACTGAGTGAGAGTGACTGACAGACAATGCACAGCCAAAACTACTGGACGTAGGAAGCTGAAATGTGGCATGTAGGTTTCTTAGGGAGTGTAGAAGAGCACCAAGAGAGGATTTTTCCACGGGAACAAAGTCTCGGGCTCAAGCTAGTTGAGAAATAAAGGTACAATAAACATCGCGAAACTGTTGGTTATGCCTGCTTCTATTGAAAATTCCAGCGGCATTGTCTACCCCACATCTGTGGTCTACCCGGTATTTCGATATGCCGCTTTCCCGCCATTTTTATTCCACGGCCTATTTTTAATCTCGCATTACCTGAAGTCTTGAATATGGTAGTTTCAGGAGAGCCGAGTGATCTCATAAGGGTTCCGTTTTTGCCTTTTGAGTTACAGAACCCTAATAAAGCCGTCTATTGTTTTGTTAGGTGCCATCGGGGAAAATTTAGATTGTAATTTGTCGGCGTCGTTAGACCATACAACTGCCAAAACCGTATTTCAGTGTTTCCAGATGACTGTCTAGGTTTCCCCCCAAGATTTCATCGAAATCTCCCCAAATTTTCCCAAAATGTATGAAGACGATTAAAATTTTCCCCCAAAACCATTTTTTCCTCCCCCCAAAATGATACTATTTGCACAATAGACAGAAATAAAGCTATTTGTATGAAACGAAGATTCATATGGGTTTTTTGAAATTGGATGGGGGGGGGGGCCCATCCAATTTCAAAAAAACCCAAATTTGGGGTAATACCCCCGTCTGGCAACACTACCGTTTTTTGCGTGGTATGGTGCGCGTGCAAACCATAGAGTTAGATTAGAAGATTTTTTATAATTTTCATAAGAATGTTTTTTTTTTCTATGTCTATGGTACATAAATACATTTATTAAAATATCTTCTATCTTTTGGCCGTATAAATGTACCTCTCGTGTCTATTTAGGTACTTACCTATGTACTTACAGAACTATAGAGAGACAGTTACATTCTGGTTACATTTTTATTTGTAATACTGCCTTGGTCCATCGACCTTCTTCCCTTCGTGCTTCTATCCAAGAATTACAGACTGGAAAAGAAACGAGTTGTTGTGTTGTGAGTAGTGATGTGCCGTTCCCGAAATTTTCAAAGAAACAGCGGTAAGTTTCTTGAAAATATTCTCGAAAATGGAAAATTTTCCTAAAAAACCCGAGAAACTAAGAATTTTTGGAAATTTTCAAGGAAAGAAATTTTCAGGAACAGGAAATTTCTCGGCGGCATGCGGCACGTCGCTAGTTGTGAGGTTGTGACGAGTAAATCATCGATTAATACCCAATAATGTAGCCAGCCTAAAATTACATAACCTACAAATTTACATAAGCATTACGTGTTGACATCGTTTAACTGCCGTTTAGCCTGGACACCGTTTGATTACACACCACAGGTAGGTTGAACGACCTGCATGTGATTACATCCTAGGGTTGCCAACCGTAGATAGATTTATAGATAGATCAACACTTTATTGCTCCATTTACAGAAAAGAACATAAGAAGCAGAGACAAAAGTATATATGTACATAAATGAGCGCAAAGGCTTATCGTAAATGCAATTTCTTCCAGCCAACCTTTGTACCGTACTATAATACCTACTATTGTAACTAATTTCCCGTACCTATAATACTGCTAAAGAAATAATAATAGTACGCAAAAATACTATAGGTACTTATTTCTCAGTTTATCTACTTTGCAAATGCTTCTGAACTTGCCTGGTAAATCTAAAAATCCGAACCACGGGTGCGGAGCGAAAAATGTACCGATAAATTGAAAACTACTAAATTTTAATGAAAATAATACTAGCAACCCTATTACGAACTACGAGGTTGAATGAAAGGCAATGAGTACTGCCGAAACTGGGCTATTTTAAAAAGCCCAGATTTGGCTAAATGCATTTAAATGGGACTGAAATAAGACCTTTTTATTCAGACCATCTCTGCTCTTCGGGCCTTTGCGGTCTAATTTGATGGTCATCGTTGGCGTTCGCAATGTCTTGTTTTAGATATGAACTAAGTACTATAGGTCCCCCCAGGCCCCCAGGTCTTCATACATACATATTATCACGCCGCCTTTTTCCCCCGTGGGTAGGCAGAGACTATTGCTACGATCCTTACAGATCTCCCTCGCTTCCTCTACACTCATCACTTTCTTCATACATGCTCGCGGGTTATGGGATTTATAAGGAGGTCCGGTCAGAGTTCTTCGGCCGTGTGAATATTGTTTTTCATCTATTCATCCCTTAGGGGTGAACTGTCCAAACCTTCCTTAGTGGTCATTTACGCTATACAAAAGAACCTCTATGAAAAATTTCAATTCAAGTTTCTACGTTCAGCGGTCTCTGTGTTGATATACATATTGTACCAATTAGTCAGTCAGTCGGCGTGTCGGCGTCCAATATTATACCTATACATATATTTTTAACTAGCGCCCTGCCCCGGCTTCGCTCGGAAGGTGCATATATAAATTGTAGCCTATGTCACTCAGGTATAATGTAGCTTTCTATTAATGAAAGAATTTCTGAAATCGGTTCAGTAGTTCCGAGGATTACCCCGTACAAACAAACTCACAAGCTTTATTTATTTAAAACTTTATGCACAAAAAAATAATAATAATATATATGTACAAATGGTTAACGCCATATGGCATTCTCTACCAGTCAACCATTAGACCAAACAGAGAGTAGTACGGTGGTGCGATAAAGTGCAACGCGATATATAATTAACTCATAAAATATAGACGTAATAATAATAATTTATTATTTACTTATAAGCTTGTAAACACTTCACAATTTATTAATATAGGTAGGGTGTGATTCTGTAGTTACGATATAGGTAGGTTTGTATTCTGTGGTTAGGATGAAATACAGAATATTCCATTTCTATAATTTTCATGTGCGAGTTTGGTTTTGATGTTATAATTGTTTTCGCGTTATCATTGGACCAAATTAAGTTTCGTTGATGATGATAGACATTTCCTTAATTAATTATAATTGGGAGCCTCAAGATGTCTCATCAATTTGCAGATTGCTTCATTCCATTTCATAACTGCCGTGTTTGAAGATGTTTTGGGAGAAAATGAAATTAGATTCCAAAAGTTTAGGCGTTTAAAAATTTGGTTAAGACACATAGACTTATTATATCTGCCAGTATATATTAAGTCTATAGTATATGACATTATGGTTATCTTTGAACACAGAAGTAAAATTTTTTTTTAAATATAAGCAGAAGGAACACAAATTTCACACACACACTGATGATATTTGACAATATTTGCATCCTGTTCATGATAAGGACTGTCACATAACTCTGTCCCTTTCCTTCCTTAACATTGCAATGTATTGCAACACGAACCACTACACTGAAAGATTTATCATCCAAGCCGGATTTTTCATGCGAAATGATCCTTAACTGTCATATTTGTTGTGTTGTCACAGTTGTCATAAATATTTAAAATTATTTTTTACTGTTTTGTGCTTTTAAACTTAATAGAAATGATAAAATGCAACGTGTACAATATGTGGAAGTGTTTCATAAAAAAATATTCGTAGAATATCGTTCCTTCGGTAAGCAATACATGTTTTTTTGACGTGCCCAATGATAATATACAATTTCGTGTTATTTTTGAAACAATAACCATTATTAGACTTTTCAATGCTATTTATCAGCAATATCATTATTTATTTTATAAAGTAGTGTATTAATTATAACCATTTCATAAGAAATACTACAAGTAATTTAATAATTTCGTAAATAGCATAGATCATTTGACAGATCCAGTTTTGTTTACTATGGCTGGGCCGAATCAAGGCAAATATACGAATTTAGTACCTATTCTATAAAAATCTCAGGAATTCTTTCTTGAAGATTAAAATGCACATTTTATAAAAATGCTGACAGTGAATTTCATTTCAGGACAAGGAAAATATGCAAGAAAATAATACCTCAAGAAAGAGAACTGTTATGGGGAGTATTTCTCTTACGTACTACGAGTACCAGGACAGTGAATGGACGCCAGCAACCATTAACATCATTGCAATGTTTCATTGCAGTTAATTTTAATAATTTAAAATAAATTTTATTGATTTAATGACTAGTATTTTTTCCCAAAAGGGATAGAATTTCCCATCGTAAAAAGCTGATGCAGATCCGTCCGCATACCGCGCACGGCTTAAGATTCAGCGTCTCAAAATTTTTGGTTTTGCTACACTGTTCCGAATATAATTAATTATCTTAGATCCGACCCTGTATTCTGTCGTTGTGTGAATAATAATCTTAGTGTGTGTTTTTGCCATGCAATTTCAAATGACATGTTCAGTCTGCTTACTATTATTATATGTCTGTGTCTTTGAACCATGTAGGTACCATGGAAGTAATAAGTACTTTGTACCAAAGTACTTATTACTTCCATGGTAGGTACAAAATGGGGTGGCATTTTTTTACATTTAAGATTATTCTAATATTTAAAAAAAAAAACAAAAAAAAATTGGTCATATGCATGATGAGCATGATGACTTGTTTGTTTTTATAGCATTTAAAAATAATACCACGAAATAAACTTTTAGGTTGTTTGTTAGTAGTGTTGCCAGATCCAGTTTTAAAAAGTCCGTAGTCTGTAGATTGCTTTTTTTATAACATAGGGCGGCAAACGAGCAAGCGGGCCACCTGATGGCCGCGATCACCGCTGCCCATGGACTACTGCAACACCAGGGGTGTTGACAAGAGTGTTGCTTGCCTTTTAAGAAGACGTAGATACTTCTACGAAAATCCGTAGATCTACAGACATTATTTTAAAGCTAAATCTGACTAGAAGCCTGTGTGCGTTAGCTACGAAAAGAATAGACATGACATACCTACAATAAATCGTGCATACCTAAAGCTGGCGCCGACCAGCGTGGTAAGCGATCACCGCTGCCCATGGACTACTGCAACACCAGGGGTGTTGACAAGAGTGTTGCTTGCCTTTTAAGAAGACGTAGATACTTCTACGAAAATCCGTAGATCTACAGACATTATTTTAAAGCTAAATCTGACTAGAAGCCTGTGTGCGTTAGCTACGAAAAGAATAGACATGACATACCTACAAAAAATCGTGCATACCTAAAGCTGGCGCCGACAAAGTATTTGGCACAAAGATGGCGGCCTGCGCATACTAATAATAGTGACAAAACATGGCGACCGGTCGCATAACTACTGTTTGTATATAGATTGTTATGTCGGGTCTATTATTTTTTACTAAGTCTATGGTTCCATCCGTAGACTTATTATATACTAGTTCCATCGAAGTTCTTATATTTTCCATGTTGCGTTCAAATACTTCACCAATGTCAGCGCGTTAGACTTCATTTATGTGAGATGGAACAATGCTGTCAATGTGTCAAATTCAAATCATGCCAGGCTAGATCAAAACACCAAGCCCTTGATTCTACAAATTATAAACGTAGATGTTGTGCCTCAGTTGTGTCTCAAAAGCCAAAGAAATCAATAATAAAACATGAGATCTTTTCACTTTAATTTAATTGAGACATGATATTTACGTTTGTAATGAGTAAAATCGGACTCCGGCCCCGGTTGAACGCAAAATTTTATTTGATTTAATGAATTTTTATGCAATTTCGAAAAAAAAAACGTAAAACCTAAATATTCCAAAAATCCGTAGATTTGCGAATAAGGTCCGTAAACAAGACCTAAAACATGCAGGTCAGGCTGGCAACACTTATCTAGTATCTATGGTTTATTTACAGGGGTTTATTATTATTCTTTATAATCCCCCGATCTCCACACAATAGTCATGTGAAGGAAGGATTCCAAAAAATATAATATTAGACATTTTACATCCATACTTTCAACGTTTCGATTTAGGCAATATTTTGTTAGGGTAGTTTCTGAGCGAAACCATAGCGCGTTTTAATATATTTCAGCGCCATCTAACGACACGACAGTAGTCAGAAGGTTTCTTACACTAGAACAAAAAGTTAAGCACTTATTTCCGAAGACGATATTATTAGCGTCCTCTAGACGTCAAATACAATGTAATCATTATGTACCTACGTTTTAAAGACCGGTCTCCCATATTAAAAAGGGTCCGATACAAATGTCAAAACGGGGATTCAGATAGATGAATGAGATGGAAATAGTCGGCCATCAAAATGCTTCTCCGTTTCATAGATCAGATTTTTCCTTTGACGTTTCGGCGCCCAGTCAGCGCGGCAGCCGAGGGATAATCTTATGACCCCCATAGAGTATGGATGGATGGCCGATGTATGGACGCAGAAACACTTGGTATTTTATCCCGATATTCCCGAGGGACGAAGCCCGGAGGCGCAGTTTGTATTATAATAACGGCACGAGAAGCACGTAGAGTCAATCGATATGATCATGATTAGTATGCAAGTTAGCTGACTCGGTAGCCATATTGTAAATACATAGACTGCAATCTGCTTCGTCGTATAATATTTAGAGGCTAGCTTTTACACACGACTTTGCTTATTTATTTATAATCAATAAAAAAGCAATAGGTACTGCATTTTGCAGTTTTTTTTCTGAACTCACACCGTTTATTGACCAAATTTTATCACATGAAATATATAAACATTGAATGATTTCTTAGACTTATTAAATGTATATATTATTTTATTTAAAATTAAGAAAATCTTCTTATTTTTAAACATTCTGTGGACACAATCAAACAATATAATAACCTCAAATATACATATCTATTTATAGTACAATATCGTTTATTAATTTGGGAATCAAGCAATTCAAACAGTTTAATTTGTGGCTTCAGCCCGACACAGATTATTGATTGCCGATAGAACACCGATCCCGGTGTTTATTTCGAATTCTGTATAATATATTTAGTATTGGCGATATTTATTCTATTACTAGCTGGTCTTCTTTATCGTTTTCCCATTTATGTGGGGTCGGCACAGTATGGCAATACCTTCCATTTTGTTCTGTCACCCGCCATTACACTTACTATTTGATTTGTTTGACACTCTTCGTATTCATGTTATTTTTGACGCAATTAACCATAGACTTAGTAAAAAATAATAGACCCGCTGCAATAGGGATGATGATTGGGTAAAAAATAAAATAAATGATGCTATTTAAATAATGAAACATAATAATTGAATGTCACTTTAATTGATCAATTGTGTTTATAACATGGTTTACTATTTTTTAGTTCTAATTACAGTATAATGAGAATGCTTTTTGACTCCATTAAAAGTGACGTCACTGTTGAGTACTGTCATACAAATCCCATATAAATTATTGTTTTTGACATTTAGAAAAAAGTATCTAATTTGACTTGTTGTCATCTACCCTATTACATCCGGTATTGTTGGGTATGCAGATGACAGTACTGTTGTGGAGAGGTACATGTCCAGTGCAGGGATCGACGGGGACCAGCTAAAACTAGAGAGAAAGGCCATGGTTGAGCGAACTGACCAGACGCTAGAATACGTATCTCAGTGGGGAGAGAGTACTTAATCTGGTCACTTTTAACGCTTCTAAGACACAGGCGTGTCTTTTCACCGCAAAAAGGAGCCCTTTCATCCTGGCTCCTACTTTTCGAGGTACATCGGTTCCCATAACCGACAAGCTTGAACTCCTTGGCATGGAGTTGACTAAAAACCTCAACTTCGGCACCACCATCGAATCCAAAGCCCAATCAGCGGCCAAAAAGCTGGGCATTCTCAATAGGGTTAAGCGGTATTTCACATCTGGACAGCTTCTTACTCTTTATAAAGCTCAAGTCCGATCTTGCATGGAGTACTGCAGTCACCTTTGGGACGGCTCAGCGAAGTACCAACTGGCCACTTTGGATTCGGTGGAACGCAGAGCCAAGAGGATAATCGGCGACGAAAAACTAACGAACGCTAAACTCCACAGCCTATCTCATCGTCGAAAAGTTGCTTGTTTGTCGGTTTTCTACCGAGTGTACTTCGGGGAGTGTGCTCATGAGCTGCATGAGCTCATACCGCCTGCCCCTTTCTTCAATCGGACAACCAGACGCACTGCGGGCTATCATCCCTTCCTGGTTTATATTCCCTCAGCACGCACCAAGCGCTTTTCATCATCATTCCTAATGCGCACAGCGAAGCATTGGAACTCCCTGCCTGCGTCTGTGTTCCCGAGCACGTACAACCTGACTCTCTTCAAAACCAGAGTGAATAGGCTGCTTCTGGGTAAGCTCGCTACACCGTAGACCTCATCTCTGTCCTCGGGCAAGATTGTGGTCAAGAGCAAATCCATATTTAATAAAAAAAAAAAATACTAAATTAGTACTGAAAATACCAAAAACGGTCACACTGGACATAACAATCTTTATACAAACAGTAGTTATGAGGCCGGTCGCCATGTTTCGTCACGATTATTAGTATGGGCAGGCCGCCATATTTGTGCCAAATCCTTTGTCGGCGCCGGGTTTAGGTATGCACGATTTTTTGTAGGTATGTCATGTCTATTCTTTTATCATTCGTCTGAGCAATTTACCCATCTCTACTTTGGTCTTGTTCCCCTATTCTATTCCTCAATCCATTTACTTATATTCAACCTCATTCAATGATCTCTTTGTGATGTAGTTTATTACATAAAACTCTTATTAAAGTTTTAGAGCCAGAAACTTTAAAAGCATATATGTATAAAATCATTACAGGACAAATAGGGAACACTATTTGTAATAACAATAACCCAGTAACCTCGACATTATTGAGTTAACCTTTCATTGGCTGGTAACTAAGCGTATTCTATTAATTATTCGCTAGGGAGGAGTTAACCCCCAAAGTTAACTAACTGTATGACATGTGACAAAGGTTTACTGATTGTTGATATAGGGCATTGGGGTGAGATCAATAAGATATAAGTAGTTTCTTGTTGATGTGTAACATTTTTCGTTTTGCAATCTATAGGTATCTTCTCAGCAGTGGTCGTCCCGAAATGCTAGTAGTTTGTAGCTTTGAGATGTATAATTCTAACTGATATTATAAATGCGAAAGTGAGTTTGTTTGTTTATTTATTTATTTGTTTGTTATCTCTTCACGCTTTATTTATGAATATGAATATCAATTGAACCAATCTTTCTGACATTTCGCATACAGTATACAAATAGTTAGAAGTACCTATTGAGAAGGACATAGGGAACCTTTAATGCCGCGAAAAAGCACTGTTCCTATGGGAAATTCACGCGGGCGAAGCCGCGGTAAAAAGCTAGTACAATATAATTAAGTTTAGTTTTTGACGTGAAAAAGTGCCTGTCAAGTTGCCTGTCATTAAAGTATTTTTGACTTTGACTTTGTATGAATCCGTGAAAAGCATAGAGCTTCGAAGATTTTTCCCTTACTACTAGAGGACTGTAATCGGCCAAGTCCTATTGTTTTCTGCGTGAGCAGACAATTCATAAACAAGATAGAAACAAATGACAAGATAGATGTATTAGTGATTGGCACAGCCGACACTCGCACATAAATATATCATAATCAATAGATTCATTTAAATATGGAGTTTTTACATGTAAATAGTTTAAAGTAATGTATTAAGTTCATAACACAAAATAAAAATGCAAATCGGCCTCAAATATTTTATTTATCTTCTATTTTAGTATAATCGAAATTAAATACTTAAAAAAAACAGCATGATTAATGATTGAAAAGTTTACATGTCTCATCTTTTGACAGTTAAATTCGATAATTTAACTGTCAAAAGATGCACCACGCGATTCACCGACGTGTCACGATTTGCGAATCATAGGCTTGGTCTATACTAGGGAACAATTCAATAGTCTAGGGTGAAAAGGGACGAAAGTGTGCCATTGATTTGACCAATGAGAGCGCTCACTCGTTTTTTTTAATTGTTTGGAAAAATCGACACTAACAGATGACCCATACATACAACATCCTATGGGTTACTTTGAAATATTGCAGTCGGAAACCCCAAGTTAATTTTATAGCTGTACAAACGGACGGACAGACCCTAAAAGTGTTGAAAGAGACTAAGGAAGACAAATGGCGATCCTAATTATGCATACAGCATTGACTTCTAAAAACAATAAACTAGCTTAGACTGGACCAGTTTTGAAGAAGTTCTTTGCAAATTTAAGGCACAGAACTAACTTATTCAAGGTAAGATTAAAGGCTTATTCGGTGTTCCCGAACCGATACGACATTGGAACCTTCGAAAAACGAGTCTACATCTTCTTGAAAGTAGTCTATGGGCAGCGGTGATCGCTTACCATCAGGTGACCCGCTTGCTCGTTTGCCGCCCTATGTTATAAAAAATAGGCTTTGTTGTACGCACAAAAAATGAAAAAAAGGTTACTTATAACTTATAATACCTATATAGTACCTATAAAGATAATGAAGGGATAAACGAGTTAAAAAACATTTTACTTACGAAAAAGGCACCTTTCTTTTCGTTTCTCTGTCTGGTATATCTTTTAGAAGTCTATGTCCTCTTCATCGCTGTTAATCTACGTCTCGCTTTAACTGCAAGAAATTTACATTAGTCCGTCTCTTTTTGTAAAAGTTTCATCGTAGAAAGGAGTGTCTACTTGAATTATATAAAGTTGAAAATGTAAGTTTCATTTACATTGATTGCTTTTGCACGGGACAAATTATTTTTGGCAGTTTGAACGTTCATTGTAACGCGAATAATTAAGGCTGTCGATAATGGTAGGCCGTCAGGCTACGTGTACGGGTAACTTTCAAAAACTTCAATTAAATGACTAGAATATTTCAAGAGTTTGCTCTTGTCAGGGACTATAATATTAATTTAGCTTGAGAAGAGTGGAGTAAAAATGGACCCAGTTTGGCATGTTATTGCAACTTGGACGCTGACAGACTGACATGAAATGAAATTTATTTTATTTTAATTGGCTAATTGACTGACTGATTGGTTTTCATCGAAGAGACGACTCTGCTGAACTTAATTTTGCATAGAGGTTCTTTCCTAAGTAGGAAGTTTTCCTAAGAAGGAAATTTTGGTAATTTCACGTTATTTGGATCCACGGTTTAGAAATTCTCCATTATGATATGACCCTTCTGTGACCAAATTATGATGTAATCAAATTATCAATAAAGCAAAATATAGGTAAAAGAGTTGACAAGTCTCAACGTACCTACATTATTATTGCCACAGAATACATAATAGTACAAGTTTTATTTTCTATGTTATTATAATAAATTAAAAACTAAAATACAAGCTAAATTAAAATACCTACTAAAATTAAAAACTAAAGAATACAAAAAAAAATTATAATTACAAGTTGTAAAGCCCCTCAAGAGCGTAGCCCCGCGGCAACGTGCCCAAAAGGCTGGCTGCATTGCCAAGTTGTATGGCAATGCTTAGCCTTTGGCCAAAGAAGCTGCCAGCCCGTTGGTCACGGGATACCTCGACCAGCCTTTTTGAAATAAAAATAAAAAGCTGGTGAGCTGATGGACCCCGTGGACCCAACGTTTCCACCCCAAAAGGCTCAAAAATGTAGTTATTGCCAATAACCACATATTTGCGCCTTTTGAGGCTCTCTGCTTCCGTTGCTGCTGCACCGGCCTTGGACTTGGTGGCCTGGAGATGAGATGGCGCCAGTGTGTCAACGCAGGTAGCGTCCCACACAAGCGGCCGCCCCAACCTCCAAGGCACCAAAGTCATACCATCCGGTCTCTTGCCATCATCCCGCGCCAACCCATTAGGTTCTAAAATAGCCGGCACGTTAATGGTGGCAAGAGCGCGGTGGATAATATTGTTTAGAGCAGCATGACGCCCTAAACGACCGGCGCTTTTACAACAGGAAAGTCCATGGTGACCATAGCTGTCGACGGTATCCCCGCAGGCACACCGATGAGGGACTACACAACTTGCTCCTAAACGTAGAGCTGTTGCCAAACGGAAAGCATTATTATGCAGCAGCGTTCCGAGATTGGCCGATGGCAGGGCTAAAAGACGGGCACGCTCTACAGAGTTGCTAGATGTTTCTATTAAATTATCTTGCACAACTCTACAAAGCGGCCCATCCCACTGTCTCTGCGAAGATGAATAATCAGGAAATTTAGAATTTGGGAGATTGGCTGCCCAAGCATTTCTGGCTTCTGCTAAATTATCAATTATGTTGAAGTTATTTTTACATATTTTTTTATAAAGGTCTTCTACGCTGTGTGCAGAAGTCAGAAAAGCTGGGAGAGCTACACTTGAAATTTTGCGGATTCCAAGACCTCCATACCTGATAGGTAAAGAGGCTTGATCCCAAACACGGCCAGAAAAGTCAATATTTAAAACAGACGAAAGGGAATTTTTTATTAATGCATCTAATTTGTGGAGCAGATCAGGAAATTTCCAGAAAGGACTGCATCGCAAATTGTATGTAAAATTTGGAACGAACAGGCAGTGTTTAATTATTACATAAGCGAAATGAGTTTGTATATCCGAAAGGCGATCGGATGCGTTCTGAAACTTTATAATTTTGTTATCTATGAAATGGGAAAATGATGCATCAAAAATAGGGGAACCTAGGAGGTGAAGTGAAGTTTTGTCAACAATTTGGATTTCTGGAGAAATTGACCTAAAGTCTGCAATGATAGTATCTTTTTGAATATTTGTTTCCGAGATAAAGAGCTCACATTTTTTAAAATTTAAATCTAGACCAATCTGTTGAAGTTTATTTATAAGAATTTTGAAATCAGTTATAATGGATTGGGCATCACCTCCTAAGGTTCCGTCATCCAAATACCACACATTCAATTTAGAATTTATTTTTTTTATGATAGGATGAATAGCGAGACTGAACACTGCCGGGCCGAGTGGGTCGCCTTGCTGACATCCTACACAAGAAAGTAAAACATTGTCCTTATACATTAATTTCGAATTTTTGCCATAACATTGCCAAAGAAATTTGTATATAAAGGGAATTTTGTCTTTTACTTCAGCCAGCAAAACACCCCTGTCCAAGTATATTGCTTAGTTTTCATCTGAGCTGTTTTGACGCAAGCCAAAACATCTACATCACCCAGTTGGTAGACTGGTAGAAAAAGTACTAGGCTTTAAGTCAGCCTTTTACTTTTTGTAATAAAGTTAAATAAATAAAAACAATGTACGCCGATTTGCCATAATGTTTGGCAAGCACTAGGCATACATTGGTAGGCCAACGTCCGCAGAAAGCGAAGATCTTGGCAACGAGCAAATTGCCCGAGCAATCCTTGACAAAATGAAACACGAATTTCCTTTCGGCATAAAATGTGGAGAACACAGAAGAATAAGCCGAAGCAGCTAATTTAATTCTGTTGACAGTGACTAACATGGAGATGTTGACTGTATGTGTTCTTATAAATAAATGAAATGATTGTAAAAAAGCTTGATAGGGTCTACCTTAACAAGATAATCATCGCGTCGTCGTCGTGGCTATAAAGTGAAATAAATGATTTGTTACAAAAAACTTAATTGAATTAGATAGATAGAGACGCATAATACGAGTATTATCGATTAATTTTATCCAAACCACTAACTGATGATTAAAATCTATAATAGTGAAAAGTGAGCATTGAACAATCTTATTTCATGTCTAATAGGCTAGAGAAGGAATAATAATGCTAGTTGATGTTCCTAATTTACAACTTTGTACATACATTATAGGCTTATTAAACTTTTGTCCATAATGAATTACCCTGCCTGATCTGTTTAGCACACTGGACTTTTAACTAAATGAAATTTTAAGTGCAACTTTCTTCAACGTGGATGACAACTGTCACCAAAGATTTAGGACGGTTGTCATTCACGACACTCTGACAACCCAGGACAGATCGTCCTGGCACCGTCGTACGATGAGGGTCGACCCCAAATAATGGGACAAGGTACGGAAGAAGAAGTGCAACTTTCTTTACTCTCCATACTTTGTGCTGTCGCTCGACAACTTTGTAAATTCAACAAATATAACTTTTGATATTCCGATTCTGTTTATGCGTTCAGTTTCGCTGGCTGTTCGGAAGTAGTTTGCGTTAATTGCGACTCTCGATTAAAGCAGAATTTGCCGAGTTTCAACGAATTTTGCCGAGCTTGTTGTTTTCGATTTGCCAGTTGGTGCAGTTGTGTTAACTTTGTAATTATTTAGCCCATTCAAGTGTGTACTGTGTACGGTGGTGGAGTCAAATTGCTCTTTAGCTTGTGCTTATTTTGTATTCTGTGTCTTTAGAAACAACAACAGCATTTATTTATTTATTCCTCTTCGTGAAACACGATCTGAGAGCACAGGAGAATATAGTTTTATAGCCGCAAAAACATACTTTTTGACGTCAGAACTTACTTAACCCATTGCAGCATTTTCTCTCATGATTCAAGCATAGTTCTTCTCGTGGATCGTTGAGTGTTGTTCATTAATTATTTATTTATCTAAGTTAGTGATTCTTACTCGTAAGAGGAAGGTATTTATTTAATCCTGTAGTTCGAAGACCAAAAGCGTCTAACGTATCTGTACGTTCCATATTTTTACATGCTCCACGGGCAAAATATTGATTGATCATGTTTAATTGGTCGTGTCTTCTGAATACTAGTCGTGCTAAATAGTCATTAATATTACATGTTTTAGTGCGTTCGTTCGTACGGACTATGAATACGTTCCGGTCGACGATAGCTTCCGACTAGATGTTTTTGTTAAGTATTTTGATAGAGTAGTTTCATGAAGAATGGCAGTTTAAGTACGTAGTACTTATATTAATTCTATGGTTTAAGTCTTAATCGTGTTTCAATGGTATTTCAATAGTTGTGCTTCTTTACCTAGTTCTTGTTGCAAGTGTGTAAAGCAAAGCAAAAACCACTGAGACACTATCGTGACATCTAATAACCACTTTTAAATTCTAAGTCGTAGAATGTCAAGGTCTTAAAATGTAAGTCTTGATGTGGTCTTGATCTCAGGTCTTGATTAGCAGAATTGGTATTCTGTTCAGGAAACACCATAGCGTAGAGGTCTGTGTTGCTTGCTCTATGGGAAACACTCATAAACGGTCTTCTCAAAACAAAACCAATCGTTTTACGGTACAGCAAGTTTCACCATTGCCTTTATGCAGCAGCGGTGGTGGCAGACTGGTAGGACGCCCGCCTGTGGCTGCAAAGGTCCCAGGTTCGAATCCTACCCGTGCTACATGAGTTTGTAGACCAATCTGACCTATGTTAGTTTTCATAGACCACCACTAGCTTCCGGTAAAGCAAAACATCGTGAGGAAACCTCCACTCTAGTTGATGATTATCAGCTAGTGTGTGCAATGGGGAAGGCAGTGGCAAACCACTCCATTAAAATTACCCAGATAGTCGTTGTGTGTGTTTTATTCCATACTAGCTTTCGCCCGCGGCTACGCCCGCGTAAATTTCCCACGGGAACCATGCCTTTTCCCGGGATGAAAGTACCCTATGTCCTTCTCCGTACTTCTAACTATATGTATGCGAAATTTCAGGAAGATTGGTTCAGTAGATAAAGCGTGAAGAGGTAACAAACAAACAAACGAATAAACACACTTTGACATTTATAATATTAGTTAGGATTAGGATAATGACCACGACCCTCAGTCATGAGGACTAAAGAGAGAGACGTCCAGCAGTGAACTTCCTACGGTGGAAATGCTGATGGTTAAGTTCCACCATGAATTAAAACAATTTGTTTGCGGGCTTGCAGTTCTTTTTTTTATAAAATACTTTGTAGAACTATTAACAAATCAGTAACTTTATTTCCTCGGAGCACTCAAGTTACAATTTAAAAATAGTTTGAAAAGCGAAGTTAGTTTCTAGCAGGATCGGAACACCAAGTGTTGCCAGCTAAATTGCACTACTTGAAAATTTTGCTACGGATTTTAGCATTCTAGATGCGCTTAAAAATCACAACAGTTACTTCGCGAGAGCTGAGCTACCCCTTTTTTGAAAATAAAAGCGCCGAAACTGTTTCCTAAATACAGCCAATGACAGAGATTTTTCTTTTTTGATGTAAGATACTGTACTCGTTACTCGTTTGTAACTTGATTGTTCGCGTAATAGATATGTTGATATGAAGGTTTTCCTTAGGTACTGGCATTTATTTTATACGGATTTAAATACAAAAGGGACGTGATTTACAAATTAAACTTGCGACGAATTTATAACGTCCTTTCCATGAACTCAGTTAAAATTATGCCAATAATAATAATACCTTCGAGCAACAAGGACTTCCACGCGCGGCAAAATACCTTCTATCGCGAAATCTTTCGGTTCCGTTTCATAAGCTCTGTGTTGCTCGGGACTCTGAACCATAGACAGGCGCTCTATCCACTCATTGTAGTCTATGATTGATGACGATTGAAACCCTCGGCTGAGGATTGGGACGAGCATTGTGGTCCGCTGAATGATCAAAACGTTTCGATTTTCAATTAGCGATGGATCGATTAATCATTTTGGCCTACTTACATTTTGCACTTAGTTTTTTCTTTTATGCCTATTTTTGATTCAAGACATAATCTTAATCTTTTTTATATTACTGGCACTGAATTTCATGTTTCTATAGCCTAATAGCATTTCCCATTGAAGCGATGGTGGCCGAGTGGTAGGGCGCCCGTTTGTGGCTTTTAAGGTCCCAGGTTCAAATGCTGCCCGTGCTATATGAGTTTGTATCGGACTCGTGTAAGATAGTTTTAATCGAACACCACTTGCTTCTGGTGAAGGAAACCTGCACTCTAGTTGATGATTATCAGCTTGTGAAATGGAGAAGGCAATTGCAAACCACTCCATTGACATTGCCTAGATTGTTTCATTCCATATAATGACCACGACCTTCAGTCTAATACGACTAAAGGATGAGGAGCATTCCTCATTACTGTGACTATCAAACACAAAAATAATTTTCCACATCGGACCGGTAGATCCAGAGATTAGCGCTTGCAAAGAAAGAAACAAGTACCTATGCTATCTTTTCAGCATTCTCTCTCTCTCTCTCAGCCAAAAGACGTCCACTGCTGGACAAAGGCCTCCCCCAAGGATTTCCACAACGACCGGTCCTGCGCTGCCCGCATCCATGCGCATCCCGCGACCTTCACCAGGTCGTCGGTCCACCGAGTGGGAGAGCTTTTCAGCATTATTTTACTATTATTTATTCCTGAATTTGACAAACGTAACAATCAGTTCTATCCCATAGAAGTTAGAAGAAGATAATCTATCCACAGAGCGACCCGTGGCGGTTTCTTTCCGTGCTCTGTTGTTTCCTGTACAACTATATACTTGTACGATAATATTATCGTCACGGCTTAACTTAATCGGCACCGTGCACTATTCAGTCATAGTCATAGTTATAAAATATTACTGCATTACACGAATTATCCTCACTTTCCACATCATCCGACACGCCACATTTTTTGGAATGGAAATATAACAGTTACTTATTGTTGCTGGCTGTTGCATTCGACTTCTTCTGTGCTTTGACGGCCTCTTAAAGTGAATAAGGATGTCATTTTTTTCCTCTAGAACATATGTATTTTATTTAAAAATTACTATGATTAGGTACTAGATCCTTGGGGGAGGCCTTTGTCCAGCAGTGGACGTCTTTCGGCTGAGAGAGAGAGGTACTAGATATAAGTAAAAATCTTTTGCTCAGAAAGAAAAGCGTGTTCTATATTTTTCCTTGCTTACAAACAGATGTTTAATTCAAATTAAAAAAGTATCAAAACTATAAGTCGCCATTTTCGCGCTCAATATCCTCGTCTATGCAATATGGCAAAGGGATCAAGCCCCATACAGCCAAAAACCGCAGCACGTGTAGGCGGGAAGCGCGCGAACGAATCGATCAGATAGTGTGATTAATGTGCTGCTACATCGATCTGACCAAAGTATATGGCCACAGATTACTAAAAATGGCACTCAATTTTTCACAATCCTAGGGTTGTACTATTTTTTTAACCCCCGACAGAACATCGTCACAGTACATTTAACATGCACTTTTAATTATTTTTTAAACACTTTCACATTTGTATTGTTGTTACTGTTGTACCTATGCTCTTCTTACAAAATGTTAATGGTTGAGAATAAATTTGTATCTATCTACAGAGGAGGTTGCAAGTTCATCAACAATTATCTTTGTTCCTTAAATTTTTGTTCGCTAGCAGCGTTTATTTGTCTAGATTTCCAGATGGTTCTAGTATTTGCTCTTTTTGTATTGCTAGGCTTGATTCTTTACTGTGGAAGCTTGTTTTTATCCATTTACAACTACCTATAATATATTCATTTTAAAGATTATGAAAATTATTTGAATTTACGATAAAGCAATTTCTTCATTTACTATGTCATTATTTAAGCGCTCTACGTTCTCTAGGTTCATCATCTATTTTCTGCTCGGTGTTAAATTGACCATAAACTAACAATTTAATTTCTTTTTCAGGTACGAAATCCATCAATCGCAACAAGGAACTACGGTAGCAAATATTTACGCGTTATTTTCTAAATTGGTCCGCAGTTTGGTAACGGTGCGGAGAAATCCTCGACCCTGACCAATATATCAGCTTCCCGTTGCCGGTACATGTTGTTTGTATTTTTTTTACGATGCCCAATCAATCGTCAGAAACATTGGGAGCGTAGGGTTTTCATTCAGAAGCGAACGCGGAAGATGTTGGTAAAAATACCTCTACAAGATCATGAAATGTTGCTTCCTGGTCGTAAAAATGCTTCTATATCCATACTACTCCATACCACAGATAATATAATACTGTTCATACTTATATCACATGATTAGATATTCGCTTCCCTATTTTATTCGTGTGCTAATTTATAACAGGGAAAGTTTGTTTGTTAGTTCATCTTTCACGTCAAAACGGAGCAAAGGATTGATGTGTTTTTCGCTTTCGTCATACGCTCTGAAAATTGCCATAATTTTTCAAGGAAACTAAGCCCTTTGTGGGCTTTCTTTTCTTGCCTTTTTCATGATTTTTTTTATAAATTTCTATAATTTTCTCTCCGAGAAGCACCGATCAATCAGCTGCTATCGGCGCCTTACAGAATCTTCGTCTTGCAGTTTCTTCCGCAACTCGTATTTGTAGAATGATCGATGTTTGCTGCGTTTGAAACCGATGGAAACCTGGAACATTTAATGAATGTTTCGATGTCTAAGTAAACTACGACCATCGTACATAATATCTCGATGACTAGGTATGACAGTAAAAGCTTGTGCCAACAAGCTAATTATTAAAAAATAAAAAACACGACTGACTGACAACCTCAGATACCTAGCCTATGTCACTCGGAGGAATGCAAGGAATCTAAAAATACCTCTCAACCTCACATCAAAATCTGGAATTATGGTGGAATAAAGAAACTTAACATAACACCCTGACTCCTTGTAACACTCCTTTTTTGGTCAGTCGTGTAATAAAAATGACATTTTTGTAAAAAAATATTTTTTATTGTATGTTGTACACACTCTTATTTCATTTGGTAACATAAAAGACCTACCTGTTCAAAAGAGAATAAAAAGCTAAACGTTTTGTTACTCCCCGAAACACACGGGTGCAGGTGGCAGGCAGGGGAAACTGCAGGATTTTGTTTTTCATTGCGGACTCAAAGTGATTGGTGACGTTGGCAAACATGCCATGAAAAAAAATGTTTCTCTATGGCCACACGCAAACCTTTTGTGTGAGACGCTGCTTCGCTTCTTTTTAAATTTCTCCAAAAAAACATTTAGGGTTTCGCACCAGAAGCTCCAAACAGAACCCTTTTGCCAACGCTGTCTGTCTCTAACGGAACCGTACTTGTGTGAGACCGACTCGTACCTGGCCGGTTTTTTTTACGTTAAGG
Organism: Ephestia elutella; assembly: GCA_018467065.1. Lineage (NCBI taxonomy): Eukaryota > Metazoa > Arthropoda > Insecta > Lepidoptera > Pyralidae > Ephestia > Ephestia elutella. The sequence goes on along the minus strand of CM031586.1, from coordinate 1,821,978 downwards.
TTTGTTAAAATATTTGATACTGCTAAATCGAAATGTTCATCATGCTAAAGCTACTAGGCAGATTTTGATACGATTTGTTATACTGCAACTTGTACCTAAAAGATCCCGACTTCAAAAACATCTGAATTTGAATTTGCTGTTGTAATATAAAAGTGTACTTATTGTGTTGTGTTTAAGTTTAGTTTTTATTATAATTATTATTTCTTGTCATTACTTTTAATTTAATTACGTTAATTGAGTATTCAAATGAAGCAAGTTTCCAAAAAAAAAAAATGTTAGTAGGTAGGTACTCAAAGATTAAAAATTTAGCACATATACACTGACAGATGGTTCGATGGAAACTATATAGGTATGTTTGTCTTCACACTGCTGTCTCCGCAACAGGTTGTGCTATACCTATCATTGTATGCTTCGCTGGTTTAATATCGTGGAAGACAGCGAGACTACCATTCTACTTACAATTGTAGGGAATTTCCATATAACCACCCTATAAACTGTTATTGGTATGACGCCAGCGAGGGATGTGTTTTGAGACGGATATGTAACAAATAACAGGCGTCTTTACTGAAAGAAATGAAGCCGTAGGTTTCTTACTATTTTCTGTCATAATCTGTCTTATCTTAGCTATTGGCTAGGTTATAAAAAGAAATTTACTAGGTACTTACACCAAGACTATGAAATTATGAATGCATCATTCATTACATTAGATAGAAAAACGCATGAAAATTATGAATATAGTTGTTCTAAATGCGCAGATAAAATGGGAAAATAAAATGATGTTAAACCGACAAAAAAAAATTAACAGAGTGCTACCTACTCATAAAGTTAGAATTTTTTTTTAATGATTTTTTGATGTCTATGGTGACCATCACAAAAAAATCAAATTTCTGTGGCTGCTGTGTAGTTTCCGAACGCTGTTCGATATGTATTCGACATTCAAATTAAGTGACGTCATTCGTAAATTATAACCTCATTTTATTTACTGGAAGAAAATTCCCGCGTTTATTATGGCATAATATTATGAAGTCATTACGTTACGACACTTTTGCAATAAAATAATAATAATAGAAAAAAAATATGACGTTAGAGCGTAACCATTCACGGGTCAGTTGACAATGTAAATGAGTGGGAACAGAATAACGTCAGTACAATTTTCGATTCAATTCTTATTGCTATTAATTTAAAGTGTATTTTGCTAAAACTCTGAAAAGAGTACCGTGGAACCTCACAACATTGCCCTTGGAATACAACTTTGCCCAAAACCGAAAATTAACTAAAAGTAGTTGTAGCCCATTTATTTTTATTAATAGCAACATTTTTTAACATTTAGTGCAATCTCCGACATATAAATGGCAACACCAACTCTCCGTTGTGTTCCTAACCTCACTCGGTTGACTCTCAGCAGTCGTCAAAGTAGGGGTCTACGCAAGTGGTGCCAATTTTGATGTGCAAGTTGGAACGTGCTAAAAACAAAAGAGTTGAATTAGGTGAGTTTAAGTTGTTGCCTTTTTTAAATGAATAAATAGCGATTAATTTTTGTTGTGGTTTTACCATTTTAGCTGTCTTTATTACGAATATATTCAAGTGGGCAAAGTTGTACGCAACGCTGCAGCAAAAATTTTGCAACATTGCCCACCTTAAAAAAAGATGTTAGGGTTGTCACTTTTATAATCTGTTAAGTATCTAAATACTGATAAGGTTTTCAATGAAAACTTTTTGTTTTAAAGATTGTAAGTTATATTTGTACCTACCTTTGATGACATTTTTATGACAACATTTAGCAGATTGAAAGGAGTGGGAATGAGGCCTTTTCTCCAGCTTCGTTTTTGGGCAATATACCTAACTAAAAAATATTTGGCAGGTCTAGAAAGGATCTTGGTGAAAGACAGATTAACCGTCTTATTCATAAAAACAGCAACCTTACTATAGCACAGCTAAAGTATTGTTCTACTGAATTCAAAATCATACAGTTCTTAATACGTGATTGACAAGTAATGTCATGATCTCCAGCTGTACAAGCACCGCTTAGGTTTATTTATAAGTTGTTTTTTTATAAACTTTTGTTTTTGGTTTTAATATTGTATTGATTTTGTTATTTCAAAGTTTAATTAGGTATATTTAGAATTGCCTGTTTTTGAAAGTATTGTGTAAACCTTAAAACAACTTTAAGTATTGTTACTTTGCTAAGTTTATTGATTATTACAATAAGTATATCCAAGAAAAAGTGATCTTATGTCTATATTATCTGATTGTTAATACCTTATAACTACCTGTGTAGGTAAAATGATGCCACTAGGCATACTAATGAATAAAACTGATTTGTACGAAAAAATATTCCTGCATTTTTGTTTCGCGGCAACCCTAGCACTTAACGTCGTTTGTATGAAAATAGCTTTAGAAGGTATTATAAGATTGCCCACTTCAATAAAAAAAAAGAAGAAATATGTTTTCGTTTGTTTTAGAGATGGTTTACATCATTGCATCGTTACTCTTTACATATTTTATTTTCATAGCAATAGCGTTGATAGTCGCTGAGATTTTGAGGGTTGGCAAAGTTGTAAGGAATGGCAGATAAAGTTGCCCACCTCTTTAACCATATTTTTTGATGCTTCAAATGTAAAATAATCTTATTTACGTTTTATAGAATTATTCCTTAAAATCAGGCTTAACTAACTGTATATTTAATTTTTAAATCCAGTCCATGTTCTTTGAGCAATGTTAAAAATAAGCAAAAAAGCGGGCAATGTTGTGAGGTTTCACGGTATTGTATTTTATATCTTTATTTTAAGTATTTTATTGTTATCTTTTATTTTGTCGGTGTTTCGTAATGTTTAATCCGAGCCTGAGAATGTTTGTGCGAAATTAGACAATCTGTTGAAATTTTGCAATTATCTTAGATTGTAATCGAAAAATAGGTTTAGAATAGCGTATTTCATGTCATGCATAACCTAATGGCCTACTAGCCGTTTTTAAAACGATGTTACTGTAATCTTTCTAAAAATAACTACTTAGGTATACGCTTGTTATATTTTTTGAGACCTAATACAAATACATTGAGATTCCGGTGAAGGAAAACATCGTAAGGAAACCTGCACTCTGGTTGATGATTATCAACTAGTGTGTGAAATGGAGAAGGCAATGGCAAACCATTCTATTAAAATTGCCAAGAAAGTCGTTGTATGTGTTTCATCCATACTAATATTATAAATGCGAAAGTTTGGATGTGAGTTTGTGAGGATGTTTGTTACTCAATCACGCAAAATCTACTGGACGGATTTCGATGAAATTTGGTACAGAGGTAGATAATGACCTGGAATAGCACATAGGCTACTTTTTATCCCGGGAAAAAGCACTGTTCCCGTGGGAAATTCACGCGGGCGAAGCCGCGGGCAAAAGCTAGTTCCATATAATGAACACGACCCTCAGTCATGAGGAAATACGACTAAAGAGAGAAATGATATCTCTATTTTGTATACGACAACTAAAAATCATTTGAAGTCAAAGAGGCACATTGTGAAGTAACGTGAATTTCATCCATGGAAAATGTTTGACACACTAAAAACACATAGGTATAACCAAACTGAAACAATTTTGTCATTTTGCACTTTCAAGCTTCCAAATCATGATAAAACTATGCCGAATTTCCCTAAGTTTACGTTAGAAATGAAAAAAAAATCTCCGCCTCGTCATTGGTAATAACAACATCAAAATTCCACTCACATGATTGTCAAGGCATGCTTGTAATGTAAATAAACATTTTTTTTACTGTCAGCCAGTGTTTCCCAAACATAACATATTCCGTAATCCATTCGGGCTAGGCATCATTATGTATTCTAAATATTTTACGCTCAGATTCTGATATGAATACCAATTTTTTTCACGTCAGCACATCCCTTACGTATCCTTTTTTATAATATGAAATTGTATTACGTCTTCTGACTGATATTGCGATGCCGGATTATTTTGTAGGTATATTCAAGAAATGAGTTACTTTTAAAGCCTCACCCAAATGAATACGTACGTATACATATATGTTATAAGTATTTAATACTCATGTCAAGAACTGACGTGAGTATATTCAATACTTTACCTATTCGATTGGTTAAGGTTTTAAAAGAAGACGTTAAGATAGTTTTTCTTTTCAAGTATTACCTATATTAATACTATAAATACATGTTTTAAACTTTTTTACTTAGTTGGCAAATAAATGAATATGATTACATGTTTTTTTGTAAAGAAGTTAAATACCTACTTAAATAAAATAAATATTGATTTAATATAGCAATCCGCCATTGCTTCGCACGGCTAGGTAAGTAGGTATGCATTTTTTTTACATATAAGTCATCCGGAAAATATTATCTAAATAATGGTGAGTTGAAAAGATCTAGGTGAAGCGGTGGTGGCCGAGTGGTAGGGCCGCCTGTGGATGCAAAATCCCAGGTTCGAATCCTGCCCGGGCTTGAGTTTGTATACCAATCTGAATCTGACTCATGTTAGTTTTCATCGACCACCACTTGCTTCCGGTGAAGGAAAACATCGTGAGGAAACCTGCACTCTGTTTGATGATTATCAGCTAGTGTGTGAAATGGAGAAGGCAATGGCAAAACCACTCCATTAATATTGCCAAGACCCTCAGTCATGAGGAAATACGACTAAAGAGAGAGAGAGAAAAGATCTAAGCCACAGCTAAATGATCCAAATTGTACTTCTGTTCAAAATTAGTTACTTCCTTATAAAGGATAAGAAAAGATGTTCCCATTCTAATTTCAAGATTGCTTCCCACTTTCCCAATTTAGCCGTGTTCACTCTTACGATACGATAATTTAAATTTAGAACACGCACACAGCGATGTTTTACGTTCACGCACACCAACGAGAGCATAAAACAAGTCATTAATATTCTTATAAACAATCTAATTTGCACCATACTGTTTAAAAATTAGGGTTGAATTTTCCATGTCTGAGGGTGATATAGGACGTAACTCCACACGTTACGCGTTCGCAGGAAGTAGTAACGGATATAAGGAATTTTTATGTATGTTTCATTATTCAGATACGTCTTTGTTTATTTATGAAACGGATTTGGAGATTATAATGGCTGAGAGTTGTTCTTGATATGTTATTTGCTAACACATTGCTCGATAAGATAGTTACATCTTTAAAGTAAATACACGACATCCAAATGAAAAAACCTGAAATATCAGTTCCTTGGTTATCTTTTGAATATCTCTAAAATAATAGAGTATTTTTAGATGTTTATAAAACAAATGTTTTCCATTGTTCTCTTCAATAGTCCCATTTTCCCATTATACTGTAGACACCATTTTCTCCACTTGCTACCCCTGTTTCTACATTTCAAAAGCTTTTGATAGATAGATCTACTAGAACTTGCGAAGTTCTAGCGAACTTGTGACGCACTTATTAGTTTGCCTGTCTGTACCTGTCTCATAAATGAGTCTATAGATTTTGACTAAAAACCAAAATTATTTTATAGCTTTAAGTAATTTTATGACGTCAACTAAAAAAAACAAGAATAATGACGATTTAAAAGTGCTTCACTTATTAGTTTACCTGTCTGTACCTGTCTCATAAATGAGTCTATAGATTTTGACTAAAAACCAAAATTATAGCTTTAAGTAATTTTATGACGTCAACTAACTAAAAAACAAGAATATGACGATTCAAAAGTGATATTTTTTAGCCTATTTAAATAAAATAATTTTCATTTTATTTTTATTTCATTAAATAAATAAAAACCATGTTATACCCTACCAATAAATATGAAATTTGTCCTATTGGTGGGACCAAACCAAAACACTAATGGGGCAAGCACGCATGCATTACTCAAATACTTACAAGTATTTTCATCATTTTACTAAATACGTATTTGTATAAATTTTAAAGAGATAAACAAAATTTCACTTATCATAGAGCTCCAGCACTTTAAGTTTTTACTTTCGAGGTAAAACGATTATGATTAAAGCAGTTACATAACAAATTAAAGTGAAATTTACCACCAGTGGATATAGCCGTCTCTAGGAATGTAGCTTTCCGCTCGTGCCTGCCTTTGAGTCTAGATTTCGAGATAATAATGACGAGAACCGTCCTGAGTCGTCTGGCGTCTCGTGAAAGGACAGGCTTAAAAGTAAATTGACTGTATTGTATGGAAATGCAATTTATTTCAATTTCTATGCATTTTTCTAGTGACTTATTTCGAATTGCATTTTAGTATTTTATACAGCTTTTCGAATAAATTGCATTAAAATGGTGATTTCAGAGAAGCGAGCGAGCTTAGCCAAAAATGCTTTTGTATCTGTGTTCTCCTCTAGAGGTCGCATTTCTCAACCGATTCCCGTAAACATATGAAAATCGATAGTCGAGCGATTTAAAAGTACGTTTATCTATTGTTTATTCAACAGTGGTTTTTAAGGATTCAATCTCTAGGATCTTTACGATCATTCATCATCTGACATAAGACTCCAAGAGAATTTAATTGTGTTGATACAATTTACGAAAGTATTAAAATATCATTCAGAGTTATTATTTCAAAAATGGAAACAACCAAAATTCAAATCCTTTTCGAATTTCAAACTTAAAACGTTCACAGAACACCTTTTTGGCTCAAGTGACGCACTGGGATGTGAAACGAGCGTTATTTAAATAAAATTAGTAGCAATTTTGAGCAGAAACAGTAGGGCCGTGAATTTTTTGGATCGTTAACCGTGGGCCCGGGGGCAGTGTTGTGAAAAATTGATACGCCACGGCCTGTCGATCGATTGTTTAGCTATTTCAGTCCACAGTGAGTTGTAGGACCAATATGTTGCGGACACAGTCCGTTGGGAACCGATTTTGTGATGACACATGGTTGGACGGTTATTTTATTATTGAATTTCATGTTAGAATTGATGTAGGGGTAGACAATATTAGATTTTGGAAAATTCCGTTACCGTTATGAATAGAGGAAGAAAAGCAGAGTAGAGTTTTTAATTCGGGTGTTTGTAACACCCGAAATAAAAAAAGTCGGGTAAAGGATACTTGGTGATCAACTGGAGGGTTTTGGAGAAGAAAAACAGGAGATGTGGTGACTTCTGAAACTTTTGCAAATAAAAGGTAGAAATTGACACCACACACATCAACACGGTTAGAAAACAAAATCAAAACAAAAAAATGTAAAGTTATTCGGATCACTAATGAAGAACTTCCTAACAAAAATATAACGGATAACAAAAATAAGCCTATCAAAAGAACAATTTTTAAATATCGAATATCAGAAAACAAAATCATAATTTATACGGCCAGCATTCATGTAATGAATCATAATCCCAAAACGGTAACAAATCGTAGGAATTTCATCACTGGGGCGATTCCGGACGGCCGTTACTGTGAACCCCGATAAGCGTTTGTTTCATAAAAAGTTTCGGCTGCCAGAATTAAATTTTAATCTCTACGATTCAGAAATAGAACCGTCCTCTATCTATTCGTTTTGAATACGACACCGGTGGGGGCCTATTGTCTCCGTTTAGTTGGTGATACGGTTTACTAAGAGCGAGGTGCATTTCAAAGAAATTAAGCAGGTGTATAAAACCGATGAAAGCGGTGGTGTAGGGCACCTGCCTGTGGCTGCAAAGGTTCGAATGCCTGTGCTACATGAATTTGTTTACCAATCTGACTCATATACCTATGTTAGTTTTCATCGACCATCACTTGTTTCCGGTAAAGGAAAACATTCGTGAGGAAACTTGCACTTGTTCATGTTTATCAGCTAGTGTGTGAAATGGAGAAGGCAATGGCAAACCACTCCAATTACATTGCCAAGATAGTCGTGTGTTTCATTCCATATAATGACCACGACCCTCATGCATGAGGAATACGACTAAAGAGAGATAAAACCGACAGACATTTTCCAAAATGTACAGAAATGAAACAACGACTTTATTAATTTGGTAAATGACTTCAGTAAAATATGAAAAATGAAAAAAAGTTTTTTGTTTTCAATTTAGGAAAGTAAACCAATTTGCCAGCGTTTGCAATCAAATAGTGCAAACGAGAAACTACCACTGATTGATCACTGTGGGAACTATAAAACAGTTTTCCTCGAAAAACTTGCGAAGCGTAATTTTTTTTCCTGACTAAAAATTACAGTTGTTTTTGTCGAAAATAAAGCGGAAATGTTTTCAACGTGCGACGAATATTGTATACAATTTTAGTCCTTAGCAACAAATGGGCTTATTGAGAGGCTTTTCTCGGAACAATAACTAAAGGGACTTTCACACTGGTTACGATGTTCTAAACTGAACGAATAACAAAATGAATTTATAAGGCATGTACTTACACTTACTTATCAAAATCTTACTAAAAATAATTATGTCATTTCTTTTTATTCTGTTTGCTAAAATATCAACTAAATGGATTTAAAGAAAGATTCTTTTTGTTATGCACAGACTAGAAACTGAACTGTGAATTCTCAAACAAATAAAAATATTAATAATAATAAATTCTTTAATTCTCCACAAAAAATAGAGTTTAAGTTAGAATAAAACAAAAAATCTTTACATAAACTAAGTGAGAGACTGGTGCCTAAGCTAGGCGAAGCCTGTGTTTCAGGTCACCAGGTCTCTACCCCAAGAAAAATAGAACAACGGTTGTACAATTAGGCATATAACTACGGATAATTTTAATAATCAATCTTCAAAATACTAGCAACCAATTCTCACGAAAATCGGTGTAGTTTCCATGGAAAAGTTATTTTTACCCGGTCAAGGCGCTCAACTGTAGTAGATATTAAAAATTAAAATGCGCAGCCTAACCCCGTTCGCACTTTTTTACGAGCAGTAGGAGTTGGAGTTGCGTCAGCGTCGCGTTTTAACGCTAGGCGTTGGCGTGCCGTTATAACTTGTGGTGTTCTGCACACGAGCCGTCGCGTAGCCCAATCGATCTCACAAGGTTCAATGGTTCTAGATGTTTTTAGTTTCTTCAGATGAAGGGGGATTTTATATAACTTCGTTTTAACTCTTATATGTATATTATAAAATCAAGTCCCTTTCTTCGTTTGTCTTTCTGTATGCAATACTCAGAAACTACTAAACGAATTTTCATGCGGTTATCGCCAATACACTGTGTATGGTCATGAGGAAGATTTGGTATATACTTTATGCGGGAGAAGCCGCGGGCAAAAGTTAGTAAAAATTAAATATACCTACCAGTCCAGCCAGTCTAATTTTGTCTGACCAAGCTGTTTGAGAAACACTTTTTAATACTACTTATATGATTTTAAGGGTACGATTTTTTTGTGGTTATCCTTACTTATTATGAAATAAAGTCCCCCCACCGCGTCTGTCTATCTGTCCGTTTCCAATAAATTCAAAAAACTAGTGAACAAATTTTCGTGCGGTTTTCACCAAAGGACAG